>LR812540.1:35370542-35670542 GCA_903798195.1 Danio kyathit
AATCGGATCGAATACTCAGTATTAGTCAAATACACAATATTGTTTGACTACTCAGTATCAGTTGAATACTCAGGAATCGGATCAAATACTCAGTATCGGTCAAATACACAATATTGGTTGAATACTCAGTATCGGTGGATACTCAGTAATCGGATCAAATACTCAGGACTGGTCAAATACACAATATTGGTTCAAAAGTATTGGTTGAATACTCAGTATCGGTCCATACTCAGTAATCAGATCGAATACTCAGTATCAAATACACAATATTGGTTGAATACTCAGTATTGGTCGAATACTCAGTAATCAGATCAAATACTCAGTATCAAATACACAATATTGGTTGAATACTCAGTATTGGTCGAATACTCAGTAATCAGATCAAATACTCAGTATCAAATACACAATATTGGTTGAATACTCAGTATCGGTCAATACTTAGTAAGCGGGTCAAATACTCATGACCGGTCAAATACACAATATTGGTCGAATACTCTGTATCAGTTGAGTACTCAGTATTGGTCAATACTCAGTAATCGGGTCAAATACTCAGTATTGGTCAAATACACAATATTGGTTAAATACTTAGTATTGATCAAATATTCAGTAATCGGATCGAATACTCAGTATTGGTCGAATACTCAGTAATCGGATCAAATACTCAGTATCGGTCAAATACACAACATTGGTTGAATAGTATCGGTCGATATTCAGTAATCAGATCAAATACTCAGTATCGGTCAAATAGACTATTGTTTGAATACTTAGTATCGATCGAATACTCAGTAATCAGATCGAATACTCAGTATTGGTTGAATACTCAGTAATCGGATCGAATACTCAGTATTAGTCAAATACACAATATTGTTTGACTACTCAGTATCAGTTGAATACTCAGGAATCGGATCAAATACTCAGTATCGGTCAAATACACAATATTGGTTGAATACTCAGTATCGGTGGATACTCAGTAATCGGATCAAATACTCAGGACTGGTCAAATACACAATATTGGTTCAAAAGTATTGGTTGAATACTCAGTATCGGTCCATACTCAGTAATCAGATCGAATACTCAGTATCAAATACACAATATTGGTTGAATACTCAGTATTGGTCGAATACTCAGTAATCAGATCAAATACTCAGTATCAAATACACAATATTGGTTGAATACTCAGTATTGGTCGAATACTCAGTAATCAGATCAAATACTCAGTATCAAATACACAATATTGGTTGAATACTCAGTATCGGTCAATACTTAGTAAGCGGGTCAAATACTCATGACCGGTCAAATACACAATATTGGTCGAATACTCTGTATCAGTTGAGTACTCAGTATTGGTCAATACTCAGTAATCGGGTCAAATACTCAGTATTGGTCAAATACACAATATTGGTTAAATACTTAGTATTGATCAAATATTCAGTAATCGGATCGAATACTCAGTATTGGTCGAATACTCAGTAATCGGATCAAATACTCAGTATCGGTCAAATACACAACATTGGTTGAATAGTATCAGTCGATATTCAGTAATCAGATCAAATACTCAGTATCGGTCAAATAGACTATTGGTTGAATACTTAGTATCGATCGAATACTCAGTAATCAGATCGAATACTCAGTATTGGTCAAATACTCAGTAATCAGATCAAATACTCATTATCAGATGAGTACTCAGTATCAGTCGAATACTTAGTATCGTTCAATGCTCAGTAATCAGATCAAATACTCAGTATCAGTCAAATACACAGTATTGGACGAATACTCAGTATCGGTCGATACTTAGTAATCGGATCAAATACTCAGTATCAATCAAATACAAAATATTGGTTGAATACTCAGTATCGGTTGAATACTCAGTAATCAGATCGAATACTCAGTGTCTGTGGAATACTTAATATTGATTGAGTACTCAGTATCTCAATCGAATACACAGTAATTGTATCGAACGCTCAGTAAACGGATCAAATACTCAGTAATCGGATTGAATACTCTGTATTGGTCGAATACTTAGTAATCGGATCGAATACTCAGTAATCAGATTGCTTTAAGGGTAAATGCTCATGTTGACAAATGCATTTAAACAATCAAAAAAGATCACCCATTCTCCATTCACTGATAAAACATGTAACTCTTAAGAGATATATGTTGTGAGAAAGCACTCGCAAGAGATTTGTTCTTTGGTTTATTGTGCGAAACACACAGATTATGATTGAGTTTGTAATCATGGACGCAAGGAATGGCTAGGATAAACAATTCTCAGCAATGTTTGTGTGTGAGTGCAACCTTTATAGTACTCCTGATTGGAAATGTATGGTTTGATAATGGGTTCCTATGCTATGTTTTTTCAGTTGTTTTGAGATAGAGTGCCCTCTAGAGGAGCTCAGTGGCACTCCATCTGTTGATTATGACACATACCTGGCAGTTTGTCTGGCTGTTTTGCTAAACTTTCCATCCATTTTTGCAGGTTTATCCAGTTGTCAGTTTTCCCGACCACTCTGTAAATGCAGCGTCTGAAAGTGCTGTGAGGGAACATCAGGCTCAGTTCTGCACCACTTGTCGTATTCTCCAACAGGTTGTGTATAAATCATCTGTCAAGTGCTGAGGAAAACTGTGGTGCTGAAATTCAGATAGGATAACGGGTGTTTGATTTCTGACATTCACTGTAATTAGTCGACCAATAACAACAGACTGCGCTTACTGACCAATCAGAGCAGTGGAGGCTCTTGAGGCGGGAGGAATTTAGATAGACCTTAATGTAATATTGGTTATGTCCAAAATTGTCTACTACTTGAGTATGTACTACATTTGAATTTGAATTTACTACACGACCGTTAGAAAAGTACGTTCTATATAGTATGAATGTGAGTAGTATTAACAGAATTCGGCTTAGACATACGGAATTCGTAGAATAGACGTACTATATAAGTCATTATCACATGACCTACCCACGTCAGTTGCGTCGCTTCACTCCCATTCATGAATTCTCCCCCTTGGCATCATGGGATAGCGTAGCATCCAACAGATGCTCACTTTATAATCTCGCCGGAAGTAGTAGGACATGCAGGTACTTCTCGCATACTTTTTTTTCAAATACTAGGATTTGCACACACTACTCAGCCTGCATAATATTTTTAGCGTACTATATAGTATGCAATTTTTGACACAGCCACTGCTGACTCTATGAGAAACTGTGGGGATGCTGCAGTTATTAATGAAGACTTGACAAAGAACATTATCACGTGCATCAGAATAAATATAAAAGACACAGAGACACAAGACATGTCCTTTTTTTATTTTTCAGAGGCAGACCATTGAGCTGATTCCTATCACGCAAGTTCATTATGCCTGGAAGGAGAAAACACACACTTTTTATGTTTATGGAACCGAGCACAAAGTTTACGCCAAGGATTACCCTGCCACATGCTGCTGCTGCTCAATCCTTTAAAGATTCAGTAAACCGTCATCTGTTAAATTAGATACTTTAAATTCAATCAGTATTGAATTATCAGTGTCAATTTACACCGTATTATGCAGAACAAAAGCAATCGGGACTTAAATCAAGCGAATATTCCTGCAATTAGTTGTATTAAGGTGATTTAAGGTTTTTTGCTTTCTATAATAATAGATATAAACTGACTAATTTGTGATTAAATAAACTGACTAAAAATATGCATTCAACTTATAAAAAAACTAAATATAAATTGTTTTTTGTTTCTAAAATGCTGCCTATTTAGCTTATTTTTCCTGGGTTCTGTTTGTTTGTATGCACTTTAATGATTCCAATCAATTTTGTAATAAAACATGTTTAATACTTTAAATCATGAAGCTTTTTTTAATTTGTTAAGAGTTTTAAAAATACTAAATATAAATCTGAAAATGAGGTGTTACATTTTGTCCAAATTCTGTTTTATTAAAGCATGAAAGAACAATGGTGTAATTGCTGCTTTAAATTAGGGTTTTATTATTTTTTTATTATTATTATAGTTTTTATTATTATTATTATTATTATTATTATTATTATTATTATTATTATTATAACCTTTATTTTACCAGGAAAGACACATTGAGATTAAAAATCTCTTTTACAAGAGCGTCCTGGCCAAGATTAGGCAGTATACATGTCACATGGGTCTAACAGACAACAAACAAAAAACAATTAACAGTTAACATGAATCACACATTGACAAAGAAACTATTCAAAATATCTACAAGCCTGTGTTTCAATTTCTAAATCATGTATACTCTTTTTAAAAGCATTTAGTGAAATAAATTTTTTAAACTGCAACTTTGTTTATAGATTATTCCATGCAAAAGGTGCTGTGTATTTAAAATCCTTTTTTCCCATCTCAGTCTGCACTTTAGGAACAGACAGTAAATAAATATCCTGTATAATATCCTAAATAAATATATCCTATTTAAAATACATTCCACTGTATAACAGAAAAGAATTACCATTTTATTAATTTATTCATTTTCCTTCGGTTCCTTTAAACATCAGGGGTCACCCCCATTCCAGCATATGTTTTACACAGCGGATGCCCTTCTAGCTGCAACCCAGTACTGGGAAACTTACATACACACTCATTCACACACATGCACTACGGCCAATTTAGTTTATTCAATTCACCTATAGCACAGAAACACCAACTGGCCCAGCTGGGACTTGAACCAGCGACCTTCTTGCTGTGAGGCAATGTCTTTGGACTGTGGGGGAAACCGGAGCACCCGGAGGAAACCCACGCGAACGCGGGGAGAAAATGCAAACTCCACAGAGAGAGGGCAACTGACCCAGCCGAGGCTCGAACCAGCGACCTTCTTGCTGTGAGGCGACAGCATTACCTACTGCGCCACTGCGTTGTCTAAATGACCATTTATTCAAGTTAAATCAATTTTTTTATGCCTAGTCATGGAGATGCTGTGAGATTGTGTGTATACATCATGATACAATGATAGTTTTTCTTGGACAAAACAGTAAAATGCTGAAGTGGCTTTCAGAGCAGCTCTAGAGATGAATGTCACGTGGCCATGCACTCATGTCATTATGCATACAAAATCACACAATTCATTATCACATGCTGACATTATATAAAAAAATAAACATTTTTTTTGTTTAATATTTACAGACATGACTACATATTGTGATTAATTTTGATAATAATGCTTTTGATGACTCTTTAATATATATATACCACTTTGCTTCTCTGTTTAGATCAAATCTGTCATTCAGTACCATGGCTTTTCATATCACTTCTATGCTTAAGATGCTCAGTCAGACCATCCCATTCTGACCTGATTATTATTTTATAGCTCAGTCTGTCTGATGGACAATTGTACCTGGAGGATGGACAATCACCTTCAGTTCACACGCCAAGAAAAAACTGGTTTTGGTCACACTTTATTTTGATGGTCCGTTTGTTGAATTTAAGTTACATTGCAACTAATTATCATTAGATAATAAGTAGACTGTTAGGTTGGGGTTAGGGTTAGTGTAAGTTGACATGTACTTGCCAAGTTTCTTATAGTCAGTTAAATGTCTGTTGAAGGACTGTTAAATGTCAGTGTCAACAGATATTAAGCAGACAGTCTACTGATACTCAAATGGACCATCAAAATAAAGTGTTACCCTGGTTTTAACCAATCCGCAATACCTTTTTCTTGACGTTCCAGTACTTTAAAAAAAAGAGTTCAGTTTGCCAGTGTGGTGCAATCTCTTTTATCACAATAATTCAGAAAGTACTGTAAACAGCAAGAACAACAATACATTTTATAGTTGTGTGTAGAATAATCATGTATATAATTGGGCAAATTCAGCCTGATCTCACAAGGAAACGTAACTATTTTACGTTTTGTCAGTTTAGTGGCCAGTTCGTATTCGTAGAGTTTAGTCGTATGAAAATGTACGATTTTTAAAAGGAGGTGTGGCACCCAATCCCACGCCTAAACCCAAGCAAATCGTACTAAATTGTAGGAATGAGATTAAATCAAGAATTACGAATTGCCATGAGATAGCAATGGCAAAATATGTATGGGCACATCCCTTTTAACAAAACCTTCAGAATATAGATATGAATTAAAATGTAAATTTTGGTGTACGGAAGTGCAGCTGAAGTAGATGTCTCAAGTAGATAAACCTTTAAGTAGATGAACCTTCTCAAGATGGCGCCGCGGATGGGTGCCTCGGTGTGGAGCTCTCCAGTTTTTGCACTGTTTTTGTTAGTCTGTCCTGTTTTATGTTTATCATACACGATCAGTTATACCAGGGACACGCTGCTGAATATTCGGCAGTGCACACCAACTAATCACCAACTGGATTCATCCAATCCATCCTCTGCACTTCAATCACCATCTGGTTCAGCTCAGCTGCCAAAACCGAACTCTGTAGACTACAGTGAAAAGTCCGGAGTGCTGAACGAATCACTGGCACTACCCTTCCAACACTTCAAGAACTGTACTCCTCCAGAGTGAGTAAAAGGGCTCGCAAAATCACTCTGGACGCCTCGCACCCAGCACACTACCTGTTCGAAGTGTAACTGTCTGGTCGGCACTACAGAGCACCAAGCACAAAAACAGCCAGACACAAGAAAAGTTTCTTTCCTCAGGCCATCTACCTCATGAAGTTAAATATTCCCCTACTGTGCAATAAACGAGCAATACTTTCTCATACGCACTTGTACACAGCACATTATAACCTGTATATTTATAACAATATCTACATACAACTCAACATTCAGATCCTTTGACTAACTGCATCTCTGTTTAATGTTTATCGTCTTTTTTCATATTCATTTTGTGTTGTCAATTGTCACTTTATGTACACTGGAAGCTTCTGTAGCCAAAACAAATTCCTTGTGTGTGTGTGAAGCACACTTGGCAATAAAACTGATTCTGATTCAATTAATTCATTTAAAGAAAACAGCCTTTAAAATATAAATTGGTAAAGTCTTCAAACAGAAATTGAGAATATGTGCAAAAAGGAACACATAGAACTGTATTTTCAATGTAGAGTTTTACTTCAGACTTCAAACAAAACAAAAAAAAAATCCTGAAAAGTCAAAAACTCCCAATCTTAAAACTGACAAGCGAGTAAAAAACTTTTTTTTTTTGCCTCCATGTCTCACCATAAATGTTAAAACGGCTTGCCATATTCTGACTTCTTCATTCAGAAAACTCCCAAATTGCAAGTATATACGTAAAAGAGTTTATTTCGCAAGTGTAGCAAGTATAAGGATACAGTCAACACTTTCAGTGCAATAGTATTTACTTAAGACACAGCCAAATAGGTGTGTGCATTTATTTATGTTTTAACACGTGTATATTTATGTGTTCCATGTCAAAGCAGGTATTCTGAAAGACTTTTGCAATCTTTACACAAACATAGTTCTTCTTAATTTCAAAACTAAAATTCGCAGTCCACCTCCAGCAATGGACAAGACGCAGTCGCTGAGGTAAGTCTAACAGGATGAAGTTTTGAAGGAAATCTAAAACATTTGTACATTAAGCTTTTTACTGTTACTATATGAAATGTTATAGTATTATCGTGACAATAGCCTAAAAATGATAATGAAATAACGAGACGGTCGTTTGTTAATTAAGAACAACGAGAGATATATGTTTCTATTTTTTAATGGTTGTGGCGTCGTCAAATTGTATTCATTGGTGTACAGAAGTAAACGAGGCTCATAAAATAAATAAATAAATAAATAAAAAAAAACCTGCTCTGTTTTTTTGACAGTGGCCAGGATGGGGCATCAGACCATGCTGGATATGGGACTTACGCAGCAGGTAATTAAAATTATTGGTCACAATTTCTTTAAGGTTCAATTGTTGCCATTCATTTTCCCAGAGATGGGTTGCGGCTGGAAGGGCATCCGCTGCGTAAAACACATGCTGGATAAGTTGGCGGTTCATTCCACTGTGGCGACCCCAGATTAATAAAGAGACTAAGCCGAAAAGAAAATAAATGAATGTTGCCATTAATACCATTATTTCTCTCAATAAAGTTCTTTTTCTTATTGATAGTTTTCTGTTTGGTTTCGGTATTAGGTAGGATGTAAAATAAGATCATGTATAGTTTGTACTTTATAAGTAGACGTAAACAGACAATATTTTAATATTAGAAAGCCACTAGTTAATAGTGAGAGTTTGTACTTAAACTGAAGTGTTACCAATGTATTTTTCTAAAATATAAACTCAAATGTCAGTTTTACACTACTGACACATTTACACAATATTTAAACCATAAACATATAAAATAGAGATTTTAGATAGATTCAAATCAATAAAATAGTTCCTGTTTTCATTGCAGCATAACATTCCGTTATGACAACCTGAGTGAAATGAGTTTCCTTCCTGCTGTTTCATCATAACATGAGAAAATAATTAAATGAAAAAAAATAAAAAATGACCAGAGATGGACACAAATGCATTCAAAAATGCATTCTACTTGCTTGTCAAATCTACTTAATGAACGTTTAAAAATACTTGAGTGAGGATTTTTTTTTAAATAAACACAAGTAGGCTAATTAGTCAATTGAAAATAAACAAATACAAAATTGACGAGCAAGCATTGAAGAATTAAGTGCTGTGCAATGCCATTTCTTTTTTTTAAAATACCAAATAAAGACATATTAGACTGCTGTCACTTATGATAAAAAATAAATAATAAACCACTGTCCATCTCATCAAAAGGAGAGAAATAAAGAGAATTTTTACACTTTTTGTTTAAATTTCATCCTCAGTTATTCCACCAGCAGATTTTGGGCCGCCACAACCAGAAGCCCCATCCAGAGCTCCAGAGACACACTTTAAGTAAGAGTTTCTCCAATAAAATGATTAATGAAATCAGTTTAAATAATTAAAATGGCTAAATATATACTAAGCCTCAACTATAAACACGATTTGCATTCTTTGTTCTCTATCTTGCTACATTTGTGGCTAAAAAATCTTCAAGTGTGTTGAAATTAGATTGCCCAAAGTAGAACATCCATTTTGTTGCAATGCGATGTTTACACATCACTTCATAATTTCGATTTCCAATGTTGTAAGTAAAAGTTTGTGTTATAACATTAAAGCTTTGGCTGGTCAGTGTATTCTGCTATACAGTGCATTTGAAAAGTATTCATAGCGCTTCACTTTTTCCACATTTTACTATCCAAATTGAATTAAATTCATTTATTTCCTCATAATTCTACACACAATACCCCATAATGACAAAGTAAAAAAAAAAGTTTTTTAAAGTGTTGCAAATTTATCGAAAATAAAAAACCTGAAAAATCACATGTACATAAGTATTCACAGCCTTTGCCGTGAAGCTCTAAATTGAGCTCAGGTACATTCTGTTTCCACTGATCATTCTTGAGATGTTTCAGCAGCTTAATTGAAGTTCACCTGTGGTAAATTCAGTTGATTAGACATGATTTGAAAAGGAATACACCTGTCTATATAAGGCCCCAGGGTTTACAGTGGATGTCAAAGCACAAACCAAGCATGAAGGCAAAGGAATTGTCTGTAGACCTCCAAGACAGGATTGTCTCGAGGAACAAGGCTGGGGAAGGGGACAGAAAAGTTTCTGCTGCTCTGAAAGTTCCAATGAGCACAGTGGCCTCCATCATCCGTAAGTGGAAGATGTTTGGAACCACCAGGACTCTTTCTAGAGCTGGCCGGCCATCTAAGCTGAGTGATCAAAAAAGAGCAAAATTCTCTGATGAGAACTAATGATGAGACTAAAATTGAAGGCGTTACGTTTGGAGCAAACCAGGCATCGCTCATCAAGGCTAATACCATCCCTAGAGTGAAGCATGGTGGTGGCAGCATCATGCTGTGGGGATGTTTTTCAGCAGCAGGAACTGGAAGACTAGTCAGGACAGAGGGAAAGATGAACGCAGCAATGTACAGAAACATCCTGAATGAAAACCTGCTTCAGAGTGCCTGAAGGGAGAGTCACTGTTCAAATGTCCTCAATTTCTCACAATGTGTAGGACTACTTTCATATATTTCTCATCTACAGTGCCGAAAATCATCCGTCCCTGTAAAAATCTATTCCTTTACTCACATTGCACCCTGCTTTCAAAAAACCTTTGGCATAATGTTGTAAAAAGGTTAGGATAAGGCTACAAAAACATTTCAAAGGCTGGAAAAGGTATTTGGAATGTGGTTTGATTTCAGGCTGTATGACAAATTAAGTCATTCTTTTAAATGGGTATGATAATTTTCTAAAAGCACTGTATAATGTCCATCTATTGATTTGTTCTTTAACCCCTTTCGAATTACAGCATTCTGCTTATGGTTTGTTGAGCCTTTGGTCACTCAAATCCAGGAATGCTAAGGGGTTAATGGGTTTTTGCATAATATTTTGCACAATGTTTGGCTGATCACTTTATCGTGTTCCCTCAGCATTCCTGCGATCAGTGAAGAACTTGCACAGAAGGCCTTGACCAATTATGTTTCCAGCAAATGCTGTTACAGCTCTAAACCAGTCAAAGAGATGGTGTTCACAGACCTGCAGTCCCTCAACACATATCGGGTCAGCATCAACACTCACAAACATCTCATCTGACTATATGATGCCATTAACTTACACGTTTATATGTCTTTACAGTACAGACTGGAGACTTTTACTGAGTCTAGAAAAACAGAAAATGACAGTGAACCATACTATGGTGAGAAGAGTCTCTTTTATTCTCAAAATATTGACTTTACCATCTGAATATGACAGGCAGAAGTCCAGACTCATCAGACTAAGGCCATGCAACCTTTAAAACTTAGACATTTAGCAAGAGATCAATCATAGATAAATCAACAAAATCTTATAGATTTTCACTGACATCCCAAATTTAGTCTTCCTTTAGCCAAGACATCTGCGTTTAGATGTCTATTAGACACCCCTGTGAAATCAAAATAGAGTTTTTTTGGTGTTAGTACCAATCTTTTAGACTTACGGTTTAAAGGTGTATGTAAGTTTTTGACTCTGCTAAAGCATAAAAATACCATCATATGTTTGCAGATATTTAAAAAACATGTTTAGTGAACATTCATTCATTCATTTTCTTTTCGGCTCAGTCCCTTTATTGGTCTGGGGTCGCCACGCTAAGTGAATATATTTGTTTATAAACAATGCTGAAGTCAGTTATTCTGCTTTGAAAATGTGCGTTACATGACGGAACGTCTGTCTTTGTTTTGGTTCCTTTAACCCGCCCAATGCCAGTTTGGCCAATTATATTTCAGCTCCCCGGGTTGCCTTGTTAAAAATCAGCGTATTTCAATCATTCAGTCAGGAAAGCTCTCAAAGTGTGCGTCCGCAACCGAAATGGTACCTCCAGTAAACTTTAACAGCCTCCAAAATAGGACTCAGATTCAGAGTTCCACATAAGGTGGTTATTAATTAGAAAATACTATAAATATTACGAACGTAAACATTAGGTGGGCAGGTTACATTGTAACCCTGTGCCCTCTAGATGACGAGACATGCAGTCATAAGAAATTTGGCTGTTTGCACCGGACACAATACGATAAAACATTCAAATACAACCATTCAGAAGCACAAAATTGTGCATTTACTGCACTCCAACGAAAATGTAAGGTTTATAATCTAATTAATACATATTAAACCTCTTTAACATTATTAAATGCACATGCTGAATCACTGATATGTGTTGGCTTGCACTGAGTCACAGTTCAATTTCAAATAGTTTATTTTATTTTCAAGATCTGAGGTAAACTATCTGCTGCTGCTTTCAGTAGTATGACAATAAATGTCATGTAAAACGCCATTTAAGCTCACATTATTTGCACTTAACACTGAATAAAGCACGAGGTATACCTGAGGTGATTTTTGTCAGTTTACCCTGTTCAGCTGGAAGAAATAGAAGCTGTTTCTAATATATAAATTTCAGGTGTTGGTTAGGACAAAAACTCTTTTTAATATGGAAAATATTCCTTTTATCGTGTGCCCTTGCTTTTATTTATAACACGATTTAAATCAACCTTAAATCAGCCTTGAGGCTCCTGTTGGTTAGCCTGACAACCTACACTTGCATGTGTTTTGAACCAGGGATCCAATACCTAGTTCAACCACTGGGTGTCAAACTCACATATTGCACATTTAAGTTAATCACTTATGGGAAAATTAATCAATTAATTATTTGACCCCATACTTCAGTCTCATATCAAATCTTTTTACCAATCAAATGCTCTCTGGTATTTGATACGTCCTGCCCCCTTCAATACACTATTGAGCAAGGGTTCGTCTAAACCAGTATTCTCCTCTTACCTCTGGCATCGACAAGGCACTTTCAAAATAATTTAGAGATGGTTGTGCGTGAAAACCCCAATAAATCAGCAGTTTCTGACACATCTCAACAATTATGCCATGTTTAAAGCCAGTTAAATCACCATTCTTCCACATTCTGATGCTCGGTTTGACCTTCAGCAGATCAACATGACCACATCTGCACAGTTTCTGCAGTGAGATTATTGAATATTGCATTTTATATCTCATTCTTTCTTGCCTAAACATACTCTTCATTTATCAGGTCAGCAGGTGGGTGGATCTGGAATTCCTCCTGAACCATGGAGCATTCCGGTATGCGTGCCGTCTTTCTTCCAAGACAGTGAGATATCCATCCCCGTTCCTCACACATCAAGTGTCCAAGTAAAACTTGTTTAGTTTTTTATTTGATCACATTCATTGAAAACATTTTTTTTAGAAGTTTTATTTATCGTTGATCTTTGAATTTAGGATTGCTCGTCATGCTATACTCTTGGTAGAACTATGTGTCTAAGTTGTGGACGTTCAGGCAGGGTGAGTATTATCATCAAATGTCATTTTTAACATTTGCATTAATTTCCTTTTCTATTGTTTCATCATGATATTTTTGTTGTTTCAGATTATGTGTGGATTCTGTGGTGGCATGGGTTGGACTAACTACGGCCAACGGCAGTTTTGTGGTGTGTGTGGGGGCACTGGCAGGAAAAGGTACAGTGTTGAGAGATTACATGTTGATAAAATGTTGAAAGATTTCAAATTGGGCAGCTCAGTGGTTAGCATTGTCGCCTCACAGTATACTGGTTTGAGTATTGGTTGGGCCAGTTGGCATTTCTGTGTGGAGTTTGCATGTTCTCCCCGTGTTCGCGTGGAATTCCTCTGGGTGCTCCGGTTTTCCCCCACTGTCCAAAGACATGTGGTACAGGTGAATTGAAAAAACTAAATTGGCCGTAGTCTGTGAGAGTGTATCTGAATGTGAGAGTGTGTGGGTGTTTACCAGTACTGTGTTGCAGCTGGAAGGGCATCCACTGCGTAAAACCTATGCCAGAATAGTTGGCAATTCATTCCGCTGTGGCGACCTCTGAAATAGAAACTAAGCCGAAGGAAAATGAATGAATGAAGACTACAAATGTCCATTTTGGACTATTAATCTTGTTCGGACTTTGCAAAAATGAACTTTAAAAACCTTAAAGGATGGGTTACTTTCAAATACAGAAAAGTGTTCAGAATGGCACATTGCAAATCTAGTCAATATTATAATGTTTTTGACGTTGGAGTGAAGTTTGGGTCAACTATAAAAAAAAACAAAGAACACTCAAGCAATATTTTGAAGAGAGAAATAAAAGTGAACATTAAAAATTTTGTGAAACTAGTTACTTAATAATAATTCAAGAGTTCACAGTGATGATTGATTATAAAGTTTGTTTGGCATGCTGTCCTGGGAAAGAGCCCTGAGCTCATAAGATCCTCGAGCCCGGTGCTCCCTCCAGTTTACAAAGCGAGAGAGGAGTTTGAGCTCAGGTAGGTCTCAATAACTCCCCAGCTGTAGTAGCTAATGAACAGATAGTGATTGCTCTTAAGAGATAACTACTTACTGGTGCATGTCTATGGTGCTGAATTGGATTAGTCAATTAACTTAAGTTGCATGTTTTTGGACGGTGGGAAGAAACCGGGAAAACTAACGTGAGCACGGGGAGAACGTGTAAACTCCGCACAGAAACGTCGGCTGGCTTGGTAAGGACTAGGGATGTCACAATTCTCAATATAATATTGAACCATTCGGTACGACATCCACGGTTCAATACCCGCTTGTGATTTGGGTTTTTTTCCTTCGTTTTTTTCATTTAAATAATTTATGTGCAATTTATTTCTCTCCGAATTGACTGTTTGCATGTGAAGTCTGCGACCTAACATGAGGAATCTCCTCCCCGCGAGTAAATATTCAATCACTATGCTCTAAAGTTAGGGGGCGCTTAATCATCATTCCACACTTTAACATGGCAAGCGGCGGTGAAGTGAGGCAACAGTACGAGGAAGCACCGGCGTCTTTTAATTCCGCTGTGTGGGGACATTTCGGTTTTGCTGTTGAGTATAATGCTGAGGCAGAAAAAACGGTGAACAAAAAAACACAAGTTGTTTTCCACGCACAGCCTACTCAAACGGAAACAATTCCAACATGACTGCACATCTGCGGCGCCATCACCCAGCAATATCACTGGCAGATAGGCAGGATAGCAGAGAAGATAATAAAGTCCTCTAAAAAACAACAATCCTTCGCTGAATACTTCCAGTAAACATACCCAACTGGTTCCGAAAGACACATAAAAAATAACAAAGGCAGCGTTAAGTTGAATTAAGATGGTTTATTTATGTTTACTGGAGTACAAATATGTTTATTTGAAATGGTCAAGTTGTTTATTAACTGCACATGCATGTTTATTTTAAAAATGTAGGAATTTTCCCAGTTTGTACATGAGCTACCAGCTGTGAAATTTCAGTGTTAATTATTTTTATTTTTTACTCCTTAACCTCTTACTGTTCCTATTGCCTAAGCATAGAATAACAAAAAAAAAAAACACGTATGAGTCAAGCCATCAGAACCGAACCGAAAACCGTGTTAAAAAACCCAGGTATGTATTGAACCGTAAGCTAACTGTATTGTTGAATCCCTAGTAAGGACTAGAACCAGTGACGTTCTTGCTGTGAGGCAACAGTACTAACCACTTGGCCACCGTGCCACTCATTTCTTCAAAACGAAGATGACTGTTATATGGAACTTAAGGTATTTAAAGTGGCTTAGGAATTGTCTGATTGGTGAATCATAAATTGGATAATGCGGGACCAGCCGCAAGCAATCAAAAGCATGTGATCCTCTCGAAATTAGTTTATAAATAAACTTCACTTAGTTGAAGCTGCTTGAATTTGTGTCCAGTTTGTTGAGTCAATCGATGATTTAATTTAGTATTTAATGTATACTATTTTATATCAATATGTTGGTTTTATGTAAAGGTGTGTAATACTGATCTAAAAATTACATATCTTTTTTTTCTCTTTCAAGATGGCAGTCAAACAATTTATTGGTATTTTGTTCTGGTACTTTGGCTGATTTAGGTCTGTGGTGCTAAATCTGCCAGTAGGTGGCATCAAGTCCTTAATGAGCAATTCATTTTGAATTTTTAATCTTTAATTAAATGATTGAATCTTTAATGATTGATTCATTTATTGTACAAATGAAACGACTGCTTGCGTACTCTCTTGAGCAGGCATTATGAGTAAGTTATTATGTAGTGAGTTGCTGAAAAAAAAAAATAGTATCAATCTTTGTACGTTTGGAACAACTTGAGGGCAAATAAATAGTGAGTAAATTTTAATTTTTGGGTGACTATCCCTTTAAGTTAACAAGTTGATCCAATACAGTATTTTTTCAGTGTACACTTACCTTGTTATCCTGGTATTGACCTTCCAGTATCAGTTGTGTTGCTTCAGTCCCATTTAATCATTATCAATAGATAGATCTTACTCATTTAATCATTGAGCAGGACTTTTATCCAAATACGCTGAGAAAAGAACAATTCCATCTGAAATTTAACTTCACTTCTACATAGTATAGTATGTGAGCTGAGTAGTATTAGTCCGAATTCATAGTATTCAAAAAAAAAACAATAGGCAAGAATCCATTACCTGGATGATTACTACGTCTGGCGAACTTCTTTAGTGAGCATCCAATGAACAATTTACTATCCCACAGGCCACAGGAGAGAATTTATGAATAGGAGCGACCCGACTGATGTGGGTAGGTCATGTAATAATGACAACATGTTGGATGTAGTATGTCCAAACACATTCATACTACTCTTATTCATTTTTTTAATTGTCGTGAAGTAAATTTAAATTAAACCGTATTGTCTACAAACAGTACAAGACTATAGAATACACAAGACATGCCACTCGTATAGTTTTGAGTGGGGAAAAGTGTAACGATCAATATGGCGAATAGAGCCCCGCCTTCTAGTACAGGAGCCAATCATTGATCACTATAGACTGACAATTTTCCGGGGGAGGGGCTCGGACCAGACCTGAGTTTCTGCAGATTTTGTGTGATTCAAAGGTTTAGAATTGAAACTAAAGAAGCAGCTGTTGTTTCATTTTATTGGTAATTACTAATATGAAATTTAATCGTAAGCTTGGCAAGCAATTTTGGAGAATTTGATGTTACCCCATTCAAACAGAATGACCGAGTGACATGACTTGCCCTAAAAAAGGAACTTGGACAGTACAGAATTCCATACGCACCTTTAAAATTTAGAACACTCTGGCTACCACATAACAACACCACCCAAAACAGCTTAACATCGTGAAAATTGTTTGGTCAGATTTAAATCGAACTCATTCGATACTCATTAAATGATCTGTTTTCCAGTTGCCTTGCTTGTGGAGGAATGGGGACGGTCCGATGTGTTAAGTGCAACAGTCACGGAAAGCTTCACTGCTTCATTAGTCTTAGGGTAACATGGTAAGAAAACCTTGGCTAACACTGATTTTCACAACACACATGTAAATTTCACTATTTTTAGTGTGTTTTTTCGTGCATTGTCTTTTCAGGAAAAACAACATTCACGTGTCTGTCATTGACAAGGGTTCAGGATTCCCTCTTGAGCTTCTCAATCAAATCACTGGAGAGCAACTGTTTACTGATGTGGCTCCAATGGTGAGCAACAATAACATGGTGCTCAAAATGCTTTCATTTTTTCCCTCCCTAAAAAGTTAAGGTAACTCAAACCATTTGAGAAAACCAATTGCAACAAACCATTTAAGTTCAAAAACTAATCCTAATGAGTACTGTGAACTTAATCCATTTGAGTAAACGAAGCAATTTGAGCACAGTAAACCCCAATAAATGAAGAGAACTCAAACCAACTGAGTACTGTAAAACCCAATAAGTTAAGGCAACTCAAACCGTTTGAGAAAACTGATTGATACAAACCATTTAAACTAATCCATATGAGTACTGTGAACTTACTCCATTTAAGTTGAAGTAGTGAGGTATTTAATTAACTCATTACCTTCAACACTGAGTTTACTCTTTTCAAATGAGTAGAATTAACTTACAGTCAATTTTGAGTTAACTACACTCATTTCATTTGATAAAGTTGACTGTTGGGTTTTAGGGCCCTATAATACACCCGGCCCAATAAGGCCTAAGACGTGTTTGCCCCAACGTGTTGCTATTTTCAGACCAAAGCAACCTTAATTTTCCCGTTTTCCGCCACGTTGTTTAAATAGCAAATCCATTTGCGCCACTTTGTAGACTCATGGGTGTTTCGGTCTAGAAAAGAGGTGTGTTGAGGCGCATTGTTGGTGTGTTGCTTTTTGAGGAACTAAAGTAGACTGCTCAATAGCTGAGAGCAGGTCTAAAGTGCAGCACAGAGCGCATCAGTTGTGCGCCTCGCTTACACATTGCCTAAAACACGCAGGATGTACAGCAATACAGAAATATCTTTACAAATGAAAAAGAATTAAAGGATTAAAATATTACAAAAAATTATCATATTCTACATAAATACAAAAACCACTGCCTTCATGCCTTCTTCATCTCGGGGGCTTTTTCAGTTTATTCACGACAACTTGCTTTTGTATAATGTTATTATTATCATTAGTATTATTTATTATATGCATCTTTATATTTGTTTTATCAAAAAACAAGCTTAGATTTGTCCACTTGTCAGGTTTTGGACCATAGGGACGTGTCTTTGGATATATAACTCAGTTTTTGACCACACTTGATTATTATTGTTCATTTATTTGTGTGCTGGAAATTAAAACTGAATTTAGAAATAGTTTTGAAACAAATCTTTGTGCTTAACAAACAAAATTAATTATGTAGGCTTATGGATGTCTTCAGTGAGTGCGTCCAACACGTTTCCCCACCATTTAAGAGAGAAAGTGAAAGTGAAAGTAAAGGCCAAATGGAGGAGGTGCTTTCTTAATCCCTGCCTTGCAGATGCTCTGTTTAACTGTTTTCTCGCTAGTGAAGTGTTCAGTTTTTACACTTACAAAGTCCAGCATGTAAATAGCAAATGCGCCATGGTGCGACGCAACTGACTCATAAAGGGAATAGGAGATGAGACTCTGATTGGTTTATTCTCAAAACACACCCATAACTCATTAAGAGAATAAGCACAGCCCTTTTAGACCATGCACCGCGGCGCAGAGCGTATTTTTCTGTCCTTAAAGTAGCAAAAGTGGATTTGGACACGCCCTTATTGCTTTTGCGCCCTGCGCTTCTAGACCGTTAAAATAGAGCCCTTACAGTGTAGTTCAACAAAGCCATTTATTTATAGCAAAGCACATTTTTTACACCAGTTAACCCCCCAAAAGTTCCTCATTATGTACTCACACTCCAGTGAATATATGAATTTATTTCGTCTATTTTACACAGAACAAGATATTCTGAATAATGATGGAAAAAGCAGGCATTTACTGTAAAACCGTGAAAAACAGTGAATAAAATAAGGTAGTTTAACTTATAATTTTTTTTAAAAAGTTACTTTGACTTAATGGAAAAGAGGTATGACAATTCATAAACTTATATTATATTAAGCAGAACTCAAACCCAATGAGTTATGAATTAATTAATTCTAATGCTAGAAGAAATACCAAACCATTTGAGTAGCTAGTTGTTTGGACTCAAATTTAACTGAATTAACTGAACTCACAAAGTTTAAGTTACTAATACTATAACTGTTTGATGATATAACACATATAATATATACATTCAATCAGTCATTTTCTTTTTGGCTTAGTCCCTTTATTAATCTGAGGTCGCCACAGCGGAATGAACCGCCAACTTATCCAGCACATGTTTTACGCAGCGGATGCCCTTTCAGCTGCAACCCATCACTGGGAAACACCCATACACTCTTATTCACACACATAGACTATGGACAATATTAGCTTACCCAATTCACCTGTACCGCATGTCTTTGGACTCTTGGGGGAAACTGGAGCACCCAGAGGAAACCCCCACGAACGTGGGGAGAACATGCAAACTCCACACAGAAATGCCAATTGACCCAGCCGAGGCTCGAACAAGCGACCTTCTTGCTATGAGGCGACAGCACTACCTACTCCGCCACTGCGTCGCCATAAAATATACAGTATGTGTATAATATATAAATAACATATATAAGTTTGCAGTACTCAAACCACTTGGTTTAAAAAAAAATGGTTTTCCGCAATCAGGGTTGGGCAAAAATACATTGAAATGTATTTTAAGATAAAATGCCGAATAACTTAAGTTTAAGTGTATCAAAATAAACTACAAAATACAGCAATCACAAAATGTATAAAAATAAAACATTTGTATTTTAAAAGTACTACAAAATACATTTTTAAAAAGATCATGACATCAGTCCCTTTGCCATTAAACTGACTCTTCAATACTCAATGTAAAAGCATGATTTCTGAAAAAATTAAATAAAAATAAAAATTCAATTTTTGCAAAATAAACTCTTCATATACTTTATATCCTGCTCCTGCTGTATAACCTGTCAGTAGACTATTAAATATGTGTTTTACATGTTCTGTCACTTACATATATACATTTTTCCTTTTCATTTACTATACCAGATTACTGTATATACAGAAATCAGAGAGTGAAATTCAATAGGTCCTTTTAAGACCTTTTTTAAGACTCTTTCCATATATTTTAAGACCTTAAAACCATTTTAGGCTTAAACCGGAAACACTGGCGAGATTTTAACTTACAATATATTTACTAAATGTTAATGTAGGAAACTAATCCAAAACTAAAAACATTATTCACATACGGAAAATGTATAAAATCTAGCTATTTCAGCAGGTTGGGGCCTATAGAATTGCAGAAATAATGGTGTTGCCTTGGTTAAACAAAGCAGCATGATGTCAAATCTAGGATTTCAGGGATTTCATCGATTTCATAAACTACCTGATATTCGCAGATTTAATTGAAGCAAACTTTATCATACAATCATACATTGCAATTATACAAAATTTAATACCTTGCAAAATAGCATTTAAGACTTAAATTTAGGGCCCTAAATTACTCTACATTGATTCATCAACTTTTAATACTTTTTAGGACCCCGCGGACACCCTGTATACAGTGCAACTATACCTGCTGTTCAATTATTGGCATTTAAAACCAATGACGTAGGAATCACCACTGTAGGACTTATTTTTATGTTGTTTGTTTTAAAGACAAACATTTGGCATCAGCAATCCATCTAAAACTACTATTATTTGTGCAGTATACTCTTTCTCCAAATATTTTATATTTGTTTTCAGTTATTCTATAAATGGAAGAGTTAATAATGTCCAATGCACCAATGAGAGGGTGCATTTAGTCACCATGTAGACTTTTTACAAATCATTTTATAGTATTTTAAAAATACAAAAATACAGGACACTAAAATATTTTAATACAAAATAGTAAGCCATTAAAATAAACCCTATCAAATACAAGTTACAAAATACTATAAAAATGTTTTTTTCATATATTAAAATACATATTTGAAATACATGTATCATAAATACTGTCCATACCTGGCCGCAAAATTTCCTCAAACAGTTTGAGTTAACTTACCTTAACTAAAAATACTATGGAAGTCATTGGCTGTTTTTTTTTTTTTCAAACATTCTTTGATATATTTTTTTTGTGTTCAACAAAATAAAAAAAAAACTCAGGTTTGAAAAAAGTGGAGAATGAGTAAATGATGACACAATTTTCAGTTATTAGTAAACTATTTTTTTTATGAAAAAAGAATATAAGTTGGAAAAATACAGTCTACAAAAAAAAAAAAAATCTACAGCCTACAGGTATACAGCAGGGGTGCCCAAGCTTTTTCGTATGAGGGGCCAAAAACCAAATATCACTTAGAACCTTGGGCCGAAGGTAAATATACCATATTATACCTATACCTAATATATAACTATTAAACTTGCCTAAATTAGTAATTTCCTAATTTATTTCCTAATATTTCAAAATAAAAAGAAAACATTGTTTTAAATCTTTTTAACTAATGCTAGTTAAGCAGAATCTGCCTTTGACTTGATTTGCTCACCAAAGTCTCTGCATTGTCAGGTGACAGTATGTCCATTTAAACAAAATCTGATTTAATTTACACCATTTAATGAAATATTTAATTTCAGTTAGCATTTACAATAAAACAAACAAAGGGCTACATTAAATTTGAATTGACAATCTCGAAACTCTCCCCATCATTCTCTCTCTCTTCTCAGATGGGATGGCGGGCCAAATCAAAAGTTACTATGGGCCAACCTTGGCCCATGGGCCCTAGTTTGGGCATCTCTGCTATACAGTCAGGATTTATTAAAAAACACAGTGAAATATGGTGGACACAGTGGTTTTTGCAAATGAGCTGGCTGCAGTGTAATTTTTAGGGTTTGCAGAAGTCCAATTACTGGCATTTGTGCCATTAAACTGGTCTTAAATCAGTTTGCTCTTGATAGCCGTAGAAAGAGGAACACAGAGAGCGTGATAAAAAAAGAGTTAACTTTATCTATGTGGATTCATTCATTTAAATACACTTTTTTAAAAATTGCACTGCTCTTGGTAGACTGTCATTATGGAAATGAGCTACTTTGTCCATTCTTACACATTAAGTAGAATCACCAAGAGAATTTTCCACTTCAATCAAGTGCATACTGTTTTGTAATTCTGGCCTTCTAATGAAAGGTTTTTATATGAATACAGCAATTATTTGACAACATTAGTCGTTCTCACAGAATGGGTCTTTGTGTCTAAAACATAAGATGCAGCTTTCAGGAATATTTTATTAAAGTACACATGAAATCAAAACTAACCATGTTGATTTTGTTAGCTCACATTGTTAGTTTTGGCATCTGGGCATGTCATTAGGAAAAAGCAAAAAGCCCTTGTAAATTTAAATTTAAAATCTCAAAATGCACTTTCTATTTGTTTTTTAGTTAAATTCTCAGATTACGTCTGTCTGAGGTAATGGGCATGGCTAACATACTGAACAACACCCCTTCAACTGTTAGTTTTGACAACAAACAGAAATGGTGAGGAAGAGGTGCGTTAAGTTGTAATAACTCACAAAAACCCTTTTCCTGATCTTTCTGAATAAAACGCCTACTTTACTATATCCAGGGCTTAATTTGTGCCGGAGCACTCTGTATCCGGCACCTCTGAAATCTGATCTGGCACCTCATTTTACCGATCCCCCTCCTCAACCGCCCCATCCGCTGTTCACTTTCACTTTCTTCTGCGACTCCCCAACCCTCTTCACTTTCGTCCGCAACAACCCCCAACCCCCCCCCCCCCCCCCCCCCCTCCCCCCCCACCCACCCCCCCCTTTTTAACTTTCGTGCGTGACACCTCTTCTTCCTCGGGTAACATGCCGAATCCATTACCGCGATCTGTTTCCGGACCTCGCAATTCACAAATTAAGCACAGACTATATCCAATCAGCTCGCAGTAGAAAAAAACAAGCCACACCCACTGTTTTCTCATTTCATATTCTGTTTCTCTAGGAACTGCATCACAATATAAGGCCGTACTCACACTATGTACAATTGCCTTGAACCAGGCCAAAGCACGCTTGTCCCCCCTCCCGTCTCCCTCGGCGGCCCGCACTCACATTACATTCGGGCCTGGGCTCGATTACGTCATCGATGACGCGCTGCTCAGTAGCACTCTCGCTCAGCTCAGTGGATATTTGTTTAGTTATATCGTTTAAGACATTTGATATGCGGTGAAACACAGTCAAATACTTCGCCGAACAGATCAGCCACTTTTGACGCTCATAAACAATAATAAAGTCCTCACGCTGCAGGAATTAGGAAGTTTGCTGAAGGCGCAGCTGACGTGCAGTGAGGGGTTTGTGTCTTTAATAATCTACGACAGTTTGCGTTCATTGAACAGCACGAATGATTAATTAATCTATATGAAACAGTTCCTTTTTAAAAGTCACGTCTCGCTTTCAGTTTCGGGCTCAAGCACACTTGCACTCACACTGTAAGCGTACCGCGCCTGAGCCCAAGTGAACCGCGCTCCGGCCCACCTCTTCCAACCGGGCCAGGGCCGGCCAAGTGTACCGTGCCTGAGCCCGATTCAGAGCACTCACACTTCTCAAACGATCCGGGAAACGGGCCTGGGCACGGTTCGGATAGCATAGTGTGAATAAGCCCTAAAAGAAACGGTCGCAGCTTCCGGTTCATGTGGACTTGAATGCCTCCTTCATTGTGTTGCCATATAAAACAGCTGTCATGCAGAAAACAGAAGTAAACAGACAGCTCGCAGCTCTGCGGTCTTCTGATTGGTCCACTGCTTTGAAACTGACAGTTATGAACATCGCTGGATGTAAACGTTTAAATGCTGACTGGATGCAGTAAAGTAGGCATTTTGGATTTCAAGAGTTATTACAGGGGTTCCCAAACTTTTTAGCCTGCGACCCCTAAAATAACAATGCCAGTGACTTGCAACCCCCACATTCCTCGTAGGTCATTATAAATATACAAACGTTGTGCACACAACAATAGGCCCATATAAACACAAGCATATTGACAACACAAAAAAATGCAACAGTCTAACAACCATATAGTTTCAGCACAAGTCTATGGTCTTGGTTTAATTTTGGAAACCACCATCCAGAGATCATTCTCAATAATCCGTTGTGGCCTGTATTCATTTTGAATGTATTTTTATTGCAGTAAAGGTGTCAGAAAGTTTAACTTGGTGCTATAAAATCAATCTGCTGTAGCTGACCCTGTGTTGTTAATCTAACATAAACACACCGATCCTATAGTGGAATTACCAACCTACGTCACAGGGGTTCAACCGCTCATACCGGTTGCAAAAAAAGACCGGTTGCAATAGCAAACATGTCGTGTTGTGTGGTAGGATGTCAAAATCGAAAGTTCAAAAATAAAAAACATAAATTTTACCGGACACCATACTGCTTTTAATGTCTTTGGCTAACAGCCATCATAAGAGCTGAATGGAGTGAGGACCTAATTAAAAATGCTCGACTCTGCAGTTCTCATTTTATATCAGGTAAGTTCAGGCTATGCTGAATCATACACATTACTCGTTTTTGATTGCAGCAATGATTTAAAAAAAAAAACAGTTAATAATGGTTAATTAAACTGCAGACACTGAATGCTAAAAATGAAATGTAAAAATGTAAGTTCACATACCCTGCTGTACAGGTGTAGTTCGCTGTCAGAAAGCAGTTGTTTTGCTTGTTGATGATTACCCAGGCCTTGTATATCTCCGTCTTCTTTCCTTGTCTTTGGCAAGGTAGAACCTCGGTTTTTAGCACTACAAAGTTTTGAATCTGGTAATCATGGAACATTATTTCTTGCACATGACCACACAGAACAAAATTGTTTGCACCCAAAGACTTGTAGGCCTTTAACTTCTCTCTTGTAAAATCACTTGGGGTTTCAATGAGATAGTTTTATATTTGGGGCTGGATGCTTGGCCATTTCGTCTTATCCAATATCCATTGGGAGGGTGCTTTTGCAAATGGACCTGTCAGACGAACGCCGCTCACTTTAAAGTTAATTTTGCAGAATAACTGTGCTTATCACTGGGTGACAAGCTGTTATAATACACTGAAAGCATTATGTGAATAATATATATAATATGTAATCAATATAACTTATCTCTAATACAACAACAAACTGTACCATCGGTACCAGTAATTTGTCTATGAAAATGCGATTAAAAGGCTGATGGCTTTTCATTGTCATGTTGTTGTTTTTATTATTAACAACTACAATTTTTTCTTCTGTGGTTAAAATATGGTAATTTTAATGGCTAATAAAATTTATTTGATTTTTAGAAATCACTAAGTGACCCTGTGTCATAGTGTAACATCCCCGGCTCGTCCTCACTCACCCAATCCAGCTTCACCACTTCACACCAGTCCCATCCAATCCCGAGAACCTTCCCCTGATTATTAATTACCCGCACCTGTTCACCATTAGCCCGGACACTATATAATCTCACCTCCTCCGTTCACTCATCGTCCGGTATTGAAGTCGTATGGTTGTCTTCACCCAAGCTCCCTCGTCTTCTCTTCTTCCATGGATGTTCCTCCTGAGTCTTCGTAATCATCGCACTGATAAAGGGAAGTGTCTTTATTGTCTTACTTCATCTGAAGATCTATATTCACCTGCCTGCACTTTGTGCACACTGCCACTAACGGAGGTGTGAGGAGTGTTAACCCCGTCTTGACTTTTGCCAGGTTTACCTGGCGAAGATGTATGAGGTGTTCCTCGGATGATCTTCCTTTGCCCAGCACTGTGTGATACCTTTTATGATTTACGTTGAATAAACTAAATGAAAAGATAACCATCTCTGACTTCTTTGTATACCAGCGTGACAGAATACCGGACCAAACAACAACAACAACATGGAAGCTAACGCTACGTTAACCGGAAGTGAGTTGCCTTCCGCATCCATGAGCGCTAGCTCCAACCTGGTGGTGACACCGAGTACTCCACTAGCTCGACCAATGAGTTACTCTGGGGATCCGAGCACCTGCAATGGGTTTCTACTACAATGTTCTTTATATATTGAAGCCAACCTTGTGCAATTCCCTAACGAACTTTCCAAAGTTGCATTTGTTATCTCCCTTCTCTCAGGTCGAGCATTACAATGGGCAGATGCGTTGTGGAGTACTCGTAGCCCAGTGATAACCACCATCCAATCCTTCGTCACTCACTTTAAGGAGGTATTTTCAGTTCCACTTACCCCTTTATCAGTGCACGACGAACTCATGAATTTATCCCAAGGGAGGATGTCTATTCACGAATATACGTTGCAGTTTCGGACACTTGCCGCCAGCAGTGGGTGGAACCCTGTGGCGCTTCTGGCTGCTTACCGTAAAGGGTTGAAACCCTCCCTCCGTAAACAGATGGTCATTTATGATGACAATGCGAACCTTGAATCCTTTATCAAGAAGACTATTAGTGTGTGCCAGCACTTATCTGCTTGTTCTTCTCTCTTTGATGATTCTCCATCACCGCTCAAATCTCCCACGATTATGCAGGACCCAGAAGAACCTATGGTTACGGACTCCTACCGGCTTGATGCCACGGAACGTCAGCGACGTATTCAACATCAGCTCTGCCTTTACTGTGGAGAATCAACTCACCGGATAGCCACCTGTCCCATCCGCCCACCTCGACTAGTGGTGAGTAAAGTCATCCTCACACCCACAGTATCCACCATACCTCATATTTCTGCAGAGTTGGTAATCCACGATCAAACTTTTCCCGTACATGTTTTGCTGGACTCCGGAGCCGCTGGGAACTTCATATCCTCCACCTTCATCACCCGCTATAACATTCCTTCAGTGAGGAATGAAGTCCAGTACCGCATCACCACCATCCAGAGCTCACCACTAGGAGAAGGAAAAATCAATCGCCGTACCAAGCCTCTCACCCTTCGTCTGAATCAGAATCATCAAGAGAAACTTACCCTCCTTATTCTTCCTCGTGCTAATGTGGATGTCATCTTGGGACGACCGTGGCTTATTCAGCACCAACCCAGTATTAACTGGGAAACTGGCGATATCCTCGAGTGGGGATCCAGCTGCAGCAGTAATGGTCATATTACCCCCTCTACTGGTCACTCCACGTCATTACCCCTGCAGAGTACCTGCATACAAGCCACTTCTCCTTCCAGCCATCCCATTCCCTCAGCATATCATGAGTACCTTGACGTCTTCAGTAAAGAACGAGCCACCCAATTACCCCCTCATCGGTCCTGGGATTGCTGTATTGATCTGTTGCCCGATGCCAAGTTGCCACACGGAAGGATTTATCCTTTGTCCCGTCCTGAGCATGAAGCTATGCACAACTACATCAGTGAAGCTCTCCAGAATGGGTTTATCCGACCATCTACGTCTCCTGCCGCCTCCAGCTTCTTCTTTGTCGCCAAGAAAGATGGAGGACTCAGACCATGCATAGATTACCGAGTACTTAATGCTGCTACCGTCAAGTTTGCCTACCCTCTGCCTCTAGTCCCTGCTGCTTTGGAGGAACTGAGAGAGGCTAAGGTATTCAGCAAACTAGACCTCCGGAGTGCATACAATCTCATCCGCATCCGCCAGGGGGACGAGTGGAAAACGGCCTTTGTTACACCTTCCGGCCACTACGAGTACCTCGTCATGCCCTACGGACTGGCAAATAGTCCCTCAATCTTCCAAAGTTTCATGAACGAGATTTTCAGAGACTTCCTTCATCGTTTCACTATTGTCTATATTGATGACATCCTTATTTACTCCCGTAATCTTGAAGAGCATCAAGCCCATGTGACCCAAGTGCTTCAACGTTTGCGTCAAAACCACCTATTCCTCAAACCCGAAAAGTGTGAATTCCATCAGACCACGATATCCTTCCTCGGGTATGTCATCACCCCACAAGGAGTGAGTATGGAACGGTGCAAGGTAGACGCAGTATCGAATTGGGAATACCCAAAAACCATAAAAGAACTTCAGCGTTTT
The DNA here is from genome assembly GCA_903798195.1 of Danio kyathit. Lineage (NCBI taxonomy): Eukaryota > Metazoa > Chordata > Actinopteri > Cypriniformes > Danionidae > Danio > Danio kyathit. The sequence continues at coordinate 35,398,356 of LR812540.1, forward strand.
CTGGGATTCGCCAACTTCTATCGACGGTTCATTAAGAACTACAGTGTCTTATCAGCTCCTCTCACTTCCTTGCTCCGAGGAGGAAAGAAAGTACTCACCTGGACCCCTGAGACGTACCGAGCCTTCGATCACCTTAAGTCAAAGTTTGCCACAGCACCCGTTTTACGTCATCCGAATCCCAACCTCCCATTCGTCGTTGAAGTGGACGCCGCAGACACTGGAGTAGGTGCTATACTCTCACAATGGTCTGGTGAACCCAAAGCCCTCCATCCTTGTGCGTACTACTCGCGGAAATTGTCTACTGCAGAACAAAACTATGGGATCGGTGACCGCGAGCTATTAGCCATCAAACTGGCACTCGAAGAGTGGCGTCACTGGCTTGAAGGAGCCCAACACCCCTTCACCGTCATCACTGACCATAAAAATCTCCAATACATCCGAGATGCTAAACGTCTAAATGCTCGCCAAGCTCGTTGGTCTCTCTTCTTCGCACGTTTCCATTTTACCATCACCTACCAACCTGGGCACAAGAATGTCAAAGCCGATGCCCTATCCAGACTTTACTCACCTGAGCCTCGTAACGATTCCCCTGAAACTATTCTTCCTCCTTCCATCTCTGTGGCCCCCATATTATGGCAAATCGATGAAGAGATCCGATTAGCCACCTTAGAAGAACCAGTTCCCCCTGGTCTCCCTCCAGGCTTGTGCTATGTACCCACGAGATTGCGCATACCACTCCTCACTAGCACACACACCTCCCTCGGCTCAGGACACCCAGGTAGCAGGCGAACCCTCTCGCTTCTCCGAGAAAGGTATTGGTGGCCTAAAATGGCCCATGATGTCACCCAGTACGTTAAGGGTTGCTCGGTCTGTGCCATCACTACCACTCCACGCCATCTACCTGAAGGGAAACTGCTGCCGTTGCCCACTCCCCGCCGACCCTGGACACACCTTGGTGTGGATTTTGCCACCGATCTACCCCCCTCTCAAGGATACACCACGATCTTGGTGGTTGTAGATCGGTTTTCCAAATCCTGCAAACTAATACCTCTCAAAGGTCTTCCCACAGCCCTTGAAACAGCTGAGGCCCTGTTCCATCACGTCTTCAGAAACTATGGTCTCCCCGAAGACATCGTGTCGGATAGAGGTCCACAGTTTATCTCCAGGGTCTGGCGGGCGTTCTTCCACCTTTTGGGCACCACCATCAGTCTATCTTCTGGCTATCATCCGCAAACCAACGGTCAGACCGAGCGTAAAATCCAAGAGATTTCCCGGTTTTTACGCTCCTACTGCCATGCTCATCAAAACACCTGGAGCCAGTATCTTCCGTGGGCTGAGTATGCACAAAATTCTCTTCGTCAATCCTCTACTGGACTAACCCCTTTTCAATGTGTCCTAGGCTACCAACCATCCTTGTTCCCCTGGAATGGGGAAGCATCAGAAGTGCCCGCGGTTGATCACTGGTTCCAGGAAAGCGAGAGGGTCTGGGACTCAGCGCACGTCCATCTTCAGCGGGCAGTCCGGAGGTACACTGAGCATGCCAACCGTCACCGACTACCTAATCCCATATACCAACCAGGAGATAAGGTATGGCTCTCTACCCGAGACATTCGCCTCCGGCTGCCCTGCAGAAAGCTGAGTCCCCGCTACCTGGGACCATTCACTATTCACTCCCAGATCAATCCTGTCACCTACCGTCTGAATCTTCCACCACAGTACCGTATAGCATCATCCTTTCATGTTTCCCTCCTCAAACCCTACACTAATCCTGTATCTCCTCCCTCTGCAGAACCCGAACCACCCCCCCCTCCCGACCAAACGGAAGTCATCGGTGATAACATCTACCAGGTCAAGGAAATCCTCAACTCCCGGCGGCGGGACGGTCAGCTCCAGTACCTTGTAGACTGGGAGGGCTTTGGCCCTGAGGAGAGATCCTGGATCCCCCGCGATGACATCTTAGATCCATCTCTCCTCGAAGAATTCCATCAGAGATATCCCGATCGTCCAGCTCCACGAGGGCGTGGCCGTCCCCGCCGTCGATCTAGGGTGCCAGGAGTCACCCGTGGAGGGGGGGGTACTGTAACATCCCCGGCTCGTCCTCACTCACCCAATCCAGCTTCACCACTTCACACCAGTCCCATCCAATCCCGAGAACCTTCCCCTGATTATTAATTACCCGCACCTGTTCACCATTAGCCCGGACACTATATAATCTCACCTCCTCCGTTCACTCATCGTCCGGTATTGAAGTCGTATGGTTGTCTTCACCCAAGCTCCCTCGTCTTCTCTTCTTCCATGGATGTTCCTCCTGAGTCTTCGTAATCATCGCACTGATAAAGGGAAGTGTCTTTATTGTCTTACTTCATCTGAAGATCTATATTCACCTGCCTGCACTTTGTGCACACTGCCACCAATGGAGGTGTGAGGAGTGTTAACCCCGTCTTGACTTTTGCCAGGTTTACCTGGCGAAGATGTATGAGGTGTTCCTCGGATGATCTTCCTTTGCCCAGCACTGTGTGATACCTTTTATGATTTACGTTGAATAAACTAAATGAAAAGATAACCATCTCTGACTTCTTTGTATACCAGCGTGACACATAGTCCCAAAACCCCCCCAGGGGTAATAACCACTGAGTTATTACAACCTAACAAACACCTCCTCCTCGACATTTGTTTGTTGTCATAGCGCTGTAAAAACTGACAGTCTGAGGGGCATGGTTAAGTATGTTAGCCACACCCGATACCTCAGACGGACATAATCTGAGAATGTAACTGATAACAAACAAGAAGGGCATTTTCAGATTTCAATTTTAGATTACAAAGACAAACAAATATTTTTTTTCTTAATGACATGCATAGATGAATTGTTTACCATAAAACTGGCAATGTGAGCTAACAAGATCAACATGTTTAACTTTGATTTCATGTGCACTTTATAAACTGGCGCTCGTGTCTGTCAAGTGTGTGTTTACATAGAATAACAATGGAAGATTAATTCATTGAAATGGAAAACTGTGTTCTGCGTCAATGGCCCCTTATTTTTCTGATCAGGATCTGTTTCTACTCACTGTTGCAGGTTTATCCTGTTGTCAGTTTTCCGGACAGCTCTGTGAATGCAGCGTCTGAAAGTGCTGTGAGAGAACATCAGGCTCAGTTCTCCAATATTTGTCGTATTCTCCAACAGGTAGTGAATAATTGATCTGTTCAATCCAAAAAAGCAGTAAGCCAATCACATTAGACTGATCCATCTGACCAATCAGAGTAGAGGAGACTCTTGAAAGGGGAGGGGTTTAGAGATACAGGTTCCTTAAACTTACTGTTTTAGGGTGCTTTCACACTTGGTTCAATTGCCTGGACTGAACCCAAGTTCCCCTTGCCACCTTCTCGGCTGGCTTGTGTTCACATCGTCTTTTTTCCCTCTGAACCCCGGTACGCTTGCGTCATCAAGCTGCTGTTTGTTTGTACAGCTGTTGCTAGGTCACAGACATGAAAGCCATGGCACCAAAATGGAAAGACATGCGCAAATTACAGTCCTTCTGCTTTCACTGAATCTTTTGGTTTTGGTAGCAAATATTAAAAATGTTCAGAACATAATGTGATGTCTGCAGAAGTGGTTTTTGGTGAAAACAAGCAGACATTATTACTGTTTGCACTGGGTCAGTCAGGTAGGTGATACACAGACATACACACACAAAAGAACAATACAAAACTAAAGTTTGTTGTACAGTTGGCGGTTCACTTCCAGTCAGTGTAGCTTTTGGTCATTGGATTTTCATTTTAGAAACGGATATTGAAAAACGAAAAATTAGTCGTTTTTTGATTTTCGTTTTCAAATTCAAAAACGAATATTGAAATATGAGGCGTTTTTCTATTTCATGGTGAAAAACGGAAAAGCAAAATTCAAAAATGATTCAAAAACTGACTATCACTAAGCTTGAAGATGAGTTGTGTGCGTGCGTCTTCACCCCGCTACAGTGGGTCCATCCATAATTTCATATAGCCATGTGCAAATATAGCAGCAGATTTTTAATACATAAATTGAAATTATAAAAAAATTGCCTACTGCTTTTTTTAGAAAACTGTTCAGCAATGCAAATAATGCATATACCGTCAATTATGTTGTTCCATATAACTAGCTTCAATGAGGAAAATATGTATTAACAAAATCCTGTTATCACAAGAAAATACCTTTTTGTAACATTATTAAGTGGGAAAAAATAATAGCCTATAGTAGGCTAGCCTGTGTGTGGCAGCATTGCGTCACCGTGAATGAGTTGGCCTTTGTGGTTTCGGAATATAAAAAAAACAAGTCTTTATTCGTTTTTGTTTTCTGGTGATTTTTTTTTTATTTGAAGTAAAAAATGAAAATCAAATCATTTTTGAATTTTGCTTTTCCGTTTTTAACCACGAAAAAGAAAAACGAGCCATTTTTTTTTTTCATTTTAAAATTCAAAAACGGAAATCAAAAAACGCATTGAATTTCAATTCGACTCGTTTTTCAATATCTGTTTCTAAAATGAAAATCCAATGACCAAAAGATACACTGACCTACACGAACCACTTCTGCTATTTGGTACAATTGCATTCATATCAGAAGTGAACCGTACCAGAGTTTGTGCAAATCGTACCCCAGACCACCTTTTTCAGGTGGACTCGGGTGCAGTTCATGGGTGAGCACCCGAGTTCACACTAGCTAAACGTACCATAGTCTGATGTCAAGTGAACCTGGGTGCAGACCAAAAGTGCTAGTGTGAAAGCATCTTAAGACATTGTGAGAAAATTGTGGTTAAAAACACTGAGGTGTGTTTTGACTTTAGAGGAATGTAAACCTTATATATAACCTCCTAGGGCCAGAGTGTCCACATACGTGGACAGCACATTTTTAGCTCTTACGTAAGTGGCTATTTAAAATACTTTGAATGCTTTATATTTTGTTAGACATAAAGTGTCATCCTGCAACTATTTTGTAGCATAAGAAATGTCCCAAACCCTATTTTTAACTGTCCAAAATGGGAACAAATTTTGTTTTTACTCTGTGATCGTCAAAGCAAGTTAAAAAAAAAAATCTATGTTAAATATGCATAAAAGAAAATTCGGGAAAAAGTGTTTTATGTAAATTTGGACCACGAGTCCACATATATGGACATAATTTTTCTTTAAAAGTACATCATATCAAAAGATGATACTTAGATTTTTATTCTAATTAGGTTCCAATAAGCCCAAATAGCAAAGAGAAATAAAAAATGCATGTAAAAAAACACCTTGGGCCTTAAGAGGATAGGTGTACTCCAAAACAAAATTAGGAACCATTTTAATGGGCAAAGCATGACATTGCCAAGTACGATGTGATCCTGAAATAACATCTATGTTGATTCTGGAACAGAATATTTGCTGAAAAATGTAATCCATACCGATTCCCTACCCCTAAACCCAACCATAACTGCAAATTATTCCCAAAATCAGAAGGGAAACAATATTTGGATAACACTCATGTAGAAGTGCATACATCTAACCGTAAGTCTAAACTTAATATAAACGGTAAACGTATCCCTTAATTCTAATTGGATGATTGAAATGTTGTTCCAGAATCAACATGTTACTCCAGGAACATGTCCTACTTGGTGAAATCAGGTTAGGGTTTGATTGGTCAAGTGTTTTTTTTTTGTAATGAACAGTTGACTGAACATTATTGTATAGTGTATTGTGTATCAGAAAATGTAAAAGACACTTTAATAAAACTTTTTTTTTTTTTTTTTTTCATTTTCCAGAGGCAGACCATTGAGCTGATTCCTATCACGCAAGCAGATTACGTATGGAAAGGGAAAACACACACTTTTTTTGTTTATGGAAATGAACACAAAGTTTTAACCAAGGATTACCCTGCCACATGCTGCTGCTGCTCCATCCTTTAAATATGCAGTGTTCTGCCATCTGTAAAATTAGATACTTCACAATGTTATCAAATGTAAGCAGTCAAAGAAAAACTTAAATCAAATTACATATTTTTATTATTATTATTACATATTGTTATTATGTTTTGAATGGCCTGAGAGATCATATTGGTTTTTTTTTTTTGTTTTTTTGTGAGTTATCTGTCATTACTTCAGTTGATAATTTCTTTCATTGAAAAGATGGTTTATAAACCGATGACCTGGCTGAACTGAATCCTGGCTTAATAAGTAAATTGTCCTCTCCATTTATTCAAAGTTCCTCCAAATCGTAAAACCTAAAAATCGTGATCTATTTACTCATATTTACTCACTTGTTTATCTGAACACTTTTTAGGTTTTAGGTTCCCTGCTGAAAAATCCAGCTTAAACCAGCCTAAGCTGGTTGGCTGGTTTTAGCTGGTCGACCAGCCTGGTTTAAGAGGGGTTTTGGCCATTTCCAGGCTGGTTTCCAGCCATTTCCAGCCTGGTCTTAGCTGGTCAGGCTGGGAGTTGACCAGCTAAAACCAGCAATGTCCAGCTTAAACCAGGCTGGTCAAGTTGGTTTTAGTTGGTTTAAGCTGGTCATTTTCCAGCCTGACCAGCTAAGACCAGGCTGGAAATGGCTGGAAACCAGCCTGGAAATGGCTGGATTTTTCAGCAGGGAACCTAAAACCTAAAAAGTGTTCAGATAAACAAGTGAGTAAATATGAGTAAATAGATCACGAGAGAATTTTCTTTTGCCATTATAGGAACACTTATTAGCCCCCTTACAGTTAAACGATCGAGTTTTAGCATTTTTGAATCCATTCAGCTGATCTCCAGGTCTGGGTCAAGCACTTTTAGCTTAGCTTAGCATAGGTAGATTAAACGATTCATTCATTCATTTTCTTTTTGGCTTAGTCCCTTTATTAATTTAGGGTCGCCACAGCGGAATGAACAACCAATTTATCCAGCACGTTTTACGCAGCGGATGCCCTTCCAGCTGCAACCCATCAGTGGGAAACACCCATACACACTCATTCACACACATACACTATATGGACAATTTTAGCTTACCCAATTCACCTATAGCTCATGTTTGGACTTGTGGGGGAAACTGGAGCACCGGGAGGAAACCCATGCAAACACAGGGAGAACATGCAAACTCCACACAGAAATGACAACTAACCCAGCCGGGGCTCGAACCAGTGACCTCTTTGCTATGAGGCGATTGTGCTACCCACTGCGCCACCATGCTGCCTAGACCATTAGCATCTCGCTCAAAAATGACCAAAGAGTTTAGCTTATTTTCTTATTTAAAGCTTGACTCTTCTGTACTAAAATGGAAAGTTGCTATTTTCTAGGCTGATGCGGCTATGAAATATACTCTCGTTCTGGCGTAATAATCAAGGGATTTTGCTATATATTTGATAAGAGTTCGGTCAGCTTTTAATATTTTGTGGCAAATGTAGATAGATAGATAGATAGATAGATAGATAGATAGATAGATAGATAGATAGATAGATAGATAGATAGATAGATAGATAGATAGATAGATAGATAGATAGATAGGCACACAGATAGATAGATAGATAGATAGATAGATAGATAGATAGATAGATAGATAGATAGATAGATAGATAGATAGATAGATAGATAGATAGATAGATAGATAGATAGATAGATAGATTGATAGATTGATTGATTGTTGTGGGTCCTGGGATGCAGGGTTTGTGGGCCGAGAAATGACAGATTTCTCCCTTCTCTTGGCTTTCTCTGCCTAGGCATGCAACAAAAAACAGAAATGTACCAAAATAAATAAATATAAAACAAATCCGAAATAGTGTTTGGTTGTGTCATATTTAATGAACTTACAACTATTCCCATCCCAAACAACCATAACAGAGCTAACGTTTTTTAACATGTGGGTTTGAAGTTAGCATGATAGCCTAGCATCAAATTATAATACCGAAATGGCTACTTTATAAAAAAATTCTTGACTAAAAATAACCTTTTTTTAACTTGCAAAATTGCTTTTTTTTTGGTGATAGAATCCACAATCTTGCTCCTACTGTGAGCTCATTAGAATGATCTGTAGTAAAAAAACTAAAGTATATTACAGTATATTTATCAGTAAACTACAGTTACAGTATGCTGTAGCATTCATTAGCAAAGTGTTGTAAGTTCACAAACACTGTATTTTTTTTATTTGAGGTAGAAAAGATGTAGACAAAAGACGTACGTTATCTGACGTATGTACTCTGGCTCTCTGCAGTTGGTTAGTGTTGGTGCCACAATAAGCTTAGATTTGCATCATAAGTTGGTCTCAGGTTACAGCGCTGAAGTTCCTGTTTCCTCGCGTTTCTCACTAAACGAAAGTTTGTCGAAACTCTCTCTGAACGATGGACAGGACGCATTTGCTGAGGTATGTTTGACAAATTTACCGAAATGATGAAGAAAATATCATTAGGAAGTACCAATAAGTACGTGTTAATACCAGGGTTGTTGCGTGTCGTAGTTAAAGTAACCATGGTTTTGACGTATTTTTTTATAAGCACATGTTTAATACCATGGTAAAAGTATAACAAAAAGCAGTTCATTTGCGGTTATGATGGTTTAACAACAATTATGTTTTGTGGGTGTGTTGTGTTGCAAAACCGTGGTGGACTTTCGTATGGGGGATGTTAGTTCACCATCTGAATCCATACGTAGGTAACAGCACAGCCTGAATAAAACCAAAAAAAAACGGTGACATAAATGAATCTCATCACCTTGAAATTCGGTTTTTGAGGACACTATAGTACTATATACAGGCCCATAGCCAGCCTATTCAAAGGGGTGGTTCTTTTCTCTCAAAAAGTAGACTTTTTTGCAGTTATTCGCCTCATTTTTTATTCAATAATGAGGTTACATTTTAGCGATATGCACTTTAGTGATATTTTAAGCACCATAAGCTTTGCTGGATTAGCTTGTGCATACTATTTGACTACGACCTGTATTTACAAATGTGCATTTAAACTAAGTTTTAAATAATGTTATGAGATTAGCATGAACAATTATAATTATACAGAAATGATAAAGAATTATGAAAAAAACTCTTATTTTTAAAATACAAATTTATTATTATCCCTTATTTAAAAAAAAATAATTAAAACTTGTTTTAAATTAAAAACTAGCTTGTAGGAAAATGACAAACTGGCCAGCTCATTCAACATTCCTCAGTCAGAATTTGGCCATTTGAATAATTAAACATTTTATTTGTCTTAAAGCCTTTTTCTGTCGGTTATTTTTACAATTTATGATGGCATAGTAGTCAAAAATAGGACAAATGAGCCCATTTCGTGGTAAAATTCTGGACTTTGTCAGTTGGAGAACCACTCAAATCCCCCCTGGCTATGGGCTGTATTTTATATGCGCCACAAATTTATTTTGGTTTCATTTGTTTTTGTCACAGTGATCAGGATGAAGTCCATACTGTCCCTTCATGTCCTGCTGGAGCCTATGCAGGTAATCAAACTTTGTTTGTAAATGATGTACTCAAACATAACATAACAAAGTTTTACACTTAAGCTCACAAGTGATACATTTACAGTATATCTAAACCCAGAATGTTTAAAGCACAAGCATGTGGAGGGATTCAAATCAGTAAAAATAAGTCATCCTTTTTTTCAATGCAGCAGGCCTTATCATGAGATACAAGTTTCCTGTTTTGTCATAACGTGAACTCAGATACAGCTAAAAAATTAAGAGTTTAAAGAAGACGGATAGTATGAAGAAGTAAAGTTATGCTGTACATTCAACAGGTCCGAACACAGAGGCAAATGATGGGGCAACGGCTCCTCCTGCAGATCTGATGCCTGTGGTTCCTGGATATGAGCGCTTGGGACCAAATGGTGAGAACTATTTCAGTAGCTTTATCTGAAACTAGGAGTGAGATGTATGTAATAAATGTGACAGTGAGTATTTTATTTCACCCTCAGTTATTCCACCATCTGATTTTGGATTGCCACAACCAGAAGCCCCACCCAGAGCTCCAGAGAGACGCTTTGAGTAAGATTTGAGTGGTATATAAGTGTAAAATACAAAAACTGAGCAACATTTATATTTGTAAAGCACTTTCTTAGTCTGTGAAAATAGAAAGAAATAATATCTAATTCTGTTTCAGAACAGGTACATTTAATATTTATGATTTCCTAGCCTATAAGTTAGAGTTAAATTTAGTTTAGTATTGTGTCCGTAATAATGCTAATGATTGTTACTGCTTTCAACAACTGGTTTTCTTGACATGTTCTGAATTAATGTATGAGGCAATTCTGGATTCATTTATTTATTTAGCTACACCTTATTTCTGAGTCATAGTCATGCCATGCTTTTTCCCACATAATTTCCCAATAACTAGCTTAACATATCTAAATGCACTAAATAAAATAAGTACTTGTGACTTTTTATTCAGATTTATTTTGGAGCAATGTTAATTTATAAAATTCAGACATTTATTTTCAATTGTCCAAGTCTTGCAATTGACTTGACTTCTCAGAATTATAAGTTGGTGTCACAACTTTGACTTTATAAACTCAGTTGTCAGAAATACAAGATATTAACTCAGAAATGTGAAAAATATAGTAGAAATTGTGAGAATTTAAGCCAGAATTGCAGAAAATAAAATCAAGCATTGTAAGAAATTAAGTCAGAATTGTAAATATTTCAACATAAACTTAGAAGCAATAAAATTAGAATGGCAAGATATCTCAGAAATGAGAGAAATATAGTGAAAACGGTGAGAAATAAAGTCAGGTTTGTGAGAAGAATTTTATTAAGTCAAAATTTTTGAGTGATATGTTCTCAAAAATGCAAAAAATTAATGTAGAAACAAAATTGGAATGGCTAGACACTGTTACACACCCATCTAAAGTTTCCATGTGGTGTCCTCAGCATTCCTGCAATCAGTGAAGAACTTGCACAGGAGGCCTTCACCAATTATGTGTCCAGCAATTGCTGTTACAGCTCTAAACCAGTCAAAGAGATGGTGTTCACAGACCTGCAGTCTCTCAACACATATCGGGTCAGCGTCAACACTAACAAACATCTCATCTGACTATATAATGATGCCATTAACTTACACGTTTATATGTCTTTACAGTATAGACTGGAGACTTTTACAGAGACCAGAACCACAGAATGGGACAGTGAACCATACAATGGTGAGTTACCAAAGTCTTCTCATGCGGGAGATGTTAAGAAACTAATGTTTGTTTGAGGTATTATAAATATGTTGTGCTAAAAAGCAGATGATAAGTTTCCATCTCCATCTGATGTGTTATTTGCGTACATTTCTAGCACAAATATTAGTTTACATCAGGTTCAAATTTGTTTATTTATTTATTTTTATACATATTAAAGTCAAAGGTTTTTATGGAGCAGAATCTCATAATCACTCCATAACTAGAAAATAAATACATTTTCCAATTTATATCGAATGAAAATTAAATATTGTATATTTTCAAGCAAACTGTGTATGAACATGTCCCTCAGTAAAACCTTCAGAATACAGATATAAACTAAGTAAAACTGTAGTTTGGTGTATGTAAGAGCTGCGGAAGTGGAGATTTACGGCTCAGTGCAGAAGAAAATAGTGCAGTTTTTAATAGTAATTATATATATATATATATATATATATATATATATATATATATATATATATATGCACTCACCGGCCACTTTATTACGTACACCTTACTAGTGTCAGGTTGGACCCCCTTTTGCCTTCATAACTGCCTTAACCATTCATAGCATAGATTCCACAAGGTACTGAAATTATTCCAAGGAGATTTTGGTCCATATTAAAATGATGGCATCACGCAGTTTCTGTAGATTTGTCGGCTGCACATCCATGATGCGAGTCTCTCATTCCACCACATCCCAAAGGTGCTCTATTGGATCTAGTTCTGGTGACTGTGGAGGCCATTTGAGTATAGTTAACTCATTAAGGGATAGACATGGTCAGTAACAATACTCAGGTAGGCTGTGGCGTTAACACGATGCTCAATTGGTACTAATGGGCCCAAAGTGTGCCAAGAAAATGTCCCCCACACCATTACACTCCACCGCCAGCCTGAACCCTTGATACAAGGCAGAATGGATCCATGCTTTCATGTTGTTGATGCCAAATTTGGACCCGACCATCCGAATGCTTTTCCAATCTTCTGTTGTCCAATTTTTTTTTAGCTGACAGGAGTGGCACCCAGTGTGGTCTTCTGCTACTTAAACCCATCCACTTCAAGGTTGGACGTGTTGTGCATTCAGAGAGTGCTTACTGTTGCCTTTCTATCAGCTCGAACCAGTCTGGTCATTCTCCTCTGAACTCTGGCATTAACAAGGCATTTGTGCACACAGAACTGCCGCTCACTGGATATTTTCTTTTTTTCTGACAATTCTCTGTAAACCATAGAGATAATTGTGTATGAAAAAGCCAGTCGATCAGCAGTTTTCGAAATACTCAGACCAGCCCATCTGGCACCAAAAACCATGCCACATTCAGTCACTTAAATCACCTTTCTTCCCCATTCTGATGCTCGGTTTGCACTGCAGCAGATCATGTTGACCATGTCTACATGCCTAAATGCATTGAGTTGCAGCCATGTAGTTGGCTGATTAGAAATTTGTGTTAACGAGCAGCTGGACTGGTGTGCCTAATAAAGTGGCCGGTGAGTGTAAGTATGATAAAATAAACACTTAAAAATGTTTTCTTTACATTAGACTGAAAAAAAAACCTTAAAAGCAAAAAGTACAAAATACTTACACATCTGCATCGCGGGGTAACCATTATATAAAAGCAATAAGGCACTGGAGGTGTGCCGCTTTATGAATACACAGGAATACAGCATAGCCTCTTTAATTTTTTGCTTAAAGTGGTAGTTCACCCAAAAAATGAAACGTCTGTCATTATTTACTCATCCTCCACTTATTCCAAACCTGTTTGAGTTTCTTTCTTCTGCTAAACACTAAAGTAGACATAGTAGAGTATGAGGAAAAAACAGCCTTTGACTACCATAGTATATTTAGTTCATACTATGAATGTCTGCATTTTTCCATCATTTTTCAGAATATCTTATCTTGTGTTCATCAAAAGAAAGAAACTCATAACAGTTTAAAACATTTGTGTGAGTGAATGGTGAGGATATGTTCATTTTTGAGTGAACTGTCCCATTAAGTACGCTCTTCATTTATCAGGTCAGGTGGTGGATGGAGTTGGAATGGCTCCTGCTGCGTGGAGCATCCCAGTGCCTATACCATCCCTCTTCCAAGACTGCAAAAAATCAATCCGTGTTCCTCACACATCGACTGTCAAAGTAAAAAAAAAAACAGTCTGTTATTTATCACAATCATTAACTTGATTGTTTTTAGTAATTTTTTTTTCTTGTGTATTTTAAATACAGGGTTGTCATTCATGCTTGAATCTTGGCAGATCTGCTTGCAGTAAATGTGTAAATTCAGGCAGGGTAAGTATGATGATCAGATACTTTTTTATATTAACTTCTGTATTTTCTGTGTTATTTCATTATAACACTTAGTCTGTTGTTTCAGACTCGCTGTGGACACTGCTCTGGCACGGGATGGAGGTCCTCTCCTGAACGCCAGCGCTGTGGTTCATGTAGCGGCTCTGGCATGATTAGGTATGGCATGATTAAGTTCGTCATCTAGTATAATCATCAGAATAATTCATGGAATTTTTGTAATTTCAGCTTTGGTTGACGGGTATTCATCCATACCATACCAAGATTTTTTTTTATAGTGATCATTTTTTATAATGATAAATACCTGTGGATGGGTGTGTTATTGTGCTGGTACTTTTGGCTTTGGTAGTTTTAGGCGTGTCATAGATAAAAAAAAAAACATGATACTAAGGCATTCATTTGTTCATTCAGTTTCCTTATTTAATTTTCGGCTCAATCCCTTTATTCATCAGGGGTCACCACAGCGGAATGAACAGCCAACTTATCCAATATATTTTTTACACAGTAGATGCCTTTCCAGCTGCAACCCAGTGCGACAGTGCTAACCACTGAGCCCATACTAAGTCATTAAATCATTTATTTAACAAAGCAAGTGACTGCAAGTGCTTTCCAATCGGGAGGGCTCATCCTTATGGCCTTCTAAAGCTTGATTTATACTTTCGCCTGGCTCCGCGTCGTGGACCTCCGCTGACTGTGCTCGCACCTCACAAAACGGACAAGGCTTTTATACTTGAAGCGTTCGCTGTAGTGATATTCTTTAAAACAACAAGGGCCGGTCAAAAGAAACTGACCGTAAAATCAGACGGATAAACAGAGAAGTAGAAAGTTTCCGGAACTACGTCATATCATTAATATCATTCAAGATTTTTTAACAATTTTTTTTTAATATATTTTATTAATTATTTTAATGATTTATAAAGATTTTTATAACCATTCAAGATTTCTTTTAATCAAACTTTGATGCATTACTTGCTTTTGTTCATGTTTTGGACAGTTTTACCTATTAAAGTTTTGGTTTATTAAAATATTAATGACAAGAGAACATGGGTTGCTCTACAAATATATATTTTTATTATGGCAAGAATAAAAGCAAAAAAAGTTTTTTTTAGATTTAGCCCACTCCACAAGTTACACATTTACTGTCTGGCTACTTTCTGTCCTTTTCTTATGCTAATAAGGCAATAATGGTCCATTATCACCAATAAAGCCTAGAAAAACAAGGCATCAGTATATTGTGAACCGATAGGTTCAAATATTCCTTTCCAGTTATCAATAAAATAATTTGTTCCTTAATTATAGTTTTGTAACTATTAAATTGTTTTCAATTAAACAATTATAATATACATTTCAGTGTAAAACCTATAAATGGTGGAAAAACATATTTTGTAACTGTGTACCTTTTTGTCATGGCCTCTTTTGGTTTTAACAAACTTATCCCTCAGGTTTTTTCAAACTTTTTAACAAAAATGTCCTCATTTCCCACGGCTGTTGCAATTTCTAGCCAAGAATTATTGGTCATCTGGTTATCCCTATGATCACACATGGACGGATCATAAATATGTCTGTACAGGCGTGCCTGTTTCATACAAAATCTTTTCAAAGTGATTCATATTTAAATCAAATAAAACGTGGCACCATGCGAACTGTTTGCTTGATTTAAAAAAAAAACATGCACTCCGCCAGCCAAAGTCATGTCGCGCGCACTCAAAACGATCCTCCGCAAACTCAGCGATGACGTCACATTCGCCACGCACACTCAAGCTAACTAGTGGACGTGTCGAGTATAAACCAGGCTTAAGGGTTTACCCTCCAAAGTGACAGCTTCAAAGGGATTAGGGAATAGGGATGAGCCCTTCCAAATGGAACTCTCTGTTCCACACCAAACAACTTCCCGTTGCACAAGATCATGAGGGCTTGAAGTGTCCATCAGTTGTACTCTTTAAAATTCAGTCCACTTTTAGACACGCACTTTTAATCTTCACTTGTTCCCTTCACAGGGGAATCCCTGCTGCCATTTTGAAGTAAGTTTCACTTCATTAAATGAAAGAGGGAAGCTTACATGGACATACGCTCGATCTCTCGATTTTGACCGAGGGATTGAGTCTGCTTTATATGTCCTCTGCAGCACCTATATGTCCCACAATGCAACACGATTGTGATGTCACAACAGTGTAGTTCCCAAGTGCTCAAGGTTTCAGGGCATTCCATTTAAACCCATTGAGATGCTCCACCAGTAGTGGACACTTGTGTGATGTAAACAATGACGTACATCCGAGGGAAGTTAGTTTGTGAATGGCATAAAAAATTAGACTGGAATGCAGCCATAGTGGCCAGTTTTATACATTTCGGTTTGTAATGACACTTCAATATGGTGACTATGATTATTTTCACTTAGTAGTGGCCTTCAGAGGGCGGTATATCCTGTTTGGAACCATGTCTTTAAGTGAATCATTATATTATTGCTTCGCTCATTTCATTCAAATGTTCTGCTTTGGCTTTGTTTGTAACTATTTTTATCGCCACAACAGCACAAAACAGACAGCTATGTGTTTAAAATGTAAATCTGTTTTCCAGGTGTCATTCCTGTGGAGGAGTTGGCTCAATCACTTGCAAAACTTGCAAAGGTCACGGAAAGCTTCTCTGTTTCATAAAACTGATAGTTACATGGTAAGAAATACTTGGCTAGGATTGATTTTCACAACACACATTGTAAAGTTTACTGTGTTCAAATGAGCTAACGCTCACTTTTTATCTTCTCAGGAAAAACAACATGCACGTGTCTGTCATTGACAAGGGTTCAGGATTCCCTGTTGACCTCCTTCATGAAATCACTGGAGAGAAGCTGCTTACTGATATGGCTCCAATGGTGAGCAAACACAACATGGTGCTCAGAATGCCTTTGCTATTTGAAGAAGTTTACCGAATTTTCTGTTGTGTGAGAACAAAAGCTAGAAAACATCCTACAAATAACCGAAGCTAAGCATGTCCTTCAGAAATATTTCAGTGTTGGTCAGTGAAGTCTGCTATTAAAAATATCTTCACATTGCAAATTTCAAGTGCCATTTCAAATGCAAAAAGGAAATTTCTTAAAAGTGCAGCAGCAAAAGATTAAGATCAAAGAAAAAACCCAGCTATAATATACAGTGGTTCCTCGTTTATCGCGGGAGTTATGTTCTAAAAATAGGCAAAATCCGCGAAGTAGTCAGCTTTATTTTTTACAATTGTTATAGATGATTTAAGGCTGTAAAACCCCTCACTACACACTTTATACACTTTTCTCAGACAGTATTATAGAGTCCAGTATTATAGAATGAAACCAAAGATCAAAACCTGTTGTCAGGCACAAACAATCATCGCTGTCAGAAAAAGGTTCATATAGCTTTTGTGTGGATAATGTTGGCATTCAGCATAATTTTCTTTTCCTGCAGTCACGGATCCACAAAGCGAAAGCAGACGGATGCGGCGCGCACATGACAGTTTGAAGTAACACACACTGGACTTGCACATTCGAATGTTATTTAAAATGAAATTATTTAGATGCTGCTCTGTAGCGCGGCAGAAATTTGAAATTTGTCCTGAGTCGTAGCTGGGCATGGCAGACAGCCACCGACTTGCAGCACCAGTGTGCGTACCCTGATATAAACTTGTGTTTGCATCTTGCTGCAGACAGTTGCAACCCTTTTTGCATTCTTGTTGAAACTCACTCTGCTAGCGATCGAAGATTTTTATTAATTTGGCAAGCTGAACGCATTCTGTACTGTACATGAGACACGGAGGAGATTGATTGACAGTGGTCTACAGCCAATCAGGATGCAGAACACAATGTGCTGTAAAAAAAAAAAAAAGTATGTCAAATTGCACAAAAAAATCCGGCAAACTGTTAGACTGCGAAAGGAGAACCACGTTATAGCAAGGGACCACTGTATTTCCAAATCTCTTTTATTGTTGAATGAAACTACTTTTAGGGTTTGCTGAAGACACATAAGATAGTAGCAATAAAATAGTGGTGAGGTTTAACATTATTGTGATATAATATATATGTGTTTGCATATGGATTTGTAGGAAAGTAACAAAACTAAATTGAAAGTGTAAAACAAACAACTTATTCAAATAGCAAAATAAAGCTAACCGCATGTGTGAAATTTGACAGATTTACTGTACCTTGCATTAAAGGTACACATTTGATCAGTTTTTGCTTTCCCTGGGATTTGAAACCCACAACATTGTTCTTTTTCGATTTATTGTAAATATCAAGACTAATTAAAGTTTGCATGTTCTCTATCCGGGTTCTTCCTTGGAGTACTTCGGTTTCCCCCACAGTTTAAGACTAAAGTGAAAGTGAAACTAACCACACATGTAAAATCTCTCTCATTCATTTTAAACATCAAGCCTAAACAATTAGTTTAAAGTGAAAGTGAAACCAACTGGTTTCATTTTGTGTTGGTCTACCCAATATTTTTTCTAAAGTGGTTGATAATTGATAAGGTAATGATATCTGGTATTACCTTGTACTGAAAGTGAAAGTACCATCAGTCTCATTCTGGTGAAAAAGTGGTGCTGAATCAGTCTAATGGCTCATTTCCACTGAGCGGTCTGGTTCAGTACAGTACATTGGATTCCAGTAAGGGTCTCCTTGATGAGGCTTTCCACTTCCTACAGTACCCTTACTTGGTAGGCTTGATGTATGACAGAAAAATACTGTCGACATCATGCTTGATTAAAGAAGAAAGCCGTATAGTTCATTTAGATATCACATTTTTTGCATTCTCAAGGTTATTATTAAATTGTAGATGCACACCAAAAAACAAAGATGGTCTGCACGCGAAAATGTTTGAAATAAGCATAGAACAGTTTCTTTACAAAAACAGCATCACCACCTACTGGTCAGACACATTTTTGGGGTCATTTTCAAAGATCAACGTAAACCAGGATCATTTTATGGTCTATATTAGGGTTGGGTCAATAGACAATGCCATCGTCTATCGCCGATGGCCGATAGGCATCACGATGCTGAGCTGGCATCACGATCCTCTGCCCCACTCCCATCGCAGCAGCAACCCGCTTGTGAAAAATACACACTTAGGCCCCGTTTACACTAATACGTCTTAGTTTTAAAATGGCATTTTAGAATGGAAACGATCCATGTCCACACTGGCGTTTCATCTAGCATTTCTGAAAAGATCTGAAAATGCGCATCACGTGACCACAAACACACACACACACACAGGCATGTGCTGCAGCATACGCGCACGTCTGAGCGCCAGGCAGTCAGCGGGTGCTTTGAGAGCAAAACCCCAGAGAGGAGTGCATGTTGGAAAGTTTATCAAGGATGTACCGCTGGATTGCGTCTCACTATAGTTGTTAAACGTGATATTTAATTAATCTTGTCTCTATTTAACGACTCTTCGGCCTTTTGAATCTATCAGGTAACGTGTCAAAGCTTCGATCATTCGCTTTCACGCTTGTACTTAAGTCATTTTAGCAAAAACCTCAGATACTGTTGGTTGGTTCCTGTTGGTTGTGCACCTTTTTTACCAACCAAGTTTGTCGACACCATTATAATGAAACAGATCACTCTGCCTATTCATGCCAGAGTCCCGTGGCAAAAGTGATTGGCAGGTGGTAATTTGTGTGTAACTTATCTTCATTTATTTATGATTTGGTTATGGGTAGGCCCACACGGAATCTGCGTGCGCAGAATTCCGCAGATTTCTCGCAGATTTTCCGCAGATTTTTAGCCCATCGTTAATTCTGTTTATTTACTTACAGTTAACTATTTACTGTTAATCTAATTAGATTTGCATTTTAAACATTAAATAAAAGTTAAAAAGATATTATTTTTTATTTCACATTTTAAGGTTTTAGTTATGATACTCCTAAAATAATTCCGCAGAAATCCGCAGAAGATTTTTACCAAAATTCTCAGCAGAAATAGCAAAAAACGTCCGCAGATACCGTCTGGCCCTGGTTATGGGTAAAACAAAGACCATGCAGATCAGGTAGTTGAAACAGTAGGCTAGAAATAATTAATTCATTATGAATTAATGCATTATCCATAAATAAGTCATTTACCGCCGATACTATCGTTCATCGCGATGTTTGACATAAGTGTACGATTCCAAAATGGTCTACATCGCCCAACCCTGGTCTATATATCTGATTTTAGTACATCATTGTCATCTAAACTTACCCTAAAGCTTTGGCTCTTTATCGCAGGTTTATCCAGTTGTCAATTTTCCCGACCCCTCTGTGAATGCAGTGTCTGAAAGTGCTGTGAGGGAACATCAGGCTCAATTCTGCACCACTTGTCGTATTCTCCAACAGGTAGTGTATAAACCCGGTACACTAAAATAGTTGCACTTGTCTCTTTAAGGCCACATCTCAGCCTCCCACTCCCACTTCTGGGAATTAATTAAATGACCTCTTCTCATTGACTCACATCCAGGAATTCCTTGAAGAAAGCAGATTAGAGCTTGTGTTAACAGCATACTGTCATGTGGTCTGGATATTTCAATATATTTAAACAATGCTGACAAGAAACAGAAAAAAACAGTGACTAACCATTGTGAATAATATTAACATTGTTAATTGTTAACCTCTTGCACAAACCTACATAAGGGACAATTTGCATAATCACAAATTTGCATAACGATCTTCATTAACTCCACTAGAAAGTAATGAAAGCTGTAAAGACAAGACATGGTCTAACCTTGTGGGTTTGTTGCTCTTTTCATTTTCCAGAGGCAGACCATCGAGCTGATTCCCATCACGCGAGTTCATTACATCTGGAAGGAGAAAACCCACATTTATTTTGTTTATGGAACCGAACACAAAGTTTTCACCAAGGATTACCCTGCCAAATGCTGCTGCTGCTCGATCCTTTAAACATGCAGTACAAACATGCAGGGAAAGCAATTGAATGTTTTCTGCAAAACATGCATGCAAATGTACATATTCATACATGAATTACATTTTTGTGTTTGAGTAAGTTTTATTCTGTAAATACTGATGACATTCCTTCACAATTTAAAAAAAAGTGTTTTTTTTTTGGATGCATGAAAAAGAAAGAGGTGCCATGTTTTCAGATATTGTCAGTTTTTTATTCAATTTTACACAACATGTTTCCAATGTTTTAACTTCAGAAATTAATATTTGATGGAATATCCCTGATTTTCAATATTTTGTTTCTGTAAAACAGCGTTATAAATGACAATATTGTTATATATTTGAAAGAATGTCATCAGATCTTTATAGAATCTAACATATTAACATTTTACTCAAATCCATAAACCCAGTAAATTACAGTTACATTTGATCCAGTTACAGTTAGTTGCAACATAGGCTCATTCTAAAAACATCCACCTATATACATTTCTGGAGATTGCATATTATGTAACCAGAAGTACGTATGGCTGCATTTTGTCTTTAAAACGAACGCTACGGGGCGGTATGACGCAGGTCCTTTTTATGCTTACCAACTGACCGCTTACCTCCCTATGGACAGCTTTTCCGCTGTTACCAGTTTGTCCAGTGGTTCACCGCATACGCTGGCGGACTTGAGATGCAAAGCCAGTTGATCATGACGACGGGGTTTGAGTCTGGCATAGAACGGTTCCAGAAAGCAGGGGAGACAAAAGTCAAAAAATAAAATAAACAAATAACAGGGTGAGAATGGGGTAAAATCTGAAAACATGGTAAAAATCAGGCTGCCGCAAGGGCTTTTCTTTTTTTGATTGCTTTTGAGAACACTGTCAGTTGGGTTTAGGGAACTGGGTGGGCAGGTCAGTCGGTGCTTTTGAAAACACTATTGGTTGGGTTTAGGGAAGGAGGAGGGCGGGTCAGTCTACAGCGGCCTCTGGTGGATTTATGCAAGAACAGCAGGTGCGAATGGCACTCGCGAGAGAAATTTGAGATCTCAAAAAGTGTACGCTCTCCAGAAATGGATATAGGGGTACGTTTTCAGAATGAACCTGGGTAGGTCAGTTTTCAAAGCACACAAACATTGGTATTGGTGGTTTATGTGGATTCCTTATACGCATAATGTATTACAATATATTGCTTACCCTATCCCTAAACCCAACCCTCACAGGTAGGCTCTGGCCAAATTTGAATGTCAAAAGATCCCATTAAGTATAATTTTTAAGCACTTTAAATTACAAGCTCACAATGTCCTCATAAACCACCGCAACATTATAATACCTATAAAACAGTATAATACCTAGGTCATACACATTTCATTATACACATTTTTGTCCTTGTAAACCACCCAAACCATTACACACAGACACAAACATTTATTTGCATCATAACTAGACACCATGTCTAATGGACCAAATCATAATAAACTTCATTTAATTCATTTGTTTAGTTAACAGGGACATTAATAAAACATTTCTGTAAATGTAACAGAATTAACCAAAGGCATTTTATTCATTAATATATAAAAAATGTATTTATTATGAAATATAATTATTATGAATATAGGCCTATATAAAAAGTTAATTTGCAAAAACATAACCACTTTTTTTAAAATTGCTTTTTTTTTTTTGCTTTTTTTTTTTACAATACAGGCAGTGCAGAATTATTAGGCAAATGAGTATTTTGACTACATCATCCTCTTTATGCATGTTGTCTTACTTCAAGCTGTATAGGCTCGAAAGCCTACTACCAATTAAGCATATTAGGTGATGTGCGTCTCTGTAATGAGAAGGGGTGTGGTCTAATGACATCAACACCCTATATCAGGTGTGCATAATTATTAGGCAACTTCCTTTCCTTTGGCAAAATGGGTCAAAAGAAGAACTTGACAGGCTCCGAAAAGTCAAAAATAGTGAGATATCTTGGAGAGGGATGCAGCACTCTTAAAATTGCCAAGCTTTTGAAGCGTGATCATCGAACAATCAAGCGTTTCATTCAAAATAGTCAACAGGGTCGCAAGAAGCGTGTGGAAAAACCAAGGCGCAAAATAAACTGCCCTGGTTTGGGCTGGTATCATCAAAGATGAGCTTGTGGGGCCTTTTCGGGTTGAGGATGGAGTCAAGCTCAACTCCCAGTCCTACTGCCAGTTTCTGGAAGACACCTTCAAGCAGTGGTACAGGAAGAAGTCTGCATCCTTCAAGAAAAGCATGATTTTTATGCAGGACAATGCTCCATCACAGCGTCCAAGTACTCCACAGCTTGGCTTGCAAGAAAGAGTCTAAAAGAAGAAAAACAATTGACATGGCCTCCTTGTTCACCTGCTCTGAACCCCATAGAGAACCTGTGGTCCATCATCAAATGTGAGATTTACAAGGAGGGAAAACAGTACACCTCTCTGAACAGTGTCTGGGAGGCTGTGGTTGCTGCTGCAGGCAATGTTGATGGATATTGTCTGTGTTTTGATCCATTCACCATGGATGGCAGGCTTTTGAGTGTCCTTGCAAAAAAAGGTGGCTATATTGGTCACTGATTTGTTTTTGTTTTGTTATTGAATGTCAGAAATGTATATTTGTGAATGTTGAGATGTTATATTGGTTTCACTGGTGAAAATAAATAATTGAAATGGGTATATATTTGTTTTTTGTTAAGTTGCCTAATAATTATGCACAGTAATAGTCACCTGCACACACAGATATCCTCCTAAAATAGCTAAAACTAAAAACAAACTTGAAACTACTTCCAAAAATATTCAGCTTTGATATTAATGAGTTTTTTGGGTTCATTGAGAACATGGTTGTTGTTCAATAATAAAATTGATCCTCAAAAATACAACTTGCCTAATAATTCTGCACTCCCTGTATATTTAAATAGTGTAACAATCTTTGCAATATTGTACTCTTCAATACACAAAATGTATTAAATGTAAAACTTATTTTTGCAACATAAGAGACGTTGATGTACAATTTACATTAGGCTACACACAGGGCTTAATTTGTCCCGGAACACGCCGTATCCGGATCCGGAACCTCTGAAATCTGATCCGGCACCTCATTTTGCCGATCCCCCTCCTCATCCTTCCACTTTTCTCCTTTTTTTCCGCGACTCCCCAACCCTGTGAGTGAGTGACGGATTTCTCCTTTTGAGTGAACTGTGCCTTTAAGGATTCTGTATTATAAGTATCAGGCGCGCTTTAATAAAGCAGATTAGCAGAACATTTTTGTGGGCGTGTCTTTTATTAGTATTGCCGTCCAGTTCAGAGTAACTGAGGTAAAGCTCTCGGTAAATGTAAGTGTGGAGCAGCTGAATCCAGAAACACTGTCAAACAGACTTCACTCGAGGTTTTCTGCGTTATGGACGACAAAGACGAAGATATAGGTGGGTACTATATTTCACATTACAACTAACTTGTTTTTTTGGGTGCTACAATGTTAAATGTGTATGCTACCTCGTTATTACTCCGAATCATTACACGAAATGGTTCAGCTGTAGCATACGTCAAACTTGTTTACAAATATGTTAATAAAAGTTTACTTCAGTTTAGGCTGTGGTAAATACAGTGTTTTAACCCATATCACAGTGTGTCTAGTAAATGTATTAACGTTATACAATGTTATAATATTCACAACTTTTTGTTAATAAATACTCCAGCATATTTACGTATTAACTGTAGTGAACTGATAAACTGTAATAATTACTGTAGTATACTTTAGTTTTTACTACAGTAAACTGTGGTGTATTGTTTCACAATATACAGTTGTAGAGAACTACTTTTGTATTACAATTGTTCTATTATCATAGCAAATCTAAAGTTTCCACAACAAATTAATTCAGGTATTTTACTGTAGTATGGTTCAAATATAATGTTTACTATAGTATGTGTTTTCATGTGGTTTACTTTGTGCAAGAATTTGGAGAACTTGTTTTTGCCAGAGAAGTGTTTATTATTCTTGTTCTTAATAAGTCTAACTTATTCTAAAGGTTTTAAAACATTCTGTCACTGTGCAAACATTTTTTATCTCTATTAAGTCACTTTGAGGATCAAGTTTTAGTTTTGCTTTATTTGTGCAAAACCTGATATTCTATTAGCTTTGAGATTAATCCAAGAAAGCATTTGATGCACTTTTACAGTAGGAAGGAAAACTTTTTGCTTATTTTACTAACAATCTATTCTAAATCTAGTTGGCATAATCCTAATGAATTATACCTTTTATTTATTTATTTTAATAAAATAACAAAAAAAAAAAAATGTACTAACATGATTATAACTGATAAATGCATTTATAAATAAAATATATTTATTATTTTTAAAACATAATTAGCTAAAAGAGTTTCATTTGTAAATGATAAAAAAATAAAGTTATCCATATTTTCAAAGTGAATTTATATAGTCAGATGGTGAGAATATTGAGTAACAAACATTAACATCTCAACCATTTGACATGGAGGATTTTTCCTTTAGCTCAAATTTCAAGTAAATGTACTTACTAGGGTTGCGCGGTTTACCGGTACTATGGTAGTACAGCGATACTATGGCTCCAAAATTCTGGCAGTGCCACTGTAGTTTGTAAATTAGGTATCGTCATTAACGGTCTATCTACAATAGATAATGTTGAATGTGGAAAGTTACTAAAATCCCTTTTAAGGTATAGCTTTTTTAAGGTTGCAAGTTTTCCGATGATTTCTGACATTTCAAACGCACACCTGAATCGGTTCATTTCTGTTAATCTCAATATGATGTAGTAGCTACAACAGCCATGACAATCTCTTAAAAAGAACACACTCAAAAAGTGAAATTTTTAATTACTTTGGATTCTTACCTGATAAGACAACAAACAAACAATAGATGGAAAACCCAAAAGAGCAACAGGAAACATTGAAACAATTTTTGACCCCTTCATATAGCCTAATTTTGTTGGAAAATGCTAGTTTGGTAACAAATTTCATTTTGTATAATTTGTATCTTTATTTTAATAGATTTGTTGTTGCTAAGTTATCTACAAAAATAAACAAAATGAATAAAATTTGGTGAAGTGACGTGGAAATAATACTTTTTTTCAATAATAAGGGAATTATGAATTAAATTCAAGACCTATTATAACGTAAACTATATTTGTATTATATTAATATTGTATTTCTGACAATTTTCTTTATAATTTGAGTTATGAATTACAGTATTGTAATACTATTTGGTATGGTGATACTTCAGCTGGTATATCATAAGATGAATTAATCGTATCGCGACAACCCTAGTACTTGATTGTAAATGTGTTTTTTTTTTTTTATTTATAGAAAAATATATATATATATATATATATATATTGTATATGCGAAATGAAACATTTCAGCATAAATAGAAGCTATAATAAAGTAATTATTTATATATAATTATTAGCCCCCTGAATTATTAGCCCCCCTGTTTAATTTTTTTCCCAATTTTTGTTTAACGGAGAGCAGATTTTTTTCAACACATTTCTAAACATAATAGTTTTAATAACTCATTTCTAATAACTGATTTATTTTATCTTTGCCATGATGACAGTAAATAATATTTTAGAGCAATTCCATGCAAATGTCAACCTTGCCATGAAAAAAAACGTTTCTACATTTGTTGTGTAAGCAAGTATTTTAAAGTACTTTAAAAATACTCATGAATGTATCTGTCAGTGTTTAAAACTATTATATTTAATTTGCCAAAATCACACAAGTGGCAATTTCACAGGTGTCACATCCATAACAGAAAAGTGTCACATCCATAACGACACATTTTCCTCATAAATGCAAAAATATTAAATAAAATAAAATCAATCATGTTTGTTCTATAGTGAGCCGGCTCGTATCTGTTTGATTAGCATAGTTTCTTTAGGGTTGTGCAGTTTAATTGACAGGATTTCTGTCAATATAGTATGTTACTGAAAACTTACAAACTTTTTTTGTCACATCCATAACGCATGTTTATTTTCCTCATTGAAAGTATAAAAAATGTTTACAGATTGTTATTTTTCTGGTCCCTTAACTCTGTGGTCAGTTGCTTTGGAAATATAAACAGATGTGTCAATATAATGTAAATGTATATTTTCTATGTGAATTTATGTTTTGAGTTTTTACTGCAAATGTCACATCCATAACGCTGGAATTGCTCTTTACTAGATATTTTTCAAGACACTTCTAAACAGCTGAAAGTGACATTTAAAGGCTTAACTAGGTTAACTAGGCAGGTTAGGGTAACTAGGCAAGTTATTGATTAATGATGGTTTGTTCTGTAGACTATCAAAGAAAAATATAGCTTAAATGGGTTAATAATGTTGGCCTTCAAATAGTGTTTAAAAAATTCAAAACTGTTTTTATTCTAGCCGAAATAAAACAAATAAGACTTTCTCCAGAAGAAAAAATATTATCAGACATACTGTGAAAATTTCCTTGCTCTGTTAAACATCATTTGGGAAAAATTTAAAAAAGAAAAAACATCAAATGGGAGCTAATAATTCTGACTTCAACTATTATTTCAACAAGTACAGATTTTCTTCTCACTTTGTTCTAATTATAAATAGCATTTTTCAGAAATCCCATTAAAACTCTGAGGGCAGGACTTGTTTTCTGATAACTGCTGTATAATACTGCCTTTGTTATCTAGACATTAACTTCTTTCTGAACTTCGTTTATGACACCAAAGTGCTTTCAAGTGGCAAAAGCAAAAAAATGCAGCCCGAGGACAAATTAACAGCCTGAAACTTAAATGTTATCTTAAAAGCGACTGTATCCTGTTTACTAAATAGAGCGCATGTCTGTCAGTTTAAGCACAATTAATCACACTGCAGATTCTTAAAGGCACTACGACCGATTCAATTCATCTGGACTGAAGCGATTGTTTACGTGTTTTACTCTTGTTATCAGTGTAATTTATTTCTGCATTGCTATTATTAGGCGCCAGACTGTGTTATAAAGACGTGTTCTCAGGGGTCTGAGGGTGTTTTCCTGTTCGCAAATCTGCAAGTTTCACGTTTGGCAATTGGGGAAAAGATATGGTGATGTACTGTGCTTATTTCTTAACACATTTAATTTGCATCAACCCACTGGCTAATGAATTATTTGTATAAAACAGAAGTTTAGATTTTATTCTTGTCTTGTTCATCGTGGTCATTTTCAATAAGCAAGCTGAATGAGTTTGGCGTCCTAAAATAAAATAACCTTAATTAAAAAAGTAAATCATTTGGTATCAGAAGTGGCTTATATGAAAGACAAAGGCCTCTAGATTACGGTTATTTTACCAAAATAAAATAATATCATGCCTTGATTTTCAATTATTTAATTAGGACAGTAAGGTCTGACTTTACTTAGACAAATGTCTTGTCAATATAAATTATAAAGTCATGCTGCAGTGGATGTAATTTTGTGTATGACTCCCATGAGCTTGGGGGACTGCATCCATACATCTCTGCAATGACTCAAATAAGCTCATCAAGATTCTTTTGGATTCATCTTCAATGCTTCCTCCCTCATCTTACCCCAGACATAATAATGCTCAATAATGTTCATGTCTGGTGACTGGGCTGACCAATCCTGGAGCACCTGGATCTTCTTTGCTTTCAGGAACTTTGATGTGGAGGCTGAAGTATGAGAAGGAGCGCTATCCTGCTGAAGAATTTGCCCTCTCCTGTGGTTTGTAATGTAATGGGCAGCACAAATGTCTTGATACCTCAGGCTGTTGATGTTGCCATCCACTCTGCAGATCTCTCGCACGCCCCTATACTGAATGTATGACTCAATTGAGCCTTTTGCGGAGTTTGGCGCGCGAATGAAGCGAGTGAACTCAAGAAAGCTGTGGCCAAATTAAGACTCAGCAGCACCCCATAGTGGATGAAAATCAGTAAATTAAGGGTTAGGAGCTTTGGCTTCAAAATGACCACTTCAAAACTGGGTGTTAAAAAGTAAACAGAAAAGCTAATGCTAAGTTTGTTAAACTGTTTTCGACAATCCACGCTATTTCTGAAAATGTACCCCTATCCCATCCCAGGAGGTACGTTTTTTTGTGCAGTTTTTGTTATTGCAAATCCACTAGAGGCCGCTGTGTATGCTTTTTCAGATCTCAAATTACTCTCTCGAGTGCCATTCGCGCCTGCTCTTTACTCGTAAATCCAAGAAGCTGCTGTTGACTGACTGACTGATCGACTGACCCACCTTCCCTTAACCCAACCGATAGTGTTTTAAAAAGCAATCCAGAAAAAGAAAAGCCCTCACGGCAGCTTGTTTTTTTTTACAACGTTTTCAGATTTTACAATATTCTCACCCTGTTAATTACTTGTTTATTTTATTTTTTGCCTTTTGTTTTACCTGCTTTCTGTCTTACCATTCTTGACCGGACACGACCCTCGTCGTCGTGGTCAACTCCGTGGGGTCCGTCGTGGTCACGTCACAAGTTTGCTGATGTACACGGCAAGCCAATGGACAAACTGGTAAGAGCGGGAAAGCTGTCCACACGGAGGTAAGCGGTCAGCTGGTCAGCGAGAAAAGGAACGGTAGCATACAGGCTGTAGAGTTCGTTTTGAAGATGAAATGCAGCCATACGTACCTTTGGCTATATAATTCGCGATCTCCAGAAATGTATATAGGGCTACGTTTACAGAATGAGCCTATGTTGAAATTAAGGGTTAAGAGCTTTGGCTTCAAAATGACCACTTTAAAACTGGGTGTTAAATAATAAACAACAGAAAAGCTAATGCCAAATTTGTTAAACTGCTATTGAGCTATCAAATATAGTAAAGGGAGCACTTCACAGAAAATACGTAATTGTTTTTTTCTAAATCTGAGGTTAATTATCCATTATTGCTCTCATAGTGGCTTTTAAAATCATGCAGAATGATATTCAAGCTAAAAGCGTTATTATTTCAACATATTGTTTTAACGTTAAATTATCAATATATCAGCACATAAGTCTAAATCTATATATTTGGTTTAAAGTGGGCACCCTGTATGTCCTCTTTAAAGCATGCTGCATTGCTAGGCAACAGAATATAAACACATTTTTTAGCAATCAGTATTTGGCAGCTGTTCATTTAATTATTAGGGTGCTTTCCCTCTGGGCTTTGAGTTAAATATACTTCACACAAACATCTTGTTACGTACGTGAACAATGCTGCTAACAAGTGGATATAAATATCAGCTGGAGCGAATTTCCTTTAGCAGAGATCATGCTTCAGATTTAGCATGAAGAATGGGCAAAATGAGGCCCGTGTGCCAGACAAACAATGCCCTCAAAATATAGCAGTGAATGATGGGAGGAGCAGCTCGTCTGTGATACAATTCAAGTGCAATTTATTTTTCAAAATTTATAACCTCCCAAAACTAGGACCCACTCTCCTCCCCACCACACCACATGAAAACCTCAAAACATTGTGCAATTCTGAGTGTGCCTCACACAGGTGAGTGGGCTTGACAAACCGCCTGTAGAAAACACACTCTTAATCTCTCTGACAATTTAAACGACAATTGTCTTAACACCCCCCCTTACTCTAGCACTTTAAGATCCCGTGAAGTGCTTTGAAATGCGCATTTTCTTATTTGATGTTTGGCAAACCAAAACATGAAGAGAGAGTGGGACATCGTGTAGCTCCTCCCCTTTAAAAAAAACAGCCAGTGAGAGTGGTTGACCACAAGCGCATCAAGTGTGAAGCGTCGTAAAGGCGGCGGGGCATGTCAGATACTAGAGAGCATTTGATTTGTTACTACTTGATGAGAAAGTATAAAGTAGTAAGAGGTGACGTGAAGAAAATTTAAGCGGAAGTGTCAAACTACAAGCTTTACATGTTCATATTGGTTTTATATCTCTATAAAATGGGCATTTTGTCACTGTTTTAGTGCGCACAAGCTTATAGATTTCCTAAAAACTAACAATACTGGTACTAATATCTAAAAACAGATGTAAGATCTAAAAACATCTTTTTTTAAATTCTCTGTGCACTTACAGTTCCTTTGTATAATAAGCACTTCTTGTATGTATTGCCTTTTCTTGTTGAATCGCTGAATGCCTTCTGAATTGTAAGTCACTTTGGACAAAAGCATCTGCTAAATGACTAAATCTAATATCACTATGATATAAATGTAAGACATCTTTTGTAGCTATTAAAGGGCCATGAAACCCCCTGTCTCAGCAGGGTGTTTTCACACCTCTAGTTTGAAAAAAGTCAGGAAAAGTGGGCGTGTCCAGCTCCGTTTAGGTGGGAGTGTCAGGGGAGGGAAAGAGGGAAGGATATGCAAATATGGAAGTTTCTGTTTGGGCACGCAGACGCAGGGGAGAAAGACAGTAACTGTGTTTACATGGCCATCAGTAATCGAACTACTTGCCAAATTATTAATTTGTCGACTTTAACTGCAGTTTGGCATTTTCACTTTTTATTCAGGAACATTTCCTGCATGTTGCCTGTGACAAACGAGATATTGAAAGCGAGGAACTGCTGGAGAATGGAGTCTTAATCCAATGTTTGATACCGCACGGCGAATGGGAGAAAAAAAAATCCTCTGCATTTCTCGGTAACTTAGATGACTCGGTAGGCAGCGTCAGAAAGCCGTGTGTACTGTATATAGACTATCCTGTCACAAAATGCGGCGAAAATCCTCCACGACGGGAAAAGTTTGATCATGTTTACATTTGGAGAGCAGCATTTACAGCGGATCTTTCAGTCTATAAAATTGGACTATAATATTGCAGTGATATTAATACTGTAAACTTGGTAACTAAATCATTTTGACTGAGGTATGTCTTTAGAAACTGAAAGAGCTCTGCTGACCACGAGCTAACTTTGCAATCTGGGTAAAACAAAAGGCACTGCACTCGGACACACTTACCAAATCTGTAGACAGACAATCAAACTGGAGCTGTGTCTTTTTATTAAACGGAGACTAGCGGCAAATGCGGATTTCACCATTTCCAGATGCGAAAAGCTCTCGGGTAAAAAATGTTCCTTACAAACGCGTTTCTGTCGCGTGCACTGTAATCCACACGTGAGTCCAGCAGCTCTCTCATAGAGGGAAAATGAAAACAAAACCTTGTTGCTGCACACCGACGACCCGTGTCTCCAAATTCTTGTTCTTTCACTTGTTTTAGTAACACAACGTGGCGTCTCTCTGCCGTCTGAACAGTGTAACCTGGTAAACAGTCTCCGGAGCTATCATGCATATTAATGAAGTTTCACGTCATACACAATAGAGCGCGCTGATTGGTTTGAAGCACGTCTTCTCATGAATTAATGCCGCACACTCAGATGCGTCAGAACGTCCTCAAAAAGACAGCCAGCCACTGTCCTGGCTGGATTTACCCCTAAGTATCTCATGGCCGTGACGTAGCTTCAAAAATTCGTTTCAAACCGGAAGAACGAATTTGCTCAAAATAACGCAAAAACAACCAATTTTCACTTTTTAGTGCAATATATGTGTCCTAATAGTGTTTATAGCAGCGTGGGACACATATATGACTGTCAACAGCTCAAAAAAAGTGTTTTGGTGTTTCGTGACCCTTTAAGTTATAGGGATTAACAGTGTTGGGCAGTAGCGTCGCTACAAAACCACGCTACTTCATGTAGTTTAACTACATTTCTCAGTAGCATGGCGGTAGCGTCGCTACTTTCTAAATCAAATAGCTTTTCAGTAGCGAAGCTTTTTTTTGTCAATTGGTGCAGTAGCGTCAATACAAGCTACATTTAACGATCACGGATCAATAAGTGATCGCACCAACATTCACAGACCTGTGAGGCCGGTGAAAGTATATCCATATGATGGCGAGAATGACGATTTCTTCTTCTTCCTGTTTTATGGGGTTCAAAACAAACTTTTTGGTGCGTTACTGCCACCTCTCTGGTCGGTGAACCAATTAGGCTAACACGAGAAATTTGCTTGATGGAAAGATGTGTTAGATTTTGCTGTATTTGCTGTATGTGGCTCGCCAATGTATTAGATGACTCTAATACATAAATAAGTAAGCTGACCAAAGTTCTTACGGGGAGAAGACTTTATTGAAGACATTAAATAGTGCAGTTCCTCAGCAGTGATGTTAACTCGTCGGTCTTCAAGTAACTTAACCCAAAGTACTGTCTGTGGGACAGTACTTTATACTAGCATCAAACAAACCATTCTGTGTTTACTCAGCAGGACCCTCTTATCAGATGTTTCAGCTGTTGTTTTGCTAATACCCATTGAGATTGTGAAAGGCTCACACCTCTCGTAAAAGGGTCATTTAGTTTGCACCTATCAGTTTGTGGGGGTTGAGACACAGGAAACCCCAACATACACAGAATTGATCACATCAGGGTTCATTCAATGTAAATGCAATTGAACTAAAATGCACATAATTTCAGATGACTGAGCGAGAGGAGTTATTTCTGAAGCAGGATTCCTCATGATGACCATACCTCGAGAAGTACATGTTAAGATGCAATGACATTAATTCTGATGCTGTGCTCAAAAAGTAATTTATAGTAAGTACTACAATGTTTTTGAACTACACAATAGTGAAGTACCCAGATTAATGTGTTGTATAATATACATACAGGGAGTGCAGAATTATTAGGCAAGTTGTATTTTTTTGAGGATTAATTTTATTATGGAACAACAACCATGTTCTCAATGAACCCAAAAAACTCATTAACATCAAAGCTGAATATTTTTTAAGTTTTTAGTTTGTTTTTAGTTTTAGCTATTTTAGGAGGATATCTGTGTGTGCAGGTGACTATTACTGTGCATAATTATTAGGCAACTTAACAAAAAACAAATATATACCCATTTCAATTATTTATTTTCACCAGTGAAACCAATATAACATCTCAACATTCACAAATATACATTTCTGACATTCAAAAACAAAACAAAAACAAATCAGTGACCAATATAGCCACCTTTCTTTGCAAGGACACTCAAAAG
This sequence comes from Danio kyathit, assembly GCA_903798195.1. Taxonomy (NCBI): domain Eukaryota; kingdom Metazoa; phylum Chordata; class Actinopteri; order Cypriniformes; family Danionidae; genus Danio; species Danio kyathit. The sequence continues at coordinate 35,431,603 of LR812540.1, forward strand.
CCTGCCATCCATGGTGAACAGATCAAAACACAGACAAAATCCATCAACATGGCGTGCAGCAGCAACCACAGCCTCCCAGACACTGTTCAGAGAGGTGTACTGTTTTCCCTCCTTGTAAATCCCACATTTGATGATGGACCAAAGGTTCTCTATGGGGTTCAGTCAGGTAAACAAGGAGGCCATGTCAATTGTTTTTCTTCTTTTAGACCCTTTCTTGCCGGCCACGCTGTGGAGTACTTGGACGCGTGGTGATGGAGCATTGTCCTGCATGAAAATCATGTTTTTCTTGAAGGATGCAGACTTCTTCCTGTACCACTGCTTGAAGGTGTCTTCCAGAAACTGGCAGTAGGACTGGGAGTTGAGCTTGACTCCATCATCAACCCGAAAAGGCCCCACAAGCTCATCTTTGATGATACCAGCCCAAACCAGTACTCCACCTCCACCTTGCTGGCGTCCGAGTCGGACTGGAGCTCTTTGCCCTTTACCGATCCAGCCACGGGCCCATCAAGACTCACTCTCATTTCATCAGTCCATACAACCTTAGAAAAATCAGTCTTGAGATATTTCTTGGCCCAGTCTTGACGTTTCAGCTTGTGTGTCTTGTTCAGTGGTGGTCGTTTTTCAGCCTTTCTTACCTTGGCCATGTCTCTGAGTATTGCACACCTTGTGCTTTTGGGCACTCCAGTGATGTTGCAGCTCTGAAATATGGCAAAACTGGTGGCAAGTGGCATCTTGGCAGCTGCACGCTTGACTTTTCTCAGTTCATGGTTCAGTTCTCAGTTTATTTTGTGCCTTGGTTTTTCCACACGCTTCTTGCGACCCTGTTGACTATTTTGAATGAAACGCTTGATTGTTCGATGATCACGCTTCAGAAGCTTGGCAATTTTAAGAGTGCTGCATCCCTCTGCAAGATATCTCACTATTTTTGACTTTTCGGAGCCTGTCAAGTCCTTCTTTTGACCCATTTTGCCAAAGGAAAGGAAGTTGCCTAATAATTATGCACACCTGATATAGGGTGTTGATGTCATTAGACCCACCCCTTCTCATTACAGAGTTGCACATCACCTGGTTTTATTGGATTTTTGGTTTTTGCTGTTATATTCTATAATTTGTTTCTGTTTAGTACAATATTATTTCCATTAAATAACTAAACCGAACAATTATGCCTCATATGTTTCATTAACAAAGTTTTATTGATCACTAAGATATAATTAACTTTGGTTTAAGTTGCTTTAATTTAAAAATTAAAATTGCAAAAATAGCTCAGATGTAGCTTAGATGTAAGCTACTTTTGCCAGGTAGCTTTAGCTTAGCTTGCTACATTTCCCAGAAGGTAGCTTTTAGTGTAGTTAAGCTACATTATAAGTAGAGTAGCTAATGCTCACTACATTTTTTAAGTAGCTTGCCCAACACTGGTGATTTACAATGCAAATGCAAAGCGTTTAATTTTAGGTTTGGATTTTTATACAGGGAACGTGGTTGAAGAGATCATCATGGCAATCTATTAATAATTTCAATATTTTGTGAGTAACAAGTAGGGCTGCACAATACTGGAAAAATATGCGATATTGTTATTCAAATATTGCAATATTTCTTACAATATAACATTTCCCTAGAAAATGCTGTTTTTATTAGCTATGCTTTTAAATCATTTATTTATTCAATGATATTAATTATATAAAATGATAATAGGTCTAATTAAGTAATTAATTCAATTAAAATCTACTTAATTCTAATGCAGACTAAAGCCTCAGTCACACTATGAGCGTTTCCAGGATGTGTTGCTATTTTCAGACCAGCACAACCTTAATTTCCTCGTCATCCGCCACGTTGTTTAAATAGCAAATCCATTGGTGCCACTTTGTGGACTCATGTGTGTTACGGTCTAGAAAAGAGGTGTGTTAAGGCGCAAGGCAGCAGAAAGCAGGTCTAAAGTCCAGCGCAGAGCGCCTCAGTTGTGCGCCCTGCTTAAACATTGCCTAAAACACACAGGATGTACAGCAGCAATACACAAATATCTTTACAAATGAAAAAGAATTAAATGATTAAAATATTACAAAAATTATTATGTTCGACATAAATATAAAAACCAGTACCTCCATGCCTTCTTCATCTCAGGGGCTTTTTTTCAGTTTATTCACAACAACTTGCTTTTGTATAATGTTATTATTATCATTAGTATTATTTATTATATGCATATTTATATTTGTTTTAATAAAAAACAAGCTTAGATTTGTCCACCTGTCAGGTTTTGGACCATATGGGGCATAGGACGTGTTTTTAGATATATAACTCAGTTTTGACCACACTTCGTTATTATTGCTCATTTACTCGTTTGCTGAAAATTACAAATGAATTTAGAAATAGTTTTGAAACAAATCTTTGCGCTTAGCAAACAAAATTATTTATTTAGGCTAATGGATGTCTTCAGTGAGTGTGTCCAACACATTTCCTTATCCACGAAAAAGAGAAAGTGAAAGTGAAAGTAAAGGCCAAATGGAAGAGGCTTCTTTTTTTTTCCTCGCTCCAGATGGTCTGTTTATCTGTTTTCTTGCTAGTGAAGCGTTCAGTTTTTACACTTACAAAGTCCTCCAGTTTTTACACTTACAAAGTCCTCCATGTAAATAGCAAGTGCGCTATGGCGTGACACAACTGACTCTTAAAGGGAATGGGAGATGAGAGTCTGATTGGTTTATGCTCAAAACACACCCATAACTCATTAAGAGAATAAGCACAGCCATGCGCCGTGGCGCAGAGGGCATTTATCCATCCTTAAAATAGCAAAAGTAGATTCAGACACGCCCTTAATGCTATTGCGCCACATGATTTAGACTTTGAGCGAGAGCCAATAGGAGCACCAGTAGAGCTCATATGATCCTCTCTCACTTCCTGCAGAGGCCAGTTGTATTCGTGCTGTAGACCTACACAGACCTGCGTTTGCAGCAGATCGCCACCCAGAGTGACAGGCAGCTACAAAGTCGCTGCCAGTGTAAATGAGGCATAAAAAATGATATCAAGGTGCAAACATTTAGTCTTTAAAATAATATGCATGAGTGATTTGTTTCTTTTTTAAATATTTCCTAAACAATGATTAACAGAGCAAGGACATTTTCACTGTATTTCCTATAATATTTTTTCTTCCGCATAAAGTCTTATTTGTTTTATTTCGGCTACAATAAAAGCAGCTTTTAATTAATTAAATTTTTAATTAAAAAAGGGGGGGGGGGAATGGAAATGCTATGTGGAAACTTCCACTATGGGGATTTCACTCAGAAAGCCAATCATCTGAAAGAGTATGTAAACGGGCCAATGAAATGCCAATGAGTTGGCAGCTTCAGCTTGCGCACCTGATGCTCGTTGCAATTAATTTGTTATAAGAGCACAGTGCAAGCAAAGCCAAAGCATCATTTTTTTAGCGGAAGAGACTTTCACCTCAACAGCTAAGGGGCAATCATTATGGTGAAGGAACATAGCATTTCCGTTCCCCCCCTCGGGGAACGAGGGTTACCTTAGTAACCAGAGCGTTCCCCTTCGGGAGCGGAACTTCAATGCTATGTGGAAACTTCCACTATGGGGAAATGTATGGAAAACGCCATAATGATTGAACCTTACCTTCGCCCCCGATGAGAGGTTTGCCAGGCAAAAGAGAGCGTGAGCGCACCTGCATCACCAGAGGCGGGATCTTCCAACATGTTCCCTGGCCTTTACTTATCCCACTTCAACAGAAGATTTACGGATTTAGATATATTTTTCTGGAGCCGCAAATGCGTCTAGAATAATTTCTAGGAATTTAATACGACAGTACGTTGGGAATGCGTGCAGTCCCGATAGGGAGGACGCTGCGGAGGCCACCTGCTACCCAAGTGGGGAGACTGGTGGCGACAGAGCATATGGACTAGCCCTGAGAAGGGGGAGTACGCATATGAATATAAGATGGTTAGCAGGTCCGCCTGTGAGGGGGGACTGCACCGTGGCAGTATAAGCATATGGGATCGCCTAGTGGGGATCGCACATAGCGGGCACCTATACCCAGAACGCGGGCTGACCAGCAGGCAGACCAACAACGTAACGGGTCAGCGCCTGACTCCTCCGCTGAGTCAGATGCTGGGGGCCTCGGAGAAATATCTGCAGGGTTCGCCAGCAGGGAACTTGACTGACAGAGCGAAAAATCGCACATATCTCTGTGTTAGAGAGAATGGCGCAGCAAGCGTTTTACAACACCTAATCGCAATAGGTGTCGCCCAGCCCGCAGCTCTACAAAGGATGCGCGCTTCGAGGAGCGCGCTCTCACTCCTGGAGGACACGGCTCGCCCTGGCTCAGATGAGCGAGGGAGATGGCATTCAATGTTCAGTGGGTATGTTCCAGCCTCTGTTTGGATACGGCACTTCCCTTCTGCCGATCACTGTAACAGATAAAAGAGCTGAGTATGGTCCGTATAATACGTAAAGCGTGAAGGATGCAGCAAATAAAGGGGCTGGGTCTGCCTCCTCCGCGGGCAGCGCTTGCAGGTTCACTACGTAGCTGAAAGAACGCTGTAGGAACCTAGAGCACCTAGGTGGGCGGGGGTCTCAGGTAAACGTGAGAGTGGGCCGGCCCAACACGCTGGCACATTTCGCTGACCGAAAATGCCTCCAGATACCCACCCATTTGGCCGATGCGAACCCGACCAGCAGAGCTCTCTACCAGGACAGAAATCTAAGATACTGAGTCGAGTGATCGAGCAGAGAGGGAAACAGGAATAATTAATATCCAGTCTCGCGCCTCTGGGAACTGGATGATGAGACGATACTTCCCAGCGCGCCGCCATCGCCGCATCCTTAGAGCGGGGATGATCGTAACGCCAACCCCTCAGAGCGGAGGGGACAGCCTTAGCTCCAGTCAACTGAAGAAGGATAGCATCACTCTGATCTGGCATGTTCGGGGTTTCCTTCTCGGGGAAAAAGGTAACCACACAGCGAATAGACTCCACTTTAGGGCGTGGGCATGCCTCGTAGAGGGTGCTCAAGCCTGAGTGACAGTGTTAACCACCTAATCGGTAGGTCACCTAAGTCCTCCGCGCTCCATCTATGAACCGTACGTGAGGCATAGATCTGGGCGCGGGTGCCAAACGGTGCCTGTCCCCTGTTTCCAGAGGATGTGCCAGGGAGGGGCCATCACGAGGAGAATAGAAAACAGGTCCGATTAGGCCAGAGAGGCACAATACGAGAGCTGTTCCTCAACCTCCCTGACTTTACACAGTATCTGTGCGAGTAGGCTCACTGGAGAAATGCGTATTACGCACGGCCAGGGCCAGCTGTGTAGCCAGTGGACTTTGCAGGGTTCGCGAAGTGGGGAACTCAAGCGAGAGCGCACAAATCTCTGAATTAGAGAGAGAAAGGCGCAGCCCATAACAGCTGGCCAGTTGGGGCTGGAGTCTCCATTTTCCCAGGCGAAACTGCCGTGAGAGCGAATGGGCTGCACGGTTGAGCTCGGTGGGGAAAAATGGAATGCATCGATTGCGCCACGTATGACTCCGGGGGAGCAGACGACGAGTGAGCTGAGACATGCGGCGAGAGCGGATACCCCCATGTGGTTGATATACGCCACCGTACTGTCCGTCCTGACCAGCACGTGTTGTCGCTCCAGCACCGGTAAAAAACGGCGGCGAGCGAGGAACACTGCCAACAGCTCTAGGCGATTGATATGCCAATGCAACTGGGTTCCTTTCCACAGGCCCGTGGCTATTGCTGCAGACCAATCCCGAGGACGAATGCACCGGAGGAAACCACCGCATCCAGAAACGCACAGTCGGAGCGACGTCTTGAAAAAGACGCGCTGCGCGACCGTGTTGCTCTTTTAGGAAATTCGCAACAATACATACCGCTCTGGAGGACCGGACCCAAAGGACGCCAGGCAAGGGAGAAACCCAGCTCAACCGTTTGCCGCTGCGTGTCACACACTCTGGACCGGGAGATCGCTCTCGTTCACTCTCTGTCTGAAACTCAGCTGGAGGAACCCTCATCGACTCTCTCAGAATGCTGTTGAAGTCTCTGAAGTGAAAATGATGCTTTGGCTTTGCTCACTTTGTGCTCTTATAGCAAATTAATTGCAACGAGCATCAGGTGCGCAAGCTGAAGCTGCCAACTCATTGGCATTTCATTGGCCCGTTTACATACTCTTTCAGATGATTGGCTTTCTGAATGAAATCCCCATAGTGGAAGTTTCCACATAGCATTGAAGTTCCCCTTCCGAAGGGGAACAGTTGTTAGAAAAAAGTTATTAAAACTGTTATGTTTAGAAATGTGTTCAGAACAGAAATTGGAGAAAAAATATACAGGGGGGCTAATAATTCTGACTTATGAATATTGAATATTATACTGAATATTGTCTAGCCCTAATAACAAATATTTTCTGTTTACTTACACATTTTACATTTTTGGTAAAACTATTCTTAACAGTATTTTGAAAATGTTACTGGATTCCTCATAATGATCTTTCTTGGATCAACATGGATGAACTATTTGGTAAATTTGGATGCAGATTTTAAGGCGGTGGCTTTTGGATAGTATTATTGTTCCAAGATCAACACAGAATGTTGATAGAGGATGATGATGGTCTTGGATATAGGTCATAAATGTCATGATGTGTTTCTGCAGACACTCTTGACCCCAGTCTTCCCGAGGAGGGTCCGACTGCTCCACCTCCTGGATGGCTGGACACGGTTTCAGGCTACGAGGAAAACACAGGCGGAGGTGAAAGAGCAAATACACAACTCAAAAAAAAGATGAAAATGATACTAATCAGCCTTTATATAATGTCATGAATAGTAATAATTTTAGATGCTATTATTATAATACACAATTTGACAATTTATAATGTAATGATGCATTATTATTTTTATTAAGAAACAAATTATGTTGTATTATTGTAAATGTCTTAATGCATTATTATATATTAAATAAGTTTCATTTTTATTACTAGTTATAATGCACTATAATAAACACAAAGGGATTATTACTTAGATACTGTTATATATTCTTTTACATTATAGAAATAATGCATTGTTGCACTATAACTATAACAATAACAATCATTTGTAATAGCAATTTATTATGTTATTACCACTATTATTATAATTATACACTATTATACTACATATTATAGTCTATAATACTATATATATATATATATATATATATATATATATATATATATATATATATATATATATATATATATATATATATATATATATATATATAGTTGAAGTCAGTATGATTAGCCCTCTTTTGAATTTTTTTTCTTTTTTAAATATTTCCCAAATTATGTTTAACAGAGCAGGGAAATTTCCACAGTATGTCTGATAATGTTTTTTATTCTGAAGAAAGTCTTTTTTGTTTTATTTCGGCTAGAATGATTTTGGCACATTTTAAATTTTCTTTTTTTTTGTTAACAACTGTTTATTGAGTTTTTCAGATAACAATATAAAACGAAGAAAAAAATGAATAAAAAATAAATAGATAAATAAATAAAAAAATAAAATAAAAATAATAAAAATAATAAAAAACAAGAGAAAAAAAAAAAAAAAAAAAAAAAAAAAAACAAGTGCAAATTTAAAACCCACTCCCGCCCATCCCGCCCCTGGTAGACTTCAAAAGATCAATAAATAATATTAATAATAATCAAATAAAAGGAAAAAAAATAATAATAAATAAATCTTTCAAAGAAATTTTACAAAGATTTTAAAAAGGTTGACACAACATTGAAAGCTGAATGCCACATACTGACAGTTTTTACATTAGCACCATGTATACGCGAAGTTGAGAGTTCCATTGAGAGAATGTCCAACAAATACACAGTCCAGGTTCGTCTGTCCATTGTGTGAGGAGGATTCCAGCGGTTGACCAGCAATTTTTTTGCTGATGTGAGAGCAGTTAACAGAAGACATCTTTGTTGATTGGACAAAGTGAGGTCCCAAAAGTCATTCATGAAAAAATGGCGTGGAGTCAAACATATCTCAGTTCCCAACAAGTATGATAGATCCTGTGAGAGTTGAGTCCAGAAAGGGGAAAGAGAGGGACATTCCCCAAAAAAATGTAAAAAAGTGCCTAAAGATCCTTGTGAACAGAGATTACAATTAGAAGAAGATGAGAGATTCATATAAAAACGTTTCTTTGGAGTCAAGTAGAACCTATGCAGCAATTTCCAATGAATTCATTGGTGATTAGGGTTTTTAGAAGACAATTTAAACATCTCCCATACCTGATCTGAAAATAAAACGTGTACATCCTCATTAAGGTCTTTAGCCCAAACAGTTGTAATAGGTAGAGGTTTGTATGAATGCTCAAGAAGAAAGAAATAGATAACTGAAGCAGAGGAGGGAGATTTGTCAGAAGGAAGGATTAATTTACGTAATGGGTGAATAGAAGGTTGAGAGTTCCAGGGCACCCCATATGCCAGAAGAGCTGATCTAATGCGCAAATACATAAAAAAGGAGGTGCCTGGCAAATTATATTGAGTTTTAAGGTTCTGGAAGGATTTTAAACCACTGTCATCATAGATATCTCCTAGAGTGTTTACTTTATTATGAGACCACTGCGGACAATGAAATGGAGTACCGCCTGACAAAAAATTATTATTTCGGAAAATAGGTGAATGCTTATGCCATTTTGTGATTAGTTGTGAACATCTTTCTACATCCTTCCATGTAGAGAGGAGATGGGATACAATAGGACCAAATTGAGATTTAGATTGTTTAAGTGGGACCCCTGAAAAAACAAGATGATTCAATTTATATGGATAAACAAATGACTCCTCAATTGCTCTCCAGGACACAAAAGTATTAGGATCAAACCAAACTGATAAAGGGCGGAGGGAAAAAGCTTGAGCGTAGAGTCTAAAATTGGGAAAAGAAAGACCTCCGTGTAATCTACATCGTTGTAAAGTGGTCAGTTTAATGCGAGGACGTTTCCCATCCCATATATATCGTGAAACACATGCATCAAGTTTCTTCCAGTAGCCAAGCGGTGGAGACAGAGGAATCATAGAAGAAAAGAAATTAATGCGTGGGAGGACATTCATTTTAATCACTGATATACGTGTCTGAAAAGAGGTAGGAAGACGCGACCAGTTTTCCAAATCTGAGGATACTGTAGCTAGAATACTGTTATAGTTTTTTGAGATGATTTCCTGCAGGGACGGATACACAGCTATCCCCAAGTACTTAAAGTTTTTAACCAATGGGATAGAAATAGGAAGGGACAACGGATCAATTTTAGAATTGAGGGAAAGTAAACAAGACTTATTCCAATTAATTTTAAACCCAGAGAAAGATCCAAAATGGTCAAATAAATTTAAGACGTGAGGGATAGAATGTACCGGGTTTTCCAAAAATATTAAAATCTTATCAGCAAACAAAGAAATATGATGATGAGTATTCCGTATGATTATAGGAGAAATAGTTTTAGATTGTCGGACTGCTTGGGCTAAAGGTTCCAAGGATAGGGCAAATAGGAGAGGAGAGAGCGGACAACCCTGACGAGTGCCCCGATGTATAAGAAATGGATTAGAACAAACAGATCCTGTGAGTACAGTGGCTGCTGGATTGGCGTACAGGACTTTTATCATGTTTATAAAACTCAATCCTAGGCCCAGATGTTGTAGAACTGCCCATAAATAGTTCCATTCTAGCTGGTCGAATGCTTTCATTGCATCTAGAGATAATACTGCACAAGGGGAGGATAACATATGAGATGAATTAATAATATGATATAACCTACGCAAATTATCTGAGGCGGAGCGAGATTTGATAAATCCCGTTTGGTCATGATGGACTAGCATATTCATGAATTTTTCTAAACGACGAGATAGTACTTTAGCATATAATTTAACATCAGTCCCTATCAAAGAAAGTGGCCGGTAACTAGAACAAGAGGTCGGGTCTTTATCTTTCTTCAACAGGAGAGATATAACAGCTATATTAATAGAAGGATGAAAAGAGCCTTCTGTAACCGAAAAATTTATCATATCTAACATAAAAGGCCCTAAATCTGACCAGAAAGTAATATACAATTCGATTGGAATACCATCTATGCCTGGAGATTTACCCTTGTTCATAGATCTGATTCCTGATTCCAGCTCTTGTAAAGTGATCGGCTCAGCCAAATATTCTGAATCTGAATCTGACAACCTAGGTAAATCGAGATTGGAGAGAAAAGATACAAAAGAGTCAGGGATGCCATTAGTAGAGGAAGTATAAAGGTTAGAGAAAAAAGAATGGAAGACGCTGTTAATATCTTTGGGATCTGTCATAATAAGCCCGGATTGGGATTTTACTGCTGAAATATTAGCAAACTTTTCACTGTTGCGAAGTCTTAGAGCTAAAAGATGGCTTGGTCTGCTCCCTTGAAAATAATAATTTTGCCTGGATATTTGAATGAGGAATTCTGCCCTGGATCTCAGTAATAAATTGAGTTCAGACCTAACCGCCACAATTTTGCTGAGTGTATTGTCTGAAAAACAACACTGATTATCTCTAGTCAGATTCTGGAGCTGTAGTTCCAGTTCAGCAATCTTTTTTTGCCTGCTTTTCTGAAGAAATGAGGCATATGAAATTGAGTTATTCCTTATAAATCCTTTAATAGCGTCCCAAAGTGTTCGTGGATCATCTACTGAACCTTGGTTAATTTCAATAAACTCAGCAAATTTATTTCTGAATTGACTGCAAAAGTTTTCATCCTGTAACAATTTGGGGTTAAAGCGCCATCTGGTGGCACGAGATGGCCGTGGGCTCAAAGTTAATCTGCATAAGTTTCCATCATGATCCGACAAGGATAAGGAACAAATATCTGTATCACGAATAGCTGAAGATAGAGAAGTAGATATGAAAATATAGTCAATTCGTGAATATGATTTATGGGAGGCAGAAAAGAAAGTGAAAGACTTAGCAGAAGGATTTAATAAACGCCAACTATCCACCAATGAGGATGAGGCTACGCATTGCCGAAGTTTGTCAGAACAAGAAGTTTGAGAGTATGATTCCTTTGGTCCCGATCTATCTAGGGTATGTGACATTACAGAATTTGTATCTGCACCCAATACAATTTCAAAGTCTGAGAATTTCAAGAGATAGGTTGATAAAGCAGAGAAAAAAGTAGGGACAGGAGTAGCAGGGGCATAAACTGAAAGAAATACAATATTCCTGTTCTCTATTATTGTTTTTATATGTGTTATTCTACCATCTGTATCACAACCTTTATCTAAAATAGTAATATTTAAAGTCCTCCTCACTAATATTAAGACACCCTTAGTTTTAGTATTCGCAGATGAGTGAGATACCACTTCATAAAACTTATTATTGCACCTGTGTATATCCTCTTCTTTCAAATGGGATTCTTGAACTAAGACTATGTCAACCTTTCTTCTTCGCAAAAAATCCAAGAATCCAGTACGTTTGTGAGGGCCATTTAGCCCATTAATGTTACAACTCAGAATATTAAGATCAGTCATAAGTATCAAACAGAATTACAGCATAGTAAGACAAAATACAATATTGCCAGTAAAACCAGTTGAGTCTACCATTAAACCACCCCCCACCCTTCCCGTCGGTAATTGAAAAAACATAAACACATTCCCGTGAACTATGGCAGACCAAGTCCAAAACAAACCTTGATCTGCCTACCCCCCTTAATATGGTCCGTGGCGTCAACCTAAACCTGCACAATACTGAAGCACCAACATTGGCCCCATATAGTCATACATTGATTAAGTAGTATCTCTTGAAAAATATATAAAATAAAATATTATTAATAATAATAGTATGGAAACTAACTTAAATCAGGGCACATAACGACATTATCAGAAAACAATACTTCTAGTGACTGTGAATTAGGGGATGAAAAGCTAACCTAAGCATCCAACTGAGGCCGATTAGACCGCAAATGCCCAATTGAAGCCTAAGAGCAGCTGGGTGAATGAGATCTCAAGAAAATTCTTGCCTCTTCTGGGGAGTATAGCATTTTTGGTTCACCCTGACTGAGAATGACCTTCAGTGTTGCAGGATAAAGAAGAAAATTCTGGATACCAGCTTCTCTCATTTCCTTCCTAACTGACGCAAATGCACTTCTTCTTTTTGCGGTGAGTGGAGAGAAATCTGGAAAGAAAGACAGCACTGCTCCGTCGGATGTTTTCACTGGGGCGTGGAGTCTGGCGGCCCGCAAAATGAGGTCCCTGTCCGTGTACCGCAGCAATTTAAAGAGGAAAACTCGTGGTTTAGCGCGGTCTGAGGTGAACCTTGTGTACACGCGGTGCGCTCGTTCCACTTCGATATCTTTGCCCGCTAGAGACGGGAGCCATATCGGTAGCGATCTTTTCAAAAAACCCATCGGGTCGTCCTTTTCGGCACCTTCGGGCAATCCAACCAGACGTAAATTGCTGCGCCTACTGCGATCCTGTAAATCCACTACCTGTTGCTCCAGCGCAGTTACTCGTCTATCGTGATCTGCCACAACTTTCTTTAGTTCCCTCATCTCACCAGTTAGAAGATCCAGTTTGGAGCACATTGACTGAACAACTGACATGTGAGAAGCGAACTCGTTCCGCATCACAGTCAACTCAGTTTTTAGAATCTCTTCAAAGTGCGCTACAGTGTTCGCCATCTTGTCCACCATATTGCTCGAGGATTCAGGCTTGTATTTTTTCTTAATCGGTGAAGCCGATGGCGACATCTCATGCTGTTTCCGATTGTGTGCCATCTGAGAAAGTAATATTAATAAATCAAACGGAAAAATCAGCACAAAGGGGCCAAATGTACGGAGCTCTACTCGAGTGCGACTAGGTTCATGAGCACGTCACGTGACTCCCACATTTTAAATTTTCAAAAAAAACATTTTAAGGACAAAATTATTAGCCCCTTTAAGCTATATTTTTTTCGACTGTCTACAGAACAAATCATCATTATACAAAAACTTGCCTAATTACCCTAACCTGCCTAGTTTACCTAATTAACCTAGTTAAGCCTTTAAATGTCACTTTAAGCTGTATAGAAGTGTATTGAAAAATATCTAGTAAAATATTATTTACTGTCATCATGACAAAGATAAAATAAATCAGTTATTAGAGATGAGTTATTAAAACTATTATATTTAGAAATGTGTTGAAGAAATCTTCTTTCCGTAAAACAGAAATTGGGGAACAGGGGGGCTCATAATTCTGACTTCAACTGTATATATAAATACATACTTATATACTTCAAGGCACTGTAGCAACAATATTTTATTTCTATTATTAGTATTATTACGATACTATTATTATATTAATATTATATTATTACATTAATATTATAAATATGCTGCTATACATAATAATGATTGTTTTGTTTGTGGGCTTGTTTGTAGACTGTCCTCCTCCACCAGACTTTCTACCTAAACCTGAAAATGACAAGAATGCCTCAGTTCCAAATGTCATGTCGGTACATTATATCTTTTTTTAAAATAAACAATAATCTATTTATACAAAATTTTATTTATGTAGACAGAAAGTTACATTTGAAACTGTTACTTCCTGGTTTAACTCATATAACACTTGTTTTGTTGACATGCATGGTTGTATTTTGTTTTCCTCAGTGATATTAAACACTATTTTTCACTTGAATACCATTTCATTCAGTGTACAAATACAATATATTCAACATTGGCTAAGGAAAAAATGTTATTATTTCCATACCGAACAGGGAATATTTATGAATATGGATTGATTGATTTTTCCATCAGGGTGCCCATTGTTTCAGAGGATACTGCGAGAGATGCTCTTCTCCAGTTTGTTGGTAAAAAATGGACGTACAGCAGCAAGCCTGCCAAAAATCTGATCTTCAAAGAGCTGAAGCCTTTTACGGTTTACCGTGTAAATCTCTCCACAGTATCATCCACCTTTAACCTGGACAGATTCATAAATAACATATTAAACACTTATATTGTGAACAATCTAAGAAATTTTTCCTATAATTTTTCAGTACCGCTTGGAAACATTTACAGAGTCCAGATCGAGTACGTGGGAATCAGAGCCGCACACAGGTATCAGACGACACCAGTTTACTTTTATACTGTGACAGAGATGTTCAACCCAGGCTCATTCTGAAAACGTACCCCTATATGCATTTCTGGAGAGCGGCAAATACGTCCCAGGAGATACGTTTTTTGCTGTTTTTGTGAATCCACCAGAGGCTGCTGTGTACGCTTTTTTAGATCTCAAATTTCTCTCGCGAGTGCCATTCTTGCCGTCTTTTCTCACATAAATCCACCAGAGGCCGTTGTCGACTGACTGACTGACTGACTGACTGACCGATCGACTGATCCACCCTCCTTTAAATGGGCTTTAAAAAACCCTCCTTGTTTTTGTCTTACCTGCTTTCTGGAACTGTTCTTTGCCAGACTCGAACCCTGTCATTCCGCTCAACTCCTCTCTGCATCTCAAGCCCGTTGACGTATGCGGCGAGACAGTGGACAATCTGGTAATAGCAGAAAAGCTGTCCATATGGAGGTAAACGGTCAGCTAATAAGCGTGAAAAGAAATGACATCATACCGCCCTGTAGCAGTCATTTTAAAGACGAAATGCAGTCATACATACCTCTGGCTACATAATTTGCGATCTCCTGAAATGTATATAGGGCTACGTTTTCAGAATGAGCTTATGTTGGAGATGTTTGACTCTTTTAGCAGCATTATGCTAATATTTCAAACTGTGATGTAGTCATTTGGGAAAGTAATATCTGCCTTTAAATGCAACTATACTAATATTTCAAACTGGGTTGTAGCCATTTATGATAATAATATCGGATTGTAATATCTGTAAAAGGTGACATAGATGTTTGTGGAATATCCATTTTAAGCACCATTATTGTTAACATTTCAAACTGTTACATATATATTAGTGGAATTAATATCTGTGTTTTTGTAGCATTATAATATATATATTTTTGATACTCAGTACAAGTACAAAGTAGCGAAAACAATACTTAAGTAAAGTAACGAAGTCCATTTACTCAAGTACTTTACACCACTGGTGTGGTTTAATTTTCACTGCTGAAAGTCTAAACATCGAAGAGCAAATCCAACAATGCGCAGCTCCACAAGTCCCAAACCAAGCAAGCCAGTGGCGAGGAACAAACTTCACCAATTTATGAAAGTGAAGGAAAAAAATTCTGCCTTTTATCGCAATTATACTAATATTTCAAATTGAGATGTAGCCATTCGTAGCAGTAATATCTGCCTTTTTGCAGCATTAAGCTAATATTTCAAATTCTGAATTACAGATTTTGAGAAGCAACAACTATGTTTCAGCACCATTAGGATAATATTTCAAATTTGGACGTAGCTATTTGCGGTAGTAATATCTGTCTTTATGCAGCATTATTGTAGTATTTCAAATTGTGACAAAAATATCTGCCTAATTGTGCTAATATTTTGATACCTGACAGATGTTTGAGAAAATAACATCTACTTTTGAGCAGCATTATGATTTGCACTGCATTATGGCAATATTTAAAACTATGACAGACATGGCAGAAATAAAATGTCGCATAATGCTAATATTTCACAGCGTGATATACAGTCAAGCCCGGAATTATTCATACCCCTCACTGTAAAACATTTCACCTGGTTAAGCTTACAAACTCGAAGTTCACCAGCTGCCTTGAATATGTGAGTCAACTCAACTTAGAGAGATTCTTTGTTTCAACTTAAGATGTTGACTTTTAGATAAATATATAGTGAAACTCAACATCTTAAGTTGAGTTGACTCACATTTTCAAGGCAGCTGGTGAACTTGAGTTTGTAAGTTTAACCAAGTAAAACGTTTTACAGCTTGCAAATTATGTTCAAATGTAAATAAAAGCTGAGAAATATTTTTTTTCCACAATGATGCCTCTTGTACATCAGCTTATTATACTTTGGAAACAGCCTGGGTCATTTCGGACCCAAAAATCTTGCTTTTTGTTGAATAAAAGTAACTTTATGTCTCAATTTGCCAGGGGTATGAATAATTTCGGGCTTGACTGTAGATATTTGCTTAAGTAATATCTGGATATATGGTTTATGAGCCTTATCCAATTTGTACAAACAGATACATGACTTTAAAACATTACAAAGCTTAATTAATAACACAAAACCTCTTCATCTGTCTCAGGTCAGTATGTGGACGGGCCTCAGAATGGAGTGAGTCCATTACCATGGCACATCCAAGTCTCATACCCACCCAAATTCACTGACTCCATTCAGAAAGTCAGAGTCCCACACTCTTCATTCATAAAGGTATCTATATTTACATACATTTTATAACTTACTAACCAAAACCAGCTCAAAATTAAGCATATCAGTCCTAGTGCTCTTAATATTGCACAAAGCCAATTTTGCCAAATAATGATGAATTTTGACTAGTGTTGTCACAATACTAGAATTTGGTACCAATCGATACTGGAATTTTAAAAACGTCCATTTTGAGCAGTGTTGAGCACATTCTCAAACAGTGCTGATTTGCCATTGTGTTCACGTGCTTAACAGAAATGACTGTGATTGGCCATGAAGGTCATCAACTCACCACTGTTTACTGAGTGTAACCACAGATACAGGGACACTGGAGCATTTTAAAGCCGTGATTCATCAGCGGATCACTCGTATATCAGCTTTTAGACAAACCAGTTGATCGACATTGCTTTAAAATGCTCCAGTGTCCCTGTATCTGTAGTTACACTCAGTAAACAGCAGTGAGTTCGGTGAACTGATGACCTTCACGGCCAATCACAGTCATTTTTGTTGAGCACGTGAACACAATGGCAAATCAGCGATGTTTAAGAACGCGCTCAACAGCACATAAATGTTAGCGGGGGGAAATGGATGTTTTTAAAATTTTAAGTATCGATTGGTACCGAATTCCAGTATAAAAAGCATAAAAAAACAGGACACCACCCCTATTTACTATCTAGACACGCCTCTTGCTGCTGATTGGTTGCTAGTGTTTTTGGGCTTTGGTCTAAAAATCATTTAAAAATATTGCTTAGTGCAATTAACACTATAAGTCAGACTTTTATTTAAATTTTTTTGTTGCCTCTAACAAAATTGCATTATTGCATTGTCATTGCAGCCCTGCTACTGTTGTCATGGTAACGGCAAAGTGAGGTGTACACACTGCCGTGGACGAGGAATGGTAAGCAAAAGTTCATTTATCAAATCATTTCTGACAGTATTTTATTCTACTCACTGGGAAAAATCTCCAAAACCAATTCAGACTCGCTGTATGTTCTGTCACGGATCTGGTCACGGTCGCAACCGAAGGTGCACAAACTGCCACGGACGGGGTAGAAAAAGGTGATTTGAGGGATTAATTCAATCTCGAATGTGTTTTATATCTTTGTGTAAAATAATAATAAGAAAAACCTTTGATTTTTCAGGTGTTTGTCTTGTCATGGAAAGGGTTGCAAAGACTGCCTCACGTGTAATGGACAAAGAAAGCTTATGCACTTCATACAGCTCACTGTTACATGGTAAATGTTCCAATAAAATGTCTTTTCTTACGATTTTTAAAAGTGTGAAGTGAGCTGTGAGTGTGAAATGCTATGCACTAGGGCTGTGCGATTAATTGAAATTAAATTGCAAGAGGCTACGATATGAAATATATGTATTATTTAATTTCCCCCACACAGAGCAAATCTGTGACTGCCATCTATGTGTGATAGTCCTAGGGTGCTTTTTTCCTGGTTGCGTTTCCCCAGTTAGCGAGGTTCGTTTGGCATGAGTCCAGCAATTGTGCTCGGATCTGCACCAAAACAATCGGTCCGAGATCGCCTGAATGAGGTGGTCTCGGCTCGATTGAAATTAACTCTGGAGCGAATTGATTATAGTGAGAAGGCAATACGATCCGAACCAGGCTATATCACATTGTATTATGGATATGTAATAAGCATATATGGCTATATGAAGAGAGAGTTATGAGTAGGGTGGGATGTCATTCCTACCAGTAAATGTGCGCTTCATGTCAAATGTGAAAGTGAAAGCATGCTGAAATATTAACGTTAGGAAAATTGACTGAACAGCAGTCTTGGTTTATCTGTTATTTCTCTTTAAAATGTAAAGCCTATAATGCGTAAGCCAACTGTAGGTAAGAAAGTCTTACCTCTGATTTATATTTGGTGACGAAGTCTGTGGGTGTCACCAAAATTAAAGTGCAGCTTTTCGCTCATATAGTCTTATTGCTCATCGTCATAAATTAAAATAAAGACACATGACAGCTGAGCGGGACTCTGCAAAATAAACCCTGAAATTCTGACCAATTTGAGAGAGTTTACTTGCACGTGACTTGTTTTAGCTCCTTTGGTCTGTTTAGAAACTTTTCCGTGAGAAAGCGAACTGCACCAAGAACAAAGAGCAACAATGTAACAATTTTCATCCCTGTTTCGGAATAAAATAATCGACCCACAGGTGTGAAAGCACCCTTAGCCAATTGAGTGAGCACACTTTCATTCGACCCAATCAGAATTGCGCAACCGAACTATGCGGAACGCCCACATAAAAAAAAAAAAAAACAGGTAAGCGCTGACGAGTGAGATGATGACATTTGCTGCTTCAGAATCATTAATAGACAAATTAATATCAAAGGAAAACAGAACATCGGTAATATGGGACTATTTTGGTTTCAAAGTCACAGACTCCGAATAAAAACAGGTAATTTGTAAAAATTGTTGCCACAGCACCAGGAAATACAACAACCAGCACCTAAAAAAGCACCACGAACAGCTATACAGTATATAGCTCCCTAATTTGAGTTGAACTTACAAAATTTGAAATTTGCGTTTCTTACAGCAAGGTAAGGTCATTTTATGTTTGTTTACTGTTTACTTTAGAGAAAAATTTGTGTTTCATTTCTGACTATTTAAAAACAAATTTGAATAAACGTTTAAGTAAGTTAATATCTTTTCAGTTCCTTTTTTAACTAACACTCACTGCATTTCAGCAGTAAGAAGCTACGATACAGATTACTGAGCTGAAGCTTGACTACAAAATTAAATCGCAAATCAAATCGAAATCGCAGTATCTGTCAAAAAATAAATTCCAATTAGATATTTTCCCCAAATCGCACAGCCCTACTATGCACTGTCTGTGGTAGATGCATTAGTTTCAGTTCTTGTTTTGGTTTTTGCCTGTTAATTTAGGTTTTCATGTGGTTATCTTTGAGTAACATAACAATGTTTTATAGGAAGAATCAGGTGTTTGAGTTTATACCCGACCGAGTGCCTGAATTTCCACTGAAGAAGTTTGAGAAAGTTTCTGGAGAAGCTTTCTTTGTTGACGAAAACCTCCTGGTATAAACTGATTCAGTCATTCATTCATATTTCAGAGTCGGACATTTAGTTAACCCTCATGTTCTCAGTTCCCTAAAGCCTCAAATACTACTCTGTGATAATTAACCATGGTTTTAATACAAATTCTACTAACAAAAACTGTTTATAGTAGTTGAACGGTAACCACAAATAATGGTTTTGCTGCATGACTCATCGTTTGAATGGTATTTGTTGTAAAATGGGTTTATACAAATGGTAGGCTAATCAATGTGCAAAAAAAAAAAAAAAGAAATACACTTTTATGGTAATAAATATTTCACAACTTAACATATAGACAAAAGATAAATCATTATTGGCAAGCTTCAATGTATATTTTTCATTTTCTAAGGTGAAAAAAACCTCAAAAAAATGACACTTCAAAAACAATGTATCTGACGTTAATGTCGTAATAGCCCCGTGGCCGGTGCTGGAATTGCAACGTAAATACTCATAATAGTGGTCTTCTGTTTCCATTCCAATTCTATTTGAATATGGCCAAAGTATGTAATGAATACATTTTACAACTAAATAAAATGTAAATTCAGAAATTACAGTTATTATGGGCAGACGCGCCTGCAGGATTTTTTTCCAAGTTACGCACATATCCAGCACCGCCCCGCCCCTTCATCCCTTATTCTTATTTCAATCTCAAACACTAATAATGTAGCTTTTGACAGCAAGCATCAAAGGGCATTGGTTATGACATTGATAGGATAAAACTTATGTTTCCTTTTTAATAGTAAGATATTTTCTTTGAAATTTAAATGTATATTTTCCTGCCAGAGTTGCTTAAACACTCCCTCACCAGAACTTGCCGCGAGTGAGATGGAGAACATGAAAGCACATCAGCACCAAGGAAAAATCAGATGTTCAAGATGTAATCTTTAAGATTATGACATACTAAAAAATTAGCAAATAAATGACAGAGGTTTGTGATACAACAATTACAGTGAAGCATTACTTAAACCTTATTTCCACTTAACGAAACAAATCATCCACCCGCACAGCCGAGTAGTGGACAGGCTCAAACTAAAATATAATTCGTATATTTTTAAAACAAATTTTGTTTGGTATAATTTGTATCTTAATTTTAATATAGTTTATCATTTAATCCAGTAATTTGAATAAGCAGGTCAGGCATTTACAAAGTATTCGCAGCAGCACTGAACGTGTTCCCAGATTACCTCAGAAGAAAAAACTCAGTTGGAAGTGTGAAAGAACTTTGAAACTCATGAGAATGGAGATGTCTGCATATTTGTGGCAGTCTGTCAGATAAAATAGTTTAAAACACATTGAATGGTAGTGGTTCCATGCGAGAAGGCTGCGCAGCTGGCAGCTGGATCTAAATCGTCTGATGAAAGAGACACGGGCTGGGCCTGGAGTTCCCCCGGCTCAAGTGCTGATGAGACTGCAGTCTTCACCCTGTGTGGGGAAGCAATTTTTGTCTCATTAGTTTTAGGCCTTTTGGGAAATGTCTCAATTAAGTTTAGCTGTTTTAAAAAGCGTTTACTCATTTTGAACCTTGTTTTAAACAATAGCTATCTGAATTTTAATTTTTAGTGTGCGGAAAAACCGCCTGCAAAACTAAAGCAAATGAATTTCTTTACCCATCTCCCACCATGCAAGTACATACACACTTTAAAAGACACACACACCTTTATTTAATCTCATTCTTTCTTGCTTTGTCAATATATCGTAGTGTATACTGTTTAATAATCAATTTAAATTACGTCAAAATAAATAAATAAAAAAGCAGCATTAATTCGCGCCCTATCATGGTAGGTATGCACAGTACGGCTGCAGTCGCCACTGATTATGGGAACATGAGGGTTAAACATTTCAGAAATCACAACATAAAATGTCCCAGTACAGTTAATATATGAGTTCTTCTTTAATTTGATGACTCCAAAATATGTATCTTAACAGTATCTCATGTATCTGTGTACACAGATATTTATACAGTGCATCCAGAAAGTATTCATAGCACTTCACTTTTTCCAAATTTTTTTCAAGTTACAGCCTTATTCCAAAATGGATTAAATTCATTTATTTCCTCAGTTCTACAAATAAAGATTTTTTTTAAATTGTTGCAAATTTATTAAAAATAAAACACCTGAAAAATCACATGTACAAAAGTATTTACAGCCTTTGTCTTGAGGCTCTAAATTGAGCTCAGGTACATTCTGTTTCCACTGATCATTCTTAAGATGTTTCAGCAGCTTAATTTGGGGTTCACTTGTGGTAAATTCAGTTGATTGGACATGATTTGAAAAGGCATACACCTGTCTATATAAGATCACAGGGTTGACAGTGCATGTCAGAGCACAAACCAAGCATGAGGACAAAGGAATCGTCTGTAGACCTCTGAGACAGGATTGTCTTGAGGCACAAGGCTGGGGAAGATTACGGAAAAATGTCAGTGCTCTGAAAGTTCCAATGACCATCTGTAAGTCAAAGATGTTTGGAACCACCAGGACTCTTCCTAGAGCTGGCCGGCCATCTAAGCTGAGTGATCGGGGGAGAAGGGCCTTAGTCAGGGAGGTGATCAATAACCCGATGGTCACTCTGTCTAAGCTCTAGTGTTCTTCGGTGGAGAGGGGAGAACCGTAGAGAAGGACAACCATCTGTGCAGCAATCCACCAATCAGGCCTGTATGATAGAGTGGCCAGACGGAAGCCACACCCCGCCTGGAATTTGCCAAAAGGCATCTGAAGGACTCTCAGACCATAAGAAACAAAATACTCTGGTCTGATGAGACTAAAATTGAAATCTTTGGGGTAAATGCCAGGCGTTACGTTTGGAGAAAACCAGGCACCACTCATCAGCAGGCTAATACCATCCCTACAGTAAAGCATGGTGGTGGCAGCATCATGTTGTAGGGATGTTTTTCAGCAGCAGGAACTGGAAGACTAGTCAGGATAGAGGGAAAGATGAATGCAGCAATGTACAGAGGCATCCTGAATGAAAACCTGCTTCAGAGTGCTCTTGACCTCAGACTGTGGCCACGATTAGTTTTCTGGCAGGACAATGACCCAAAGCACACCGCCAAAATATCAATGGAGTGGCTTCACAACAACTCAGTGAATGTCCTTGAGTGGCCCAGCCAGAGCCCAGAACTAAATCTCTGAAAATGGCTGTACACATTTGCTTCCCATTCAACCTGATACAGCTTGAGAGCTATTGCAAAAAGGAATAGGCAAAAGATGTGAGGCTGTAGTTGCTGCATCACCAAAGGTGCATCAACAAAGTATTTAGAAAAGGCTGTGAATACTTGTACATGTGATTTGTCAGGTTTTTTTATTTTTAATAAATTTGCAACAATTTCAAAAAAATCTTTTTTCACATTGTCATCATGGGGTATTGTGTGTAGAATTTTGAGGAAATAAATAAATTTAATCCATTTTGGAATAAGGTTGTAACATAAAAAATGTGGAAAAAGTGAAGCGCTATGAATACTTTCCAGATGCACTGTATATTTAAGGCATAATGCATGTTTGCAGGTTTATCCGATACAGGGATTTCCTGACCATGAAATTTGTGACGCCTCAAAAGGAGCGATTCAGAATCACCTGCTAAAATATTCTGCAGTGAGCCGAATCCTGCAGCAGGTGAGCAGAAACTGTGCCGAAAACAATTCTAAGTAACTTAAATACATAAAATAAAATGTGACTTTTAGGGCCCTATCATACACCCGGCGCAAGGCGCAATGCAATTGTTGTTTGATAGTTTCAAGAGTCATTTTGAAGTTTTGCGCCACTCTGTTTAAATGGCAAATGCATTTGCGCTCATAGGCGTTCTGGTCTAAAAAAGGAGGTGTGTTGAGGTGCATTGCTGGCGCGTTGCTGTTTTGAGAAACTAGACTAGACTGTTTAATGGACCAGATAAGAGGAGGTCTGAAGTCCAGCGCAGAGCATGTTAGTTGTGCGCCTCGCTTAAATATTGCTTAATACACACAGGATCTAGAGCAATACACAAATGTCTTTACAAATTAAAAAAGAATTAAAGGATTAAAATATTACAAAAATTATTACTTTCTAGCCTACATAAATATAAAAACCACTGCCTCCATGCCTTCTTCATCTTGGGGGGCTTTTTCAGTTTATTCATGACAACTTGCTTTTGTATAACGTTATTATTATTAGCAGTATTATTTATTATATGCATATTTATATTTGTTTTATTAAAAACAAGCTTAGATTTGGTCATCTGTCAGCTTTTAGACCATATGGGGCATAGCATGTGAATTTGAATATAACTTTGTTTTTTGACCACACTTCATTATTATTGTTCATTTATTTGTTTGCTGGAAATTAGAACTGAATTTAGAAATAGTTTTGAAACAAATCTTTGCGCTTAACAAACGTAATTAATTATGTATAGACTAATGGATGTCTGTGCGTACAACACGTTTCCTTATCCACGAGAGTGAAAGTGAAAGTAAACAATGAGGAGGCTCATTCTCTCAGTCTTGGGCTGTAGATGCTCTGTTTAACGGTTTTCTCGCTAGTGAAGCGTTCAGTTTTTCCACTTACAAAGTCCGCCATGTAAATAGCAAATGCACTATGGAGCGACGCAACTGACTCTTAAAGGAAATGGGAGATGAGACTCTGATTGGTTTTTTCTCCAAACACACCCATAACTCATTAAGAGAATAAGCTCAACCCTGTTAGACCTTGCGCCGCGGCGCAAAGCAGAATTTTCCGTCCTTAAATTAGCAAAAGTGGATTCTGACACGCCTTTAATTTTGCGACTTTGCGCCTATATCGTTAAAATAGGGCCCTTAGAGTTTGAGAAAATGCAACACCATATTTAACCACTAGGTGGAGATGTCCACCTAGCGGTTAATGGATTAATAGTGGAAATGTCATGAACAATTAAAATGTGGCTGGAGTAAAGCCTATTTGAAAGAGTTTGACATTCATCTGTTACATTAGTCTGGTAAAATAGTAGGTTTTTAGATCATGCTATAATCTCAACTAATACAGTCTCTCATTTTCTTACAGCGACAAATCATTGAGCTGGTTCCTCTCACTCATGTTTACTACGCTTACAGCGGAAAAGACTACGATTACTTTGTTTTCGGCCAAGAAAACAAGGTTCACACTACCAAATACCCTTCTTCCTGCAGCATTTTATAGTAGCTGTATTTGTTTTGTGTATTAAACAAAATAATCTTGAATTTATTCATACAATTTTTTAAAAAAAATCTGTAAATTACACAATATACACAGTTTATATTGTAATATATTATGTTACTTGTTAAATATCTAAATGCTTAGTGGCCTTCTTTTCATTCTCTCATATAAGTGTGTTGTAACTGAATGCTTTATTATCATTATTTAATGTAATAATGCCACTTTATATTATTAATGAAGAAACATGCACAGCTCATTCTTATATTGACACCATGTTTAACCACACTATTTGTCGTTACATTGGGAATCAAAACAGAATATTGAAGGATATTTTTAAGTTATTAGCAAAAAAAAAAAGTCCTGATTTATGAATTGAGAAAAAAAGTATTTTTTTTTTATTATGACATCTTTGAAAAATAAATGCTGGTGTTGTTTATCATTTTATATACAAACAGGGAAATAATAATGTACTGAGAATGAGATCAGATTTACAGTTGAAGTCAGAATTATTAGCCCCCCTGAATTATCAGTCGCCCTATTTATTTTTTCCCCATTTTCTGTTTAACGGAGAGAAGATTTTTTAAACACATTTCTAAACATAATAGTTTTAATAACTCATTTCTAATTCCTGTTTTATTTTATCTTTACCATGATGACAGTAATTAATATTTGACTAGATATTTTTCAAGACACTTCTATAGAGCTTAAAGTGACATTTAAAGGCTAACTAGGTTAATTAGGTTAACTAGGCAGGTTAGGGTAATTAGGCAAGTTATTGTATAATGATGGTTTGTTCTGTAGACTATCAAAAAAATATAGCTTAAGGGGGCTAATAATAAAAAATTAATAACTGCTTTTATTCTAGCCGTAATATAAAAAATAAGACTTTCTTCAGAAGAAAAAAAAAGTCTCCTTGCTTTCTCCTTGCTCTGTTAAATATCATCTGGTAAATATTTAAAAAAGAAAAAAAATTCAAAGGGGGGGCTAATAATTCTGACTTCAACTGTATTAAGTTCACATAACTGTAGTAAATGTGCCAATAAACATGTTTTTTATGCTTTTTGAAAGTGTGAAATGAGAAGTGAGTAAGTTCCTGTTCTGCTTCCTCTTTTGGTTTACACTTTAATCTTCATTTTGGTTTTCATGTGGTTATCTTTGTGTGAAAATCACAATGTTTCACAGGGAGAACCATGATATACTCTTCAACATCGATCATTCATTAATTCATTTGGCTTAGTCTCTATTTCAGAGGTCACCACAGCTGATTTCTACTAAATCACGTGGCACTGATACTTGAGAAAGCATGCAGAAAATGTAACTTTGGATGCAATAAATACATTTTAAAACTAAATAAAATATTAAACAATTATCTGAGGATGATCATGTTACAAGTTAAATAGCATATTTAACGTATTTAAATTTCAAAAATAAAAATATTTCATATTATAATTTTTTTGCTTATAATTCAGCAGTTTTGACCATTATGTTCATGGTAATACTGTGTTGTACTGTGGCCCTGAATGGTTTATAATTATGATTACAGTAGTTAATAAACACTGCTAACACCTTAAATGGGTGTATATAGTATGTGACTAAAGATTAAGATAAAAACTACATTATGTTTTACTATATACAGTTGTTGTCAGAATTATTAGCCCCCATTTGAATTTTTTTTTCTTTTTTAATAATTTCCCAAATGATGTTTAACAGAGCAAGGAAATTTTCACAGTATATCTGATAATGTTTTTTCTTCAGGAGAAAGCAGTTATTAATTTTTTAAACACCATTTAAAGGTCAATATTATTAGCCCCTTTAAGCTATTTTTTTTTTCGATAGTCTACAGAACAAACCATCGATATACAAAAACTTGCCTAATTACCCTAACCTGCCTAGTAAACCTAATTAACCTAGTTAAGCCTTTAAATGTCACTTTAAGCTGTATAAAAGTGTCTTGAAAAATATCTAGTAGAATATTATTTACTGTCATCATGGCAAAGATAAAATAAATCAGCTATTAGAAATGAGTTATTAAAACTATTATGTTTAGAAATGTGTTGAAAAAAAATCTTCCCTCCGTTAAACAGAAATTGGGGAAAAAATAAACAGGGGGGGCTAATAATTCTGACTTCAACTGTATGTTCATTTATTCATTTTCCGTCGGCTTAGTCCCTTTATTCATCATGGGTTGACGTATCCAGCATGTTTTACACAGCGGATACCCTTCCAGCTGCAACCCAGTACTGGGAAACACCCATACACTACAGCCAATTTAGTTCATTCAGTTCCCCTATGCCGCATGTGTTTGGACTGTGGGGGAAACCGGAGCACCCGGAGGAAACCCACCCCAACACAGGGAGAACACACAGAAATGCCAACTGACCCAGCCAGGGCTCAAACCAGCGGCCTTCTTGCTGTGAGGTGACAGTGCTAACCACTGAGCCACCATGTCGCCCTACTATATATGTATTTATGTAAAATTGTAAATCAATAATTCCAAAAAATGTCATTTTGCGTGATATCACCATCAAATTCAAAACATAAACTCAGAAGATGTGTGGCTTTTGACCTTTTACTTTTCTGTATTGGTCCAGGACTAATTTCATATATTTATGAAATAATAAAATGTTTTTTTTTACATTACTTAAGCATCTATAACTTTTTTCTTTTGAGTTTTATAAACTCTAGATGATGGATAGTAAAGCCTAAAGTGTCTTCCTTCTAAAGATACATAAATTGTGAATGAAACCCAAATTATTCAGCAACTGTTACTGTTTTAGTTTGGAAAGGTCATTTTTGAGGAAGTGCCTCTGAGGGTGAGGGAGAGAAGGACGCTGATACAATCTCAGAAAACTTTTTGCAGAAATCTCGTCTCACATGATATCTTCATTCATTTATTCATAATTTTCCTTCGACTTAGTCTCTTATTTATCAGAGGTTGCCACAGCGTAATGAACCGCCAACTTCTTTTTCTTTTACGCAGCGGATGCTTTTTTTCAGCTGCAACCCAGCACTGGTAATGATATCTTCATCAAATTTGAAATATAAACTCATGAGACACTTGGCTTTAAAGGCATACTTTTTTCTAGATTGTTGACTGATTTCATGTGTTTGTACATGAAAAAACAAATATTGAACACAGTACAATTGGTCTTTCTCATCACTTCATAATGTATAACTTTTGATATTTTTTAGCATAAAACTTTCCAGATGGACCATAGTAAAGCTCAAAGTGTCTTCTTTTTCCAGTCACACCAATGAGCTTTTTGTTTGTAGCTCACTTTTTAAAAACTGTTACTATTTTAAAGTAGGTAGCTGTAAATGCCCATAGGTTGGGTGCTGGCTAACAGTTTAATTAACTTATAATGCAGTGGTGCAGTGGGCAGCGCTGTGGCCTCAAAGCAAGAAGGTCTCTGGTTCGAGCCTCGGCTGGGTCAGTTGGCATTTCTGTGTGGAGTTTGTATGTACTCCATGTTCTCGTGGGTTTCCTCCGGGTGCTCCCCTACAGCCCAAAGCTATAGTGTCCGTAGTGCATGTGTGTGAATAAGTGTGCATGGATGTTTCCCAATGGGTTGCAGCTGGAAGGGCATCCGCTGCATAAAACATATGCTGGATAAGTTGGTGGTTCATTCCCCTGTGGCGACCCCTGATGAATAAAAGGACTAAGCCGAAAAAAAAAATGAATGAATGCTCAGAGGATGTCCATAGTCTAAGTTATACTCGGTATGACCAGCAGAGGACGCCAATGTTACATTAACTTCAGAATCGTTTGTTAAATGAAGGCTGGTGAAGAATAGCTGCACAACAAAATGAGGGTAGATCTACAATTTTACATCCGTATGTATATAAGTTAAAGCATAAGAACTGAACTGAACTGACACTGTTTCAATTCACTATAATCTTCCATGTGAAGCTGCTTTGACACAATCTACATTGTATAAGCGCTATACAAATAAAGATGAATTGAATTAAATTGAAAAGAATATATATAAGTTAAAGTCATTACAAACTGAAGTTGTTAAACTGGTGTCGAAAATGTTTGAAATAAAAATAAGTAGAGAAGGTTTGATGATGGTTTGGTGAACTTGCATTCGTGGATATACAATTCGCAAGATACATTTAACAAAGCAATGATTATTTTTACTCTGTTAGTCTGACTTATAGTGCTCCAATAGTATATCTTTCTTTGTGAATTAATCTGGCTGGATGATATTATTTATTATTACATTGCATAAGACTTTGGCATTAGCAAATACAATTCCACATTTAACCAACAGGTGGAAGCACTGCTTTACATGGTTAAAAAGTTTACAAAGTAGTGCTTTTGAAGTGAGAAAACAGATATTACATTAACTCACAATACTCTCAATCCAGTAAGGAAATATGATTCGGAGTAATTTTTTCATTTATTTTTATTTTTTTTTTTAACTCTCAATAAATAGTGATAAATATACAAAAAGGACAAAGTTGTCTCAATCTCAAAATGATGTGATTTTTATTGTGGTTATTTAAAATGTGATTTACAATTTGTACTTTGCAGAATGTATACTTCACAGAAAAAAGTAACAAAACAATATAAGTTTTAAGAAATATTAAGACAATGACAACTAATAAAATAGCCAATAAATTTGTGACTGCAAATCGTAAGAATGCATTTTTGCATTGATATTACATCAAATTATTTATTTAAATTAATTATAAATTTATATAAACGATTAATTTATTTATTTAAATAAAAAAATTATTTATAGTAATAAAGGTATGATTTTTGGCCTGTTCCACACATTCAGCTGGACGTTTAATTTGTAAATTGATGACAAAATTATTCAAACAGAACATTTGCATGTTGTTTTCAATATAAGTAATCTCGCCCTACTATAATGCTCTATTTTTAAAAAACATTTATGAGGTTTGTCTGAGGGACGCATCATCTAATGTCAATACTATTACCATTTTTAAAGTACAACTATAGACAATTAACTTTTAACTTTAATAGTTACCTTTGTAATTGTTTATTGAACTATGTGCTAGCGATTAACAAATGAGCTTGAATAGTCAAACCTGTTGCTGTCAGCCCTGTTACAAATTTGCATTCTTTCATCCATGTCTGATTTCAATAGATGTCATGTCAGTTACTCTGTGCAGTCCTGTAAATCAAACCTGTCACTAGTATCTACTTATCTATAAATACTATCATCATAACTTGGCACCTCACTGTCTTTCTGATCTTCTTCATTTGGATGCTCCTTTGTGCTTGCTGAGATCATCTTCTGCTGAATTGTTATCTGTTCCAAACTTTAAGATGAAGTAAGAATGTAGGGGCTTTAATTGTGCAGCACCAAAGTTATTGAACTCCCTACCTTTGCATATTCCAGTGGACCAGGTGGACACTATTTCCGATTTTAAATCTCAGACAAAAAAATATTTTATTTAGTTTTTGTTTAGGATAGCTTTTAATGATTTGCTGGTTTATTATCCTGTCTATTGCTTTTCACTGCTTGTGTTTTTATGACATGCATGCTATATGTAAGTTGTCCTTGGGTGCTTTGAAAGGCACCTATAAATAAAAGGTTATTTTATATATATATATATATATATATATATATATATATATATATATATATATATATATATATATATATATATATATATATATATATATATATATTATTATTATTAATTTCACCAAAATGAAAAATAAATTATATTTGATATGGTTTATCTTGGTTTATTTATTATAGCTTTAAATGTATATTTCACCCCCAAAAATGAGAATTCCATCATTGTTTACTCATCCTCCACTTCTTCTAAACCTGAGGTTTTTTTCTTCTTCTGTTGACCGCAAAAGAAGATATTCTGAATAATGTTGGAAACTGGTAACCATTGACTTCTGTAGCATTTGTTTGTCCTACTATGGATGCCAATGGTTACACGTTTTTAGCTTTCATCAAAATATCTTCGTGTTCAACAAGAAAGAAACTCATAAAGGTTTATAACCACTTGAGGGAGAGTAAATTGTGATTACATTTTTATTTTTGGGTGAACTATCCCTTTAGGAACCTTAAAGGTTCTTCAGGAACATGAAATGTTAATTCTATAACATCAATGGAAAGACCCCATTTGGAAACATTTTTCATATATATATTTTTTTCTTTATTAATTGAATGGTTTATAATTTAGATTATAGTAGTTAAAGGGCAACGCAGTGGCGCAGTAGGTAGTGCTGTTGCCTCACAGCAAGAATGTCACTGGGTCGCAGGTTCGAACCTCGGCTGGGCTGGGTCAGTTGGCGTTTATGTGTGGAGTTTGCATGTTCTCCCTGCGTTCGCGTGGGTTTCCTCCGGGTGCTCCGGTTTCCCCCACAGTCCAAAAGACATGCGGTACAGGTGAATTGGGTAAGCTAAAAATTGTCCGTAGTGTATGAGTGTGAATGAGTGTGTGGATGTTCCCAGAGATGGGTTGCGGCTGGAAGGGCATCCGCTGCGTAAAATTGTGCTGGATAAGTTGGCGGTTCATTCCGCTGTGGCGACCCCGGATTAATAAAGGGACTAAGCCAACAAGACAATGAATTAATGAATTATAGTAGTTAATTAACACAGCTAACACCTCACATGCAATATATAAGTGGATATAGTATGTGACTAAAGATTAAGATAAAAACTACATTATGTTATAATATATATGTTCATTCATTAATTTTCCTTTGGCTTAGTCTCTTTATTCATCATGGGTTGACAGCATATGTTTTACACGGCGGATGCCCTTCCAGCTGCAACCCAGTACTGGGAAACACCCATACACTCTCTCATCCACACACACTACAGCCAATTTAGTTTATTCAATTCCCCTATGCCGCATGTGTTTGAACTGTGGGGGAAACCGGAGCACCCGGAGGAAACCCACGCCAACACGGGGAGAACACGCAAACACACATAAATGCCAACTGACCCATTCTTTATTTAGCTGTTTGTTTGTTGAAAATATCACTAATGCCGTGGAATGGCTCCGGTTATCCCCATATTTACAGTATATCCACAAAACAAACTTATCTGTCGACACAAGTCGCCTAATGTTTCAGTCAGTACAGTTCTTCTGAAGTTGTACTGACCTGTTTGCTGGCAAATCACCTGCTTAAATAACACCTCAGAGAGCGCTATAAGCACTTGTGGACGGATGTGACAGGAGTTTGGAGGATCTCAGAGGAGGAGTGTCCGTGTCTGTCTCGCGCGCTGCTGGTGTGTTTATAGCAATAGTCAATGCGCGCGCACACACACACGTTACCGCGCATCTTCACGACACTCATATCACTGACATCTCGCCAGAAAGTGGAATAAAAGTGTCTAGAACGAGGAAAGACAAGCCGGGAACAACACTCGGTAGGCTTTAATGTTGTTTTTGATTTTTCCGTCAACTTTGGATGTTGTACTGTGCTACTTAGGCTATATCAGATTTAAATGTTGTTTATTTTATTAAATCAGCTTTAAATATACAACACAAGGTGAAAATTGTGATATTTGGATACCATAATCATGTGAAATATAATTAACAGATAGGCTAATTAAGAACCATGCCAATTAGTAATTTTGTGTGTGTTTGTTTGATTATTTTATTATTAATGTTAACCTATGTTTTTTTATTTCAAGAATCATTTTTTTATTCTGTTTTCTCTGAGAATGTGTTGCATTTTTGCTTTTTCTGAGTGTTTGGGACAGCAGACTAAAGTTTTTATTAACCTGAAGATGTTTAATTACTACAGGAGCCTATGTTAGCAATATTAGGGTATGTTTGCCACATTTACTAAATAAAAGCTGCAAATTTGAGGTAAATTAGGTAAAAATATGTGGAATATACAAGTATTTTTTTGTTTGTTTGTGTAATATACAAAATAATGATTGTTATAGGCAACATTTTGGCTCAGTAGTTAGCACTGTTGTCTCATAGCAAGAAGGTCAGTTGGCATTTCTGTGTGGAGTTCGAATGTTCTCCCTGTGTTCGTGTGGGTTTTCTCCTTGTGCTCCAGTTTCCCCCACAGTCCAAAGACATGCGCTATAGGTGGATTGAATAAACTAAATTGGCTGTAGTTTATGAATGTGAATGTGAGAGTGTAGGGATGTTTCCTAGTACTAGGTTGCAGCTGGAATGGCATCCGCTGTGTAAAACATATGCTGGATAAGTTGGTGGTTCATTCTGCTGTGGTGACCCCTTATGAATAAAGGTACTAAGCCGAAGGTAAATTAATGAATGCATGATTATTATAGATTCACAGATAGATACAGTATAGACAGTAGAATTATTGTTTGTGTGTTTTTCTGAAAAGATTAGTAAATTTTGAAGGACAATATTGCATTTGCTTAAAAGTGTTTAAGAAGTAAAGTATCTGTTAAACTGAAGATGTAAAAAGCAATTTCTGAAATGTAATATAACATGAATTTTGTTGTTAAGTTTGGGAAATAACCCTTGGTTAATCTTTTAGTCAATTCAGACCTAATATCTTGTTTTTACAGTATTTACAGTGTATCCTTACTCAGCCTATACACAGGACAGGACGTACATTAAATGTATTTGAACATTTGGACGTCAGTGATGTTCATTGTCTGATTCTTTCCTTTTCCTGTTTGCTGCTCCACATATTGTGTTACTCTGATTTGTTTGTTTCCGTCCTCGCACATGCTGTAAATTTCCACCCATATATAGAAAAATTTTAAAGTGATCTCAAATCACTGTGGTTTAATTTGCATGTGTATTGATACTTGGTAGAATTTTATTTGTGTACATTTCTGCCATCATGTAGTCACCCTCAAGTTGTTCCAAACCAATTTTTGAAACAAAAATTAATATATTTGAATGAAATCTGAGAGATTTATGTCCCTCTACAGGAAATCAGTTCACACAAAACTCAATTCATAGACTTTAAAAAACTTGGTTTCTTAAACGGATAGTTCACCCAAAGATTGTGACTATTTACTCTCCGTCCACTTCTTTTCTCAGTTATACTTAAGAGTAGAATATATTTAAGAAGTAGCCGGTAGCCATTGTATATTATAAATTATAAAACATTTATAGAATCCAAAACCATGTTCCGTTTTTAGTGCAGTCTGTCTGTAAGAAATGGACACTTCAAAAACTGCTCATCTGTTGAAAGAATTCATTTGACAATACAACAAGTTAGGGCTGGGCGATCTGGCAAAAATGCAATCCCAATGATTGTTTTCCATATAGAACAATAACAATATATATTTTTAATATATAATTAATATAATATAATAATAATTATAATAGTTTTTTAAAAATGTTTTTTATGTGTTGTAAGGAAATTTGTGTTTTTGAAGCTAATGAACATAGTAGAGGTCAAAAGTTTATTTTAATGATGTAGCCTGAAATATTTACTGTTAAAAAATATTATAAATGTTTCCTAAAATGTGATATATTGTAATATAATGGGGAAAAAAGTTGTTGTTTTTTTACTAAGACATTTAAAAATAATTTATTAACGCAATTTTTTAAGTTGATCCAACAACAGCTTTTTAATTTGAAGAATATATATTTTCATATTCCAAAAAATAAATTATAAAGACGCTTTTGTGAGATGGAATCTTAAAGGTCCTGTGAACTGCTTTGAATTGTGCATTTTTATTTTATGTTTGACATAATATCAACAGAAACGTGAAGAGAGGGTGGGACATAGTGTAGCTCCTCCCCTTTTCATAAAACAGCCAATAGCGTTTTGTTTTATCACAGCTCTGCTAATGAGAATGGTTGTTGAGCTCAAATGAAAAGCAAATAAGCAGCGTTTTAAAGTGGGCGGGGCCTGTCAGTAACTAGAGAGCATTTGATTGGTCAAGATTTAGTACGAAACTGAAGTATGAGGTGACGTGAAAAAAATCGTTGATCGATTTAGGCGGCAGTAACAAACTACAAGCTTTACATGTTTATATCTGTTTTATATCTCTGTTTTATGTTTCTGTTTTGGTGCGCATTAGCTCATAGTATGGTTGGGCCGTTTGACCTAAAATCAAAATCTCGAATAATTGAACATTTTAACTTGATTATGATTATTTAACAATTATTTTTTTTTTGCCCTCATAGTTCACTGACAGGTTTTAGTGAAATGTAGAAAATAAGCAGTATCTCTTTTAAATGTAGTGCAAATTAAGGCTCAAGAATGGGTCCATCATCCTATTGACCAGAGATCAGATGTGGCTGCAAAGTGGCCGCAGAAGTATAAATCAGCCTCAGCCTTTACCAGAGCGAGGTCACGTGACTCCACACGCGGTAGGGAAAGTAATTTAAAAAATCGTCCTGGAAAAATTAGATCGATTATAGGTTCTGAATGCTAATTTCGATTACTTTTTGATTAATCGCCCAGCCCTAGCTCATAGATATCCTAAAAACTAACAATACTGATACTAACATCTAAAAAACTTTATTTTAATTTCATGGGTCCTTTAAAAGTTCTTTTTGGAACCATCAGTGAAGCCCTTCAGACTGTTCTCAGATGCTCAGTGATTTGACTGCATTGTAAGCATGTGTTGTGATGGTGGCTGTCAGGGGGGTTGTGTTTCACACTCTCTCTGAGCTCTTGAAAGGCAGCTGACAGACCGCCTGTGTTCAGCTGTAGGGAGGAGACCTTCACGTAAGGAAAAAAGCCACATGAGAAAAGCCAGGCGGCGACTGCTAGAGTCTTATCTGTAATGGCCAGCACTGCAGCCCTACTGCGCCTATTGTTGTTTTATCTGGACGGAGCTTTGTTCTGCTTGTAACAATAGCTCAGATACGTGTGAGCTCGGGTACTGCAGGGTTGTTTAATGTTGTGCACTTCATGCACTCACTGTAGGCCTGCAGTTGCTTTTTGCTCTGATTTACCAGTAATCTACTTATTTTATTTTTATACATTGTTTAGTTCTTAAAGGGGTAGTTCACCCAAAAAACTATTTTACTCACTTTCAAGTGTTTGCAAACATTCAGATCAACTAAAACTGACAATTCTGTCATAATTTACTCACCCTTGTGAGTTTCTTTCTTCTGTTGAACACAAAAGAAGATGTTTTGAAGAAAGCTGAAAACTGGTAACTATTGACTTCCATAGTAGGGAAAACAAATACTATTGAAGTGAATGGTTACATTGACAGCACAGTATTACAAGTCAGGATCACATTCATGTAATACGAGCGTGCGAATCTCTTTGCATTGCGTGACGGTTTCCTCTGTTCATGCACAAAATTTCTTGCACACCCTCAAATATACGCTGCTCAAGTGCAGACTTTCTTGTGCGCACTTCAATAAACGCTGCTGAAGTGCGATTTAGTGAGCTTATGTAATGAGTATGTCTCCAACATTTATTAGAGTTGCTAGGAATATTTATGAATGTCTCCAATAGACCTACAGAACAGCATTGCTGCGTCCTGAAGTAAAGTAAAACGGCTATAAACTCCAGCAAGATAAAGTCATTGTATGCAGAACCATAGACCTGTATCTATAAATAAAGTAAAATGATTGAAACTGTGTTCATCATAACTGACAGCTATGTCGTGTTTACTGACCTCATGCATCGCGCAGCCCTGTCAATCAGTCGGTCAGTCAGCATGTAACCTTAAATGATTAAGCAAATAATGCACAGCGCTACTACAATTAAAGAAAAGTTCTCTCTGTTATAATTCACCTACATTTGAATACTTTTGGTGCGATTATATCCCGCTATAAAAAAAACAGCAACAACTAAAGGTTTTGAATGAGTAGCTGCAATGTAGCCGTGGCAGGGAATCAATTTTGGCATGGCGCGCCACCATGGAAGAATGAATGTGGCGGAAACCATGCATGCTGTAAAAAAATCCTATGTTGTCGTAATCTGACTGGTCAAATATGGACAAACTCAAAATTGGGTTAATTTTTCGTCAAAATTTAAATGACATTTTTTATCCCAACAGATGGTTTTGTCAAATAAATAAGAATCCATTTAACCTACTGTATTTAAATTTGCTGTATTAACTATTGTTTATTAAAAGTATAACAAAAAATATTTTATTAACTTTTAGATTACTGTAATTTAACTATAAATATTATATGTCTTAAAAAAATTAAATGAACTGCTATATATATATTTTCTATTGAAATAATTAATAATTAATTAATTTATTTACTTCTAAATGGTTGGGTCAGTTGGCATTTCTGTGCGCAGTTTGCATGTTCACGTGGGTTTACTCCGGGTGCTCTGGTTTCCCCCACAAGTCTGAAGACATGCGGTAATTGGGTAAGCTAAATTGTCTGTAGTGTATGTGTGAATGAGAGTTTATGAAAAGAAAACGAATTAATGAATGAAAATTGGCCGTAGTGCGTGTGTGAATGAGTGTATGGATGTTTCCCAGTACTGGTTTGCAGCTGGAAGGGCATCCGCTGTGTAAAACATATGCTGAATAAGTTGGCGGTTCATTCCGCTATGGCAACCCCTGATGAATAAAAGGACTAAGCCGAAGGAAAATCAATAAATGAATTTATAAATGGCGCCTTTCTGGACACCCAATGTCGCCTTACAACAAACATCAACCAACAACAACAATAATTAATGTTGCCAAACATAATTTCAAATACATGGAAAGAGTTGCAAATGCAAACCTATCTTAAATCTAAAATAACATGATAAAAAAAGTCATATGAAAGCCTGCTTAAAAAGATGGGTGTTAAGACAGGATTTAAAAGTATGAAGACTATCACTGTTCCTTAAATCCAAGGGAAGCGAGCTCCATAGCCGAGGAGCCATAGAGCTAAACGATCTGGCTCCCGTTGTGCTTAATCGACTGCGGGGTGGCACCGGAGAGATACATTTGGAGGATCTAGGAGGGTGAGAAGGGGTATAGATATGGAGACGTTCTGTGAGATATTGAGGAGCAAGATTGTGAAGTGCCCTAAAAGTGAGAAATAATATTTGCAATACTTTACTGGAAGCCACTGAAGCTGATAAAGAAGTGGTGTGACATGTTCGTGAGATGAATAACACGAGCTGCAGAATTCTGAACCTTGGAGTTTATGGAGAAGTTTAGAAAGAAGCCCATTGAGAAGCCCAGTTCATGGATGAGAATTGGTGTAGCATTACGAAGACGAGTAATATTACGCAGGTGGAAATATGAAGTACACGTACCATTATTGATATGACCTTCAAAAGAAAGTGTGCCGTCCAAGATGACACTCAAGCTCTTGACCTGCTAAGAGTAACAAATTATATTATTTTCAATATCTCAATATCCCGATGAGTAGGGTAGTCTTATCACTATTTAATTTTAAAAAGTTAGCTAAAAGCCAATTTTTAATTTCAGCTAAACATTTGGTCAAGGAGAAAAAGAACTGGAGGTTTTGGTGGACAGGTAGAGTTGAGTGTTATCAGCGTTGCAGCAGCTAATAGCACCAGCGTACACCTGGAACCGGACATCCAATTATTAATTATTAATTAATAGGGATTTTACAATTTAACTTAAAATATAGTCTTTGTTTTAACAAACTGACTATTTTGATTTCTAAGTTTATTTTGGAACTTCTATTAAAATTATCATTTAATATTCTATTTATATTAGGAAGTTAAGTAAAGCCTAGAGTTGGTTTAATGATTAGGGTTTGTGGGTTTGGTTAGACGTTCTGATCTTGTGCCCAGAAGAATTAAGTGGGTTTCCAATCCAAAAATTCTTACTCTGAGGTTTTGCTTAGCTCAAGAAATGGGCAGGAATCAAAGCGTTTGAGGATTTTGGTTTGGAGTGATATATCTGCCCGGCTGAAGTTTGCGTTAAGGATATCACATGACATTTTATGAATTTTAGGGAGAGACCTTTTTGTCCCCCGTGAATAGATGAATCATGTAATTTCTTGGCTCTGGAAAACCTGATAAATCAGTGTCCTTTGTACTTACTTCACATATCTAAAGTTTCCCAATCTGCCTCTGGATTGATTTATACTCCTAGATCTGTTTCGGATTATCAGAGCATCTGCGTCTGGTTAATATCTGTTTTCTCACTTATCTTTACTCTTATGATGTCAATCCGTCTGCTCATATATGTTAATTCATTTTTAAAATCTTTAATCCAGACAAACAATCATTTACTGCCATGTTACAGAACACACAGCCAAAATTCAGTTTATCTTAATCAAAGTTCACTAAAGAGACAAGAGCTCTGATGAACATCTAAACCTTCTTTAACCTTAATTTATTAATAACATTTCACAATAAATAATAGGGAAGAATAAATGGGTAGGATTTTCTTCTGTTCTATTCATTATTTGTCCTTTTATATCCAAATTTAGTTTGCAATCCTTTTAAAAAGAGATGGAAATAGCTTTTTAGAGGACACAGACCACCCAACAAGAAAGCCACCATTATCAGTCTCTCATGACTTAATGTAGGCCACAATAAAAACCACTTTGGATATAATTCATTAAAAAATGTGGAAAAAACAACTTGGTTATCTGAAAGAAAGCCATTTCCCATAGAAAAAGCTCATTAGATCTCATCCATATGGAAAAGAGTATTCAGATGCCAGTCTCATTCATTCATTTTCCTTCGGCTTAGTCCCTGATTATCAGAGGACAGCAGAATGAATTAACAAACTATTTCGACATATGTTTTATGCAGCGGATGCCCTTACAACTGCAACTCAGTATTGGAAAACACCCTTACACTCTCACATTCACACACACAGTCATACAGCCAATTTAGTTTACGCAACAGAGCATGAATTTGGACTTTGTCTCATTAAGTAGAAATTTTGTGCTAATTTCTTGAAACACTGTCAAAATCTAGTGAACTGCCTTTTGTAAATCTCTAAGTGAAAGATTAACATATTTATTTTCAGATATTTTGGCAAAGTCATCCAGCAAAATTGCTTAAAATGCAACAAATGTATGAATTATTGTCTGTTTAAATGTATTTTTATGCAGCAAAATGTACTTAAAATGAAGTTTCTTTTTTTTTTCCCATTCACATAGACCCCATCTATAAAACTGCTGTTTAGGCCAGTAGGAGGTGATGTCACTTTGTAAAGAAACAAAGTAGTTTACATGCAGACTACAAAGTTTTGGGCTGCGTCTGAAATCGCCTACTTAGTAGGTACTGCATTTGAAAAGTACAATCTATACAGTATGAATGTGAGCAGTATGAATGGAACTCTGACGTACTACATCTGCCATTTTGTCATCATCATGTGACCTACCGTGGCAGATGCGCTTCACTCACATTCATGAATTCTCTCACGGTACATCATGGGATATTGTAGCGTCCATTGGATGTTTCAGAATCTCGCCAGATGGAGTTGGTCATCCGGGTACTACTCGCATAATGTTTTTCGAATTCTATGAATTCGGACATACTACTGGGCTCACATACTGTTTTTAGCGTACTATATAATATGGAAGTATGCAATTTCAGACGCAGCCTTGGTTTCTGAAAAATTATACAATATAAAAACTTTAAAAAGTGACTTTTTGAAAACACTGACATCATGCATACAAAACTACAATCATGGACTACAGGACCTTAATAAAGTATTTCTTTATGAAAAGATATTGCCACCTACTGGCCTGGCATAACGTGTTTTTATTCATTTTACGGATCATTTTACAGTTTTTTTTTTTTTTGCAAAAATGCCTACATTTATTGAATTTATTTGAATTTTTTTACATTGTCAAATATGATCCATGAAAATGATTAAATAAACTTTATGCCAAGCCAGTAGGTGGCAATATCTTTCCAACATCATTTGAAAAAGAAATCATAGTATACAGTGTGTTTTTGTCTCTCATAAAGGTGTTTACAGCCAGTATAATGTACAATTGTCAGAAGTCATAATTATTAGCCCCCTGTATATTTCTGGCCCCAATTTCTGTTTTACGAAAACAAGGTTTTTTTTTCAACACATTTCTAAACATAATAGTTTTAAAGGCAATACACATAATGGAGGGTTCAGTCCTTCATTAATAGTAAATTGGCCGGATATTATTGTGCTAGGATGATGAGTAGTGATGTCGTACAGGTGTATGGGTGATAGACAACAGGTGAGCGTGATTGTCAGGGGAGAGAACTTTGGCTGGCTGTGACAATAAAGCTGCAGTCACACTAGAGTTTGAGCTTGTGAAATTCTGTTGCACGGGGCTGCGAAAAAGGGCGGGATTAAACAAGATGATTAGACATATAAAAAAGCTAAAGATTGGTCCATATTTTAAATTTCTGAACAGAGAGGCTATATTTAATCCTCCATTGGTCTCACGCAGTCAAGTGATGCGATTTCACAGGCCAGAGTTCACCAAGCTTGAACTTTCCAACGCAGTGATCTGCGAAACTTGACGCACGACCTTGTGATTCCGGTCTGACGCATTCGCGTGCATATGAATGGAAGTCTATGGGGAGAAAAGTCCAGTGTGACTGCAGCTTAACAGTGGTTTATTGAGTAGACAATCGAAAAAATATATATTGCTTAAGAGGGCTAA
Source organism: Danio kyathit (assembly GCA_903798195.1). Taxonomy (NCBI): domain Eukaryota; kingdom Metazoa; phylum Chordata; class Actinopteri; order Cypriniformes; family Danionidae; genus Danio; species Danio kyathit. The sequence goes on from LR812540.1 coordinate 35,472,543, forward strand.
TAATATTGACCTTAAAATGTTTTTTAAAAAACGTAAAACTGCTTTTATTCTAGCCGAAATAAAACAATAAGACTTTCTCCAGAAGAAAATATATTATTGGAAATGTAAACATAATTTACGATATATTTGAAAAAGAAAACAAAAATCACAGAAGGACTAATAATTTGAACTTCATCTGTACATCCCTGAATCTTGGTGAGATGCCGACCAGCCGTCATTGTACTAAATAGAAGAATCGCTCTGCATGTGCGTGTGTTGGCAAGACAGCCAACAACATCCTCAGTAAATGACTCAATAACCCATTGTGGTGCCTCTCTATTATCTTAATTAATTGGCCTTCTCTCTATCAGCACAACAATAACAATGCTCTGCCAAACACACTACTTCCTTCCCACAATGCATCTGCTCGAACCTGCTGTCTGGCGCCGAGCGCAGGATGGTCATAATGAGGCTGGAAACGGGCCAGAGCAAAGGGAAGCTGCATCTAAACACCCAGCCAGCTGTTTCGACAAATAATAGTAACTTCATCAAGATTGAGTCAAACCGAATCCTTCAGCCAAGCTAAATTCTGACGTGTTATGGCGTGTTGGTGTTGGCCCCCAAACAAAGTGTGGTTATCATTGTAGCACCAAACGGGATTCACAATGCATCGGCTGTGAATCATGTATATATTTGTCTTTCATTGTTTGAGAGGGATTTCATTGTAATCTGCAGCTGTTTTGACTTCCAGAAGTAGTATGGAGTTTGTGGAGATCCGCTTTAAAAGTTTGACGGAATAGGAAACAATCCCTGTTTGTTTACGTGTGTTGGTTTATGGTTGTAGAAATACACTAAAAAAAGGCTCAGGAAAAGCTTTTGTAACATCCGAGAGAAGCAGCGGTGTATTCGGAGGGGATGAAGCAATGTAGAATAACAGTGATTACTTTTGCACAAACAAAGGCAACTGACATTTTCATCGGAAAAACTAGCGCAATCTTAATGTAAACTGCCTTTCTTGTCATTTACAACTTTCATTGTACAGACAATAACTGTTGATCATTCTTCAGAATACTGCTTTTTGTGTTTTGACGAAAGAAAGGAAGTTTATAGAGTGTGTTTCCTTCTCCATTTGGTGGCACCCATTGGATTTGGAACAAGTATTATGTTTTAAACATTCGCTTTCGACAAAATACAACATACTGTTTGCTCAGGACAATCAGCCAATCCTATTGCAGCAGCTCAGCGCATTTAGGCTGATCTTTACATGAGGAAGATCTGCCGAAGGTCAAACCGGGCATCAGAATGAGGAATAAAGGTGATTTAAGAGACGTCGAATGTAGCATGGTTGGTGCCAGATGAGCGTGTCTGAGTATTTTTAGAAACTGCTGATCTTCTGGGATTTTCAGATGCAACCATTTCTGGAAAATATCCAGTGAGTTGCAGTTCTGTGGGTGAAATGTCTTGATGATGCAAGAGGTCAGAAGAGGATGACCAGATTGGAACAGCTGATAGAAATAAAACTTTAGATGCAGCTTAGTTATACAGAGAGGAAACCTGATCCCACAACAAATCAAACCTTGAAGCAGATGAGCACCTGACGAAGAAGAAGAAGATGTAGAAAAAGAAGAAGGAAAAGAAGTTGAAGAACATGAACAACAACAACTACTACAACACAGCAACCAGTGACACTCCTGTCAGCTGAGAACAGAAAAACTAAGGCTACAGTTGATATGGGATCAACAAAACTGCACAACAGAAAATTGGTTTGTTTCAATTTCTGCTGCAACATATGAATAATAATAATACTATATAATAATAACTATAAAATAATATAGTAATAATAATAAAATCCTTACATTTATATGGCGATTTTCTGGACATTCAAAGCGCTTTACAAATTGGGGGGAATCTCCTCATCCACCAACAGTGTGCAGCATTCACCTGGATGACGCGACGGCAGCCATATTGCGCCAGACCGCACACCACACACCAGCTGATTGGTGGAGTGGAGACAGAGTGATGAAGCCAATTATGATATAGGGATGGTTATTACTTTAATAAACTAAAATTACATACTGTAAAAAACATTATTGTTGCCTTAATTTTTTAAAATTGAACCAACTAACCTATTCTAGTGAGCTAAACTTAAATCAAATAAAAAATATTAATTTAAACTTAGTATAACGTTATTTACAAGACATTTTTTAATTAAAATTAAGAAACAAATTAGTTGAAACCTGAATATTAAAATAAGTTTATAATAAATAGTAAATAAAAACGTGTTGTCAAGAAAGAAAGAGTAACACTTTATTTTGATGGTCCATTTGAGTATTAGTAGACTGTCTGCTTAATATCTGTTGATACTGCTCCTTCAATAAACATTTAACTGATTATAAGAAACTTTGCAAGTGCATGTCAACTTACACTAACCATATCCCCATCCTAACTACTTATACTTATAATCTAATGAGAATTAGTTGCAATGTAACTTAAATTCAACAAACGTACCATCAAACCGTTTGTTCAACACCGTTCAGTCAGGATCTCAAACATTGTGTTTCAGTTAAGATCAACATGACTTTGTTTTTTCTAATGTGTTCAGGCTTTATATTCTCATCAATCTTATTAACCGTTTAAAATATCCTCATCAATTTGTCATTGATAGCAATAAGCGTGATTTATGTGCGATTCTCTTCATATACTGTTCATCAGAGTGCATGACAGTGTCAACAAACTCCTGCTCAGCAGATGATCCGGTCTCATCCAGTGTTTTTTCATCGCCGGTGGTCCGACTGACCTCGATTCAGACTCTAAATGCCACAGCATCTATAAAACCAGCGATGACACTCGGACTGCAGATTGAAGGCAGTTTGTTTAAATCGCATGCATGTTTTGTCTTTCGTCTCCTCCTCTGTGTTTAGAAAACTTTATTGTTGCGTTGAGAAAAGAGAGAGAGGAGGTTTTCCTTTTAACTGTTTAGTCTTTGATGGCTTTGGATTGTGGATTTGTTCCAATACAAAACAGCTTTTAATTAAAGGAAGATCACATGTTTTTTAAATAGCACCAGAAGTACATCAAAAGATTTTTTAATTTACACTATCTGACAAAAGTCTTTTCATCTTTCCAGGTTTTAAGAACAGCAAATAATAACTTGACTTCTAGTTGATCATTTAGTATCACGAATGGCTTATGTGAAAGGCAAAGGCCTCTAGATTACACTTATTTTACCAAGATAAAATATGATTATGCCTTAATAATTTTAATTATTTAATTAGGACAGTAAGGTCTGACTTTGCTCAGACAAACGTCTTGTCACTTAACAGAAATAATGTACAGTATAGAATATAAAGTCATGGTGCAGTGGAAAAAGAATTAATATTGTGTGTGACTCCCATGAGCTTGGAGGACTGCATCCATACATCTCTGCAATGACTCGAATAACTTATTAATAAAGTCATCTGGAATGGCAAAGAAAGTGTTCTTGCAGAAGTTCATCAAGATTCTTTGGATTCATATTCAGTGACTCCTCCTTCATTTTACCTCAGACATGCTCAATAATATTCATGTCTGGTGATTGGGCTGGCCAATCCTGGAGCACCTTGACCTTCTTTTCTTTCAGGACTTTGATGTAGAGGCTGAAGTATGAGTAGGAGCGCTATCCTGCTGAAGAATTTGCCTTCTTCTGTGGTTTGTGATGTGATGGGCAGCACAAATGTCTTGATACCTCAGGCTGTTGATGTTGCCATCCACTCTGCAGATCTCTCGCACACCACCATAGTGAATGTAACCCCAAATCACGATTTTTCCTTCACCAAACTTGACTGATTTCTGTGAGAATTTTGGGTCCATGCGGGTTCCAATAGGTCTTCTGCAGTATTTTTGATGATTGGGATGCAGTTCAACAGATGATTCATTGAAAAAATTTACCTTCTGCCACTTTTCCAAATTATGAACTACAAGTCATTATAAGTTGCTCTTACAACTGGGATAAATGACAAGACCTTTGTCAGGTAGAATATATTAATATAGATATTGAAAATATGTTTATAACTATATTTAAATGGAATAATTATTAATTAATAAAAATACATTATATTATATTAGGTGACGCGGTGGTGCAGTGGGTAGCACGTTCGCCTCACAGCAAGAAGGTCGCTGGTTCAAGCCTCAGCTGAGTCAGTAGGCATTTCTGTGTGGAGTTTTCATGTTCTCCCTGTGTTTACGTGGGTTTCTTCCGAGTGCTCCGGTTTCCCCCACAGTCCAAACACATGTGGTACAGGTGAATTGGGTATGCTAAAATTGACTGTAGTGTATGAGTGTATGTGTGTGGGTGTTTCCCAGTGATGGGTTGCAGCTGGAAGGGCATCTGCTGCGTAAAACATATGCTGGATGAGTTGGTCGTCCATTCCGCTGTGGCAAGCCCAGATTAATAGAGGGACTAAGCTGAAAAGAAAATGAATTACAAATAACACTGTACAGTGTGGGTGGAATGTGACTATTTATATTACTAATAATTAAGTTTATAATAAATAAGTAAATAATTAAAATTTTGTTTGATTTATATGACTCACTTATTTGTAATTTTTATTTCATATTAATTCCAATTTTTTTATTATATTTTTTAATTATTTAGTTTAAATAAATTTTAAAAACCAGGATGCTTAAACTACATTTCACAGAAATCAACCTACAGAAGATTTTTTTTAATAAAAATAAAATAAAATAAAATAAAATAAAAAAAGTACAGATGCTTTAAGTCTAGACAGTACAGCATCTGCTGCATTCCACAAATTTCCCCCCTAAAAATTCATGCATAAAATCTCCTCCCAAAAAAGACTTCACATTTCGTCCGGCCAGGGATTATAAGGCCCTCTACTGGAATTAAGCAAAGCATTTCCAGAGAGACTCTTTTGTACATTAGTGTCTTCCCAGGGTATTCAAGGAGACTTGTATTTACAGCAGCGATGGAGCAAAACAAGAGAGAGCGGCTGTTTCTGTTGTTGTCTGTGAATGCAGTTCATTAGCAATGTTTGAGGACTCTGTTTTACCTCACATGACAGAACTTGAGAGCACATTAATTCAAGCCAATTACAGATAGCTCAAATTCCCTCTCCTAAGCCTTTGAGAGCACTTTAAAACAGCACCGGTTACCCACAACACACCAAAACAGTGGATCTTTAATGGTTAGCTTCGGCTAACGTTAGCCTCAAGATATATGCTGCTGAAAACAAACAAACAAAAGAAGCCATTACAAAATATTAATGGTTATAATTGAAATTGCAGTCTGTTGGTTTTAATGGAAACTGTAATGGTGCTTTGGGTCTGTACTGGGCTCATTTGTGAGTAGGGATGGGCGATATGGCCTAAAATCCATATTGCGATATACATTGCAGCCTCTTGCGATAACGATATATATTGCGATATATAAATTATAATAGAACCATTTCAGGACAGGTAACATAGACCCTTAGGAAAGCCAAACTGCTATTTTTTTTTTAAGAAATAAAGAAACGTTGCATGTCGTTTTGAGAACATTTATTGTGCAAAAGCAAAACTGTAATTAAACAACACAATGTTGCAGATAAATAAACTACATGTAGTGCCTTTTAGAAAGAAAGACTTTTCTTTTAAGTCCTTGGTTCCTAAATGCCAAGTTGCAGAGAACAAAAAAACTGGTGTCTTTTTAGTTAAGGAACTTACACTGTACTGAAAATACTTCCAGTATTAAATTAGTCAAATAAAATTGTGTATTGCAGATACTTTAAATAAAAACATATTTCTAACCTGCAGCCTAAAGTAACACATTTGCTTTTAAACGTTTTGTTCTCCTAATGAAATTAAAACTGTTGTCTTGATCTGCTCTTTCTCTCTCTCCCTCTCTCTCTCTGTCTGCTGTAGACAGTGTTGGTGCTGCTGAGAGATTGAGACGGACCAGACAAAGTTTGCTTATAAAGTAATGCAAAAATGAATACAATTAATATCGAAAGTGAAAGCAGATTCTCGGACATGTCCGGGGAAAATGTATTGTCACCCCAAATAATGAGCTGGATCAGTCTATTTAGTCTTCGCGCTCTTCTCAAAGCTGCTAAAGTCAGGACAAGAGTTCTGTATCCAGCGCGTCTCTGTGGGTCTGCATGCAGAGCATGTGAGTCTGTGGCAGAGTGTTCTCAGTTTCTCGCGAACACAGAACCGGGCCGCCCCAATAACATATCGGCCGCCCAGGTAAAATCTGTGTGGGAAGCGCTGTGTGGGAATCTGTGTGACAAGCCACGATATGCAATGCATGAGGCTCGCAAGTTGTGCGACACGCCGCCATGCGTTGCTTATTAGTGCTGTTGTTGAGAGCGTCAGCATGTGCTACAGTCACAATAGATTTCCAACGTAATACACCATAAGTTAGTGTGAAGAGCATGTTGTTTTAGTGAATTAAGTTATCAATCGAGCTTATTAAAAAAGAAAATTGCGACTAAATAAATTTTCCAGTTCGCACACGTCTATTTTTTTGTCGCAAATGCAATGAAATGGTCGCACTGTCGAGCCCTGTCCATGTTTATTCAAGATGATGCGTTGCAGCCGGCTGCAGCTCGTTGCTCTTAATTTCGCAGGTAGATTGCGTCATCAAACATGCATTATCGCGATAGTGCAATAGAATTAGAATCTCTATCGTAGGCCAATTTTGTATCGTTTATATCGCATATCGTTTATATCGCCCATTACTATTTGTGAGTATTTTTGGGTTGTTCAAATTAAGAAGGATTCTTCTTGCTTTGCGCTAAATGCCAGTTTATAGTAAAATTGGGATACCTTTGGTCCAAATGAAAGCGAAAGTGTGGATTTTAGGCACAAAAATGTAATAAAATGTAAAAACTCTTAGACACTATTAAGTTTTAACATGCTCCCCGCCCCTAACACTGCCATTCATGGTGACATCGCTGGCTCTATTGAGTGCATGTACAAGTCTGCAGCCAGACACTATTGCAAATATTAGGGGTGTAACGGATCACGGTTGATTCGTGATTCGTACGGATCACAACCCACGGTTCGGAACACATGTGACTCACGGATTAAATTTTTTATTTTAGCCTACTGGTAGATTAATCCTTAATTTGTAATGATCGCGGAGAGATTGCCTCTCGTGTCATTCAAATCACATGTATAAAAGCATTTAGGTTTTCCTGTGAAATATAATGATGACAGAAGAAGTTGTGGTGGGTAATTCGGGATGCGGTGAGTTTCTGAGTTGTTTTCTGTCACTATTGTTTAGCCTGCATTAATGCATTCAGTGTAAGCTGCATGATTAATCATTAAAAGATCTGGATCTCAACACCCACGCAACATAAATGATAAATGATGGTGATTTTATTTATTCATTCATTTTCTTTTTGGCTTAGTCCCTTTATTAATCTGGGGTCGCCACAGCGGAATGAACCGCCAACTAATCCAGCATATGTTTTACACAGCGGATGCCCTTCCAGCTGCAACCCATCACTGGGAAACACCCATACACACTCATTCACACACATACACTACGGTCAATTTTGTGGGGGAAACCGGACCACGCAGAGGAAACCCACACGAACACAGGGAAAACACGCAAACTCCACACAGATATGCCAACTGACCCAGCTGAGGCTTGAACAAGCGACCTTCTTGCAGTGAGGCGATCGTGCTACCCACTGAGCCACCATGTCACCTGATGGCGATTTGCATATCTGTATTAAACCTAAGAGATTCAGTCTTTAGTTTTTTGAGTTAGTTATGAAGTTACAGTCAAACAACACAGAAGTACTAGAATAACAGTTTATAGTTTAGATGAAACTACTGACGTTTATGGTAAATATTAAAATCGCCATCATGTGCATTTAACGATGCTCAAAAATGAAAGTTGTAGGCAGTAATTACATTATTTAACCAGTAGGTGGCGACAGCCAGCCATCAAAAATATGCCACTGAATAATTCTTCAAAAATGATCCATCAAGCAATGAAACATGAAGTTTTATGAGTGAATAACTGAATCATTTATTGAAAATGAGACTAAATATACATTTAAATATACACTTTATACTAAATATACACTTTATACATTTAGCGTTATCAGCAACAGTAGTAGTAAGAGTGAATTTTTCACAAAATATTTTTATTTTATTTTTATGCAGCAGATTATTTCTTCATTGTATTTTTAAATAAAATTCTAAGTTCTGTTTGTTAAAACTAAAAGTTTCTTGCAGTGCTGTTTTTGTAATAAATGGAAAGCAAATTACATTTGTCTCCTCTCCTTTTTGGCTAATCCGAAAAATGGTCCGATCCCTGACTAAAAAACCATAATGTGATCCAAACCGTTACACTACTAGTAAATATTAATAATTTCATAATTTTTATAGAATTTTATTTTAACTGATAGACATGTTTTGCTGCCTTAATTTTTTAAGTTGAATCAAATTAACTTTACAAGTCATGTTTATCTTACATTACATAAAAAATTTGATATTGCAACAATAACAAATCCCCACCTTAGAATTATAAGGTTCTATCTGACATTTTTGTCAAAATTGAGTTATTGACATTCTTATTAAATGACAACTTACATTATGGGATGTTTTTTTAGAAGTTGCTCACATTTTAAGATGTTTTATTTAAAACATCTTTAATTTTTATTTAAAATTGTTATTTCAACTTATAAATACTGGTTCAACTCATTTTTGTTATGTTTTAAGAGATTTAATTAAATTAGATTGACCTTTATTTTTTTTTTTACAATATAGTCGCCAAAATTGTGATATGTGATCCCGTATAGAGCACTATGCTGTAATATATTCCTTGCTGCCTTAATTTTTTAAGTTGAATCAAGTTACCTTTACAAGTCAAGTTTATCTTATATTACATTATATTAACTTAAACATTTCATATAATCACAACAACATATGCCATGACAGCAAATGTTTTGTGGTATTTCAATTTATTCCCATTTAGAGCACTACCCTGTAATATATTTCTTGCTAGCTTCATTTTTTAAGTTGAATCAAAATTCATTTGACAAGTTATTTCAATTTACATTAATTATAAAGACTTAAAACATCAAGTTAATGTTTTTCATATTATACACTGTAAAAAAAAATATATGATCAATAATTCATGATATCGTATGTTTTTATGTTAATTCTAACTTAAGGTATTCAAGCTTCCACCTTAATTTATTAAGCTACACAAACTGTTTAAGTCAGTTCAATGTCATTTAAGTTAAATGGACTAAAATTGTTATAATTGCTGTAATAAAAGTGTGTTTTTTTTCTTCTTTACAATATTTTAAATATTGTGCTTTATAAATGTCTACTCTAGGCATGGGACGATAACCGTTTTCAAGGTATACCGCGGTTTGGAAAAGTCAAGGTTTTAAAATCGTTAAAATTTTCTGCAATACCATTCCTAAGGTATGTGTATGATTTTTTATTTACGTTTTTTTTAAGACAACAGTATCTTTAGCAAAAAAGTTGTATAAAGATGCCATTTTAAATTGTTAAAAAAATCAAACAAATGAAGACAGCAGAAGTCAAAAATGTATTTAGCCTGACATGTTTACACTTCCAAAGTATTTTAAATGTTTCTCAAAATAAAATATATTGTGTTCAAGGGAAGAAAAAAAAAGTTTTTAACCCAGACATTTAAAAAGAACTTATTTTAAAGCAGTAATCACAATACCACGAAATCGTGATTTTTTTATCCAAGGTTATCATACCGTCAGAATTTTATACTGGCCCATGCCTAGTCTACACCTACCCCAACCCCACAGTAACCTGATGTGGTTTTTTAATGTCTACTCCTACTGTACCCCAACCCTAAACCCAACCTCACAGTAACCTGATGTGTTTTATTAATGTCTACTCCACTTACACCACCTAAACCAACCCACATGCTGCATACGTCATCCCCACTTGGAGGTCACTCAACCTACTTGCAGTGTAATCCCTCTTACCTGGAGGTCTCCGGGCTGCAGCGATACCTACTTGACTGGCCCAGCCGGGACTCGAACCTTGCTGTGAGGTGACAGTGCTTACCACTGAGCCACCGTGCCGCGCTGTTGTAAATTAATGCAACTTAAAAATTTAAGACTTTTTTTATAATTAAAAACTATACATTTGGATCAAGGTTATCTAACCCAATTATTTGGTTTGTAAAATCGTGACAAAATCCAGATAATTCTGATCGCTGTTAATCCTTTTGAACAACTGGCTTATATTACCTTACTGGTGGCACGTTAAACCAATAAATCTGAATGGAATATCTCCCAAAACACACTAAAATGTACTGGTTTGGTGGAATGTGATGACCTGTGATGTTTTTAATGGTGTTTGTAATGGAAACCATTTAAACTTCCGTGATGGTTTCTATGGTATTTTCAGGTGAGTAATCAAAAACAGATAGTAAGCATGAAACTAATTTACGAGGAGAAGCTTTTATACTTTATACCTCTGAACGTGGCATTTATGAAAGAAACTAGACCTGTGGAAGCTAAATCTCGCATGCTAGCAACTCCCATGATGCTGTTTCATCTCTGCCGATGTGCAGTCGTCTATAATCTTCACTTGATTTATCGTCCTCTTTGGCTTTAAAAGAATTCCAGTGTCTTTGGGATGGGAAAAGTGAGGATCCCCGCCAAGCTTTTCTGACATCCCAGGACCTCCAGGGTCATCCAAACCAGAGGGGGTGCTAGTATTTCTGCTCCAGGTGGATATGACAGCTTGGGAATGCAGAGTTTGGAGGTTTAAAAAAGTGCATCGGGATTTGGATAATTAGATATATATGTGTCAAAGACACCTCAGTCTCTGCGGTGTGGTAAAAACTGGTATCATGACTTAGGGCGTAAAAGGTTAAGTACTAACGGTGCAGCAGCACCAAACAGAAGTGTAATCTGAGCCCTGTGACATAACCACTTCAGATGACATATGGGGTTATTGGAAAAACATGTCAAAAAATTACCTTATTTACCTTAATTTTCATTTAACAATAGATGCAGTCATTGTGACTTAATCTTCAAAAGTTCACATCATTCACTTTCATTGATTGTTAGCCGTTTATGTAGCAAATCTGTATTTTCTCATCATTATATTTTAATTTTAAAGATTGTAGCACAAAAAATGTTTGACTGACATTTGTTATTCCTAGTTATTTTCCCATAGCCGCAAACGATTCAGTGGTCTTGAAGGAATAGTTCACCCATAAATTAAAATACCCCAAAATTTACTCACTCTCAAGCCATTCTCAGTGTATTTGACTTTTTTTTTCCTGTCAGACCAACAGGGCTGGGGTGGTTTTAAATTTTATCCTGGATCTTTCATGCTGTGCAATGGAACTGCATACTTTTATTTTGAAGCTTTCAAAAGTCCATGAACCCATCATTACACTAACCCATAAAACATGTCTTATGAAGCAGATTCATTTGTTTGAACTATAAATCATTCTTTATAAACTCCAATCACTGATTTCCGAAAACGGCCGAATTCATGTTATGCACGACAGATGTATATGATGTTTGACGTACACTCAAAAAAATGATTACTGCCGCTTGTTCAAACTACTTGTTTAAAATGAGCTGAAACAACACAATCTTGTCATTTCTTTAGCCAGTATTTTTGTTTTATGTTCAGTTCACTTACATTTGTAAACCATTAAGTTAGCCTAAGTGTTTTGTCTTGGGACAACATGAAGGAATTGTGTTGGTCCAACTAACTGGTTAGGGGATTTGTAGTTTCCAGCATGCTTTTGTGTGGGATTTAATTAAGATATAGGGAAATATTGACAATAAAAGTAATCTTAGGTGTTTAAAGTTAACAGAAAGACTTGTTAGAGTTTAATCTTCACTTTAGTTTGAAGATTTAGAAGATTTTCATGTACTGCTTTGAGTTTTGAGATTACCACCTTGCAGAGGCACCCATGCTTAAGGTGTTGGCAGCTTCATTAGTAAAAATGCAGTTTGTTGCTTTGCTCAGTGAGCAATAATAGTTCTAAAATTAGTTCTGAGATCAGTCTCAATCAACTGTATATGTAATTCATGAAATATGCTTAAACATGGCTCTTTTAGTTCATTCAGGATAACTTCAAATAAAGAGACGTCAAAATGTACGACACATAAGAGACATACATGATATTATCAGACCTTTGAATTTAAGTTAAATAAAAATACAAATTTAAACTTTTATTTGATGAAATCATGTTGGATCAACTCAATTGCATTTAGTTGTGTAAATTGTTTTTAAATAGTAAATAGTTGGTGCTAAGCAAATTGATTGGATGGAAATCCTGCTCTCAATTAAATTCATCCAATGAGTTATTATTTTGAGTGTAAGATGCATTCATAGCAGAAGCTCCTGGAATAGTGTTTCATCTCACAGGAACCTGCAGTACACTCAAAAAATGTACTTATTTAAAATGAGTTGAAACAACACAATTCTTAATTTTTATGTTCAACTTAATTGTTTTATGTTCAGTCTACCTAAATTTGTAAAAACAATTAAGCTAACTTATAGATAATAGATTTGTGTTGGGTCAACATGAAGGAATTGTGTGGAACCAAGTATTTTTACTGAATGCAATAAAGTGGCAGCAAAACTTTTAAAGAAATTATGATAGGAGCGGGAGATAGTTCATTTAAAACTATTCAAAATATCAAACATTTTGATGTTAGCATCACACGCTCACTGGCCACAGTATTAGGTATACTGTGATAATGCCTTTGGAACCTGCCTTACTATTCATACACTGTAAAACCCAACAGTCAACTTTATCAAATAAAATGAGTGTAGTTAACTCAAAATTTACTGAAAGTTAATGCTACTCATTTGAAAAGAGTTTTGAACTCAGTGTTGAAGGTAATAAGTTAATTAAATACCTCATTTCTTCAGCTTAAATGGAGTAAGTTCACAGTACTCATCTTGATTAGTTTTTTTTTTAACTCATATGGTTTATAGAAATCTGTTTCCTCAAACGGTTTGAGTTGCCTTAACTTATTGAGTTTTACAGTACTCAGTTGGTTTGATTCTCTTCATTTATTAGTGTTTACTGTGCTCAAATGACTTCATTTACTCAAATGTATTAAGTTCAAGGTACTCATTAGGATTAGTTTTTGAACTTAAATGGTTTGTTGCAATCGGTTTCCTCAAACAGTTTGAGTTACCTTCACTTTTTGGGTTTTACAGTGTGTTGAAACAGAATATAAGACTAAAGATTTGGGAAATCTTTGGTAACGAAGAAAAATACTTAATCTGAAAACAAGTAATATATTTTATTACAAATTTTTTGGCCTCTTAAAAAATTATTTGCTTAATTTTTTTCTCTTTTGCCTTGCAATAACTAAGAAAAAATATTTAAAACTAATGGAAATTTTGCTCAATGTTATTAAAGACGTAGTTCACCAAAAATAGAACGCTCAATTATCATTTACTCACCCTCAAGTGGTGCCAAAGTTTAGATGGTTTGTTTTTCCCATTGAGCAGAAAAGAAGATGTTTTTAAAGAATGTTGGAAATAGCTATTAACATCAATAGTAGTAAATAAATAGATAAATAAAATCATCGTCAAAATATCTTTTTTTGTTGGCGCCAATAGCCTAATGCAGGGCTATTCGATTAGTTTGTCATAGGGGCCAGTTCATGAAAAGCCTCCCAAATGAAGGGCCGGAGAGATATGACTTGCAAAATGAGTGATGACACAACAGCATATAAGAGCCCATATGTTGTATTTTTGCTCCTTAAAACACCCATGTTGGAATTTTCTACATTAAATTGTTGTTATATTGTATTTTGAAACTATGTAATATCAGTGCAAGGGCAACGCAGTGGCGCAGTAGGTAGTGCTGTTGCCTCACAGCAAGAACGTCGCTGGGTCGCAGGTTCGAACCTCAGCTGGGCTGGGTCAGTTGGCGTTTCTGTGTGGAGTTTGCATGTTCTCCCTGCGTTTGCGTGGGTTTCCTCCGGGTGCTCCGGTTTCCCCCACAGTCCAAAGACATGCAGTACAGGAGAATTGGGTAAGCTAAATTGTCCATAGTGTATGAGTGTGAATGTGTGTGTGTGGAAGTTCCCAGAGATGGGTTGCGGCTGGAAGGGCATCCGCTGCGTAAAATCGTGCTGGATAAGTTGGCGGTTCATTCCGCTGTGGCGACCCCGCAAGGGACAAAGCCGACAAGAAAATGAATGAATGAATGAATAGGCTTTTTTTTTTTTAACAAACATATTCAAATGTTGTATTTCAAAGCACAACACAAGCAGTGCATTGCTTAAGTAGGCTTTTTCTACATTCACACACATTCTTATGTTATGTTTTGAACTGCATTAGAGATGCAACAATTATATATTTTGGTTGTACGATTATATAGTCTAAAGGAAAATCGTGGTTTCACGGTTATCACGTCTAATGTTATAATGTAATTTTAAGCTTTATATCAGCTAAGTATTTAAATGAACTGTTGTTATCGTCTGCGTTCCTACATACATAATAATTTTAATCATTTGTTTACATTGCACTGAAAGCCATGCTACAGCGTGAGATGTTGTCTACTAGGCGTTGCTCCGCTTGTGCACGCATATTGGCATATATTCTTACATTGAAAATAAACTTGCGGAAAAGACGCGTTATGTGAATGACCCGCTGCTATAGTTAATCCAGTGTGTGTGCTTATTAGCCTTGCTGTTTAAGCTCGGAACATCAAACTAGCGCACAGGTGGCATAACTTTGTTTAGTTGCAGCAGTTTCATTCCGTGCAACAGAAACGCGGCGTTGAGGAGCCTTTAATATTAATTAACTGTGACGAATTAAAGCTCGGTTAATAGTGAAATTGGCTAATCATTGCATCCCTAATAACAATATCAGTGCATTGTACAAAAGGCCTTTTCTACAAACACCACTCGCTTAATGTCGGGTGAATCACGCTCTGCGCAGCCTTCAACTGCAGCTTGTGCAGTATTGAACACGCGCGTCACTTCATACCTATAGCGGCCGTTTCTCAACTGAACTACATTTATTTTTGATGGTCCCACTAGCTTATTTGGAGGACCGGAAGAAATTGCCTCGGGGGCCAAGTTCGGTCCGCAGGTCGCCAATTAAGTAGCCCTGGCCTAGTGGTTAAGTAACTGGCTCGAGGTTCTTTGCCGACCCTTCCTCTCTCTCTGCTCCTTTCTTGTCTGTAACCTCCACTGTTCTATCCCAATTAAAGGTGAAAAAAATAATTATCATATATAAATAGATATAATATATATCTTCTTCTGTGTCTGAAACAAGATTTTTGGGGTGAACTGTTTGCTCTAATATTGGTTTCTAATGGGACGAGGAGTTTACATGTTTTTTTTACACAAAGCAGATACTTTTCATCTGACTTGTAGACAAACCACTTTTGATTTCTCTTCAGTATTTATGTTTTGGTCAAAGCATGTTGTTTACACACATATCCATTATTATACAACTGCCTTTGTTGTGAAGACTTTGTTTTGGATCCAAAACAGGGATTAAAGTGATTGTTTGTGTTTTTACACTGAAACAAACTGCTTTTACGTCCAGCAGGTGTTGCCTGGCGTTCGCTCATCTCAGACAAAATAAAACACAAAGCAACATGATGTGTCTAGACGCAAATGTTAACAAGCTCCCTTTAGTTACTACTTTGTAGTAAAACTCCCAATGTAGAAAAGAGATGAGCTTTAATTCTCAAAAAACCACACCAGATAGCAAATGCATAACTACATTTTATCTATGAATCTATCTGTCTGTAACCAGGTTGCTATTGTAACGTAAATCAAATCTTTTTAAAGTTCGCAAAAAAGAAAACCAAAAAATCCAAATGCAAATTAGGTGCATTTCCATTAAGATGTTAGAGTGGCTGACTGTAGTATTGGTTATCTAGTAATCAAAAGTAAACAAAACAAGCATAATAGAGATTAGTCACGTGTTTGCTACAGTGCATCCGGAAAGTATTCATAGCGCTTCACTTTTTCCACATTTTTTATGTTACAGCCTTATTCCAAATGGATTCAATTCATTTATTTCCTCAAAGTTCTACACACAATACTTCATAATGACTGTGTGAAAAATATTTTTTTTTATTGTTGCAAATTTATTAAAAATAAAAAACCTGAAAAATCACATGTACATACTGTAAGTATTGACAGCCTTTGTCTTGAGGCTCTAAATTGAGCTCAGGTACATTCTGTTTCCACTGATCATTTTTGAGATGTTTCAGCACCTTAATTTAAGTTCATCTGTTGTAAATTCAGTTGATTGGACATGATTTGAAAAGGCATACACCTGTCTATAGCCCCAGGGTTGACACTGCATGTCAAAGCATAAACCAAGCATGAAGACAAAGGAATTATCTGTAGACCTCAGAGACAGGATTGTCTCGAGGCACAAGGCTGGGGAAGGTAACAGAAAAATTTCTGCTGCTCTGAAAGTTTCATTGAGCACAGAGGCCTCCATCATCCATAAGTGGAAGATGTTTGGAACCACCAAACATCTTCCACCATGAGCTGGCCGGCCATCTAAGCTGAGTGATCGGGGGAGAAGGGCCTTAGTCAGGGAGGTGATCAATAACCCGATGGTCACTCTGTCTGAGCTGCAGCGTTCTTCTGTGGAGAGAGGAGAACCTTACAGAAGGACAACCATCTGTGCAGCAATCCACCAATCAGGCCTGTATGGTAGAGTGGCCAGACGAAAGCTACTCCCTGCCTGGAATTTGCCAAAAGGCATCTGAAGGACTCTCCGTTTATAAGAAACAAAATTCTCTTGTCTGATGAGACTAAAATGGAACACTTTGGAGTGAATGCCAGGCGTTACGTTTAGAGAAAACCAGGCACCACTCATCACCAGGCTAATACCATCCCTACAGTGAAGCATGGTGGTGGCAGCATCATGCTGTGGGGATGTTTTTCAGCAGCAGGAACTGGAAGACTAGTCAGGATAGAGGGAAAGATGAATGCAGCAATGTACAGAGACATCCTGAATGATATGTGGCATCATATTCAAAAAGACTTGAGGCTGTAATTGCTGCCAAAGGTGCATCAACAAAGTATTGATCAAAGGCTTATGTACATGTGATTTTTCAGGTTTTTTATTTTTAATGATTTTGCAACAATTAAAAAAAATCACATTGTCATTGTAGGGTATTGTGTGTAGAATTTTGAGGAAATAAATAAATTTAATTTTGGAATAAGGCTGTAACATGTGGAAAGGCACAAAAATGTGGAAAAAGTGAAGCGCTATGAATACTTTCTGCATGCACTATATGTCACAGTATATTCTATTTATCTAGAAACAGCCAATAGCATCCTATTAAGCATCTAGTTTTATCAGAGCTATGCAAGTGAGATTAGTTAAGAAATAAAAGCAAATAAGAAGCGCCTTGAAGATGATGGTGCATGTCAGATACTAGAGAGCATTTGATTGGTCACAATTTGATAAACTAAAGTATGAGGTGATGTCAAATATATCATTAATCCTTTTAGGCAGAAATGACAAACTGCTAGCTTTGTATGTTTATATCTTCTAAATGCAATGTTGTCATTGTTTTTGGACCACACACACCAAACACACACTAGCTTATAGATATCCTTAAGACTGACATAGTGATACTAACATCTAAAAACATTATTTTAAATTCATGGGACCTTTAAACACTATATCCTCAAAGCATTCATCAGTAAGCTATCAATCTACTTAAGTTTCAGTTTTCAGACAAACTCAAACTGCAGTCTTTCCACACAGGGTTGGCTCTCTAAAACCAGCAGCCTCCAAACAATACTCCTCTCAGCTAGATGTGTTTGCAGTGAAGTCTTGAGAGGAAATCTCCTGTGTGGATCTTAACCAAACATCCAATGGGAAAATCATCACCATCCTTTGCCCGGCAGGTTCACGCTGTGTTTTAAAGAGTGCAAAAACAAGGGGGTGATTGAGCTGGAGGCCGTTCCCCACCCAGAGGTCATGAAACTGTTGTTTAGTTGTCCTCACAATTACTAGCAGGAATGGCTTGCGGAATCCGTGGAAAAGAGGAAATGAGCTGGAATTCTGCACATTGTGTTTTAAATTTCCCATTACACTGGAACCGCCAATGGCGCACTGGTTGGCGGTTTGTAATTCAGATCCTCTCAGGAACATTACAGAGCCATCCAGACAGTTGTTTTTTTCCCAGTGTTTTGAGAAATATGCAACATGTATTGTTTGACTCCCCCTCAAAATCAGCTGTCTGGAATGAACACCACAACATTCCATCAGGATTCCTGAAACGGGCCGATTCGCTCGCTTCGTCCCCTCCCCAGAGTGGGGGTTATTTGTCTAACTTGTATTTTCAAACATTTCAATTTCACATAGCACATGCTGGATGTTCCCCTCCTCACTTTTTAAAATACACAGACTAAGGGCTGTTTATTTGAATGTGGCGAGGCGTATAATGGGCCTGACAGTCCACCAAATGAAGCATGTGTTGATTTAAGGTCGAGACGCTACAGGTTAATAGGGTAAAAATATTAAGCAGGAGATTTCGTCATACTGTACTTTCCCAGTTGATTGATAACATTGAGAACTGAGATTTTTTTTTTGCACTTCAAGTTTTATAAAATATTATCTTTATTTATGCAAATGAGGCATTATTAATAGCATTTTTATTAAATATCCACTAATATGCATGGATTTCTAGAAATCGGAATTCAGGTTACACATTCTTGCTTTATTTTTCAATCCAGGCTCATTCTGAAAATGTACCCCATATACATTCCCAGGAGGTACGTTTTTTTGCCGTTCTTGTTTTTTCCGAATCCACCAGAGGCCACTGTGTACGTTTTATCAGAGCTCAAATTTCTCTCGCTAGTGCAATTCGCGCCTGCTGTTCTTGCATAAATCCACCAGAGGCCACTGTCGACTGACTGACTGACTGACTGACTGACTGACTGACTGACTGACTGACTGACTGACTGACTGACTGACTGACCGATCGACTGACCCACCCACCTCCTTCCGATACCCAACCGATAGTGTTTTCAAAAGTAATTCAGGATAAGAAACGTTACCACGTGTTCAGATTTTACCACATTCTCACATTGTTATTTACTTGTTTATTTTATTTTTTGGCTTTTGTTTTGACTCCTCTCTGCGTCTCAAGTCTGCTGACGTATGCGGCAAACCACAGGACAAACTAATAACAGTGAGAAAGCTGTCCATATGGAGGTAAGCAGTCAGCTGGTAAGTGTGAAAAGGAACGCCGTCATACCGCCCTGTAGTGTTCGTTTTAAAGATGAAATGCAGCTAAATGTACTTCTAGCTACATAATTCGTGACCTCCAGGAATGTATATAGGGCTACGTTTTCAGAATGAGCCTAATTTGTTAACTTTTATGACATATTACAGACCCTCAAGGATTTCGCGATTCTGCAATTGCTAAATTTAACACAAAATCAAGCAAACGTCGCAACATTTCTCACAGATTTTGAGATAACAATAAAAAATGGCACAAGGTTTGCCGCAAATTTTGCAGAAACTTGTTACAAAATCAGGCATTTTGATCACAAAAATCTGAATTTATTTTGTGGAATCCTTTAGAGACTGATATTAGAGTCAATTTTATTTTACAACGGGTATTGTGGGAATCAGTTTTATTACTCCATAATTAAAAAAAAAACACTTCATTCATTCATTCATTCATTCATTCATTCATTCATTCATTCATTCATTCATTCATTCATTTTCTTTTCGGTTTTGTCCTATTATTAATCCGGGGTCACCACAGTGGAATAAATCCCCAACTTCTCCAACACATGTTTTACGCCTTCCAGCTCCAACCCATCACTAGGAAAAAAAAACACTTCAAAAGCATATTAAAAAATTGTCGTTTTTGCATGTTGTGTATAATCAAGCATATTACATGTATGTTTGAACGAATCCCGTTATTGTAATATTTGTTGTTCTTTTGTTTTTAATCTTTAATTGTTCTTTCTTTTGAGTTGTTTTATTTTGTTTGGTTCTTTTTGTTCTCTTAAATTCTCTGATTTTATTTTAGTTTAGTTTTTATTTTTAGTTTAGTTCTGTTCTGTTTTGTCATTTTGTGGTTGTTAGCGTGCACTTGGTGGTTGCTCGGGTGTTGCTGTGTTATTTGGGATGATTGTTAGAGTGTTTATATGCAGTTGCTTGGGTACCCTTTTGATTGCTAGGGTGTTGATGCACTGGTGCTAATGGAAATTTAAAGTGGTTTGTAGGGTGTACTTGGTGGGCACTTAGCTGTTGCTATGTTGCTAGGGGAGGTTTTCAGTGTGTTTCTATGCAGTTGCTGGTGGAATTTGGGTGGCTATTAAGGTGTAGCTATGTGGATGTCATAGTATTCAAGGTTGTTTCTAGGGTTTTGTTATGTGCTTGCTACTTTAGTATGTCTAGGGTATTTAAAGGGGTTTCTAGGGTGTTGCTGTTTGGATGCATTGATGTAGGTGGTTATTCATCTTGCTATTTGTTGGCTTTTGTTTTTGTCTTACCTGCTTTCTGGAACTGTTCTTTGCCAGACTCAAACCCCAAAATGAGCCTATGTTGTTATTTTTTAGTGACATATTACAGACCCTTCAGAATTTAGCGATTACGCAATTGCTAAATTTAACGCAAAATCAAGCAAACGTCGCAACATTTTGTGGAGCTTGCGATTTTTTTTAATTGCCGCAGATTTCCCACTGATTTTGGAAATTTTTTTTTAAAAAGCCACAAAGTTTGCCACAACTTGTCACAAAATCAGCCAGGGGTGCGTTTCCCAAACAACGACCAACTTGCGGCTGAACTATCATAGTACGATGCATCGTTTGGGAAAAGAACGATGTAGTGACGAGTGTTTCCCAAAACCCCTAGTTTCTCTGTCGCAGATCCATCGCTTGAACCACGTTAGTTATTCAATTCAATTCATCTTTATTTGTATAGCGCTTATACAATGTAGATTGTGTCAAAGCAGCTTCACATAGAAGAATATAGTGAATTCAAACAGTTTGAGTCCAGTTTTCAGAGATTAAGTTCAGTAATATTCACTACTGAGAGTCCAAACACTGAAGAGCAAATCCATCGATGCGCAGCTCTACAGATCCCGAACCATGCAAGCCAGTGGCGATAGCTGCGAGGAAAAAAAACTTCACCAATTGGCGAAAGTGAAGATTTAAAAAACCTTGAGAGAAACCTTGCTCAGTTGGGCACGACCATTTCTCCTATGGCCAAACGTCTTGTGCAGAGCTGCAGTCTAGGCGCAGGAAGCTAGACCTCAGCGAAGACTCGTCTGTCCTTGGAGCATCATAGGAATCAGTATCATGCTCTCCACTCTTCCATGACCACCACAGCATCTGCTCAGGATACGGCCTGGTCCAGGATTATGAAAACCTTGGGATAATCTTGTCGCTGGTCTTGGATCGCATCACTGGCACTGCATAGTCTGAGGGCCTCGGGATGAGTATCCCCAGTTGGAAATACAGAATAAAGAGAATAATTAGCGTAGCTGCTGTTCATAGTGTATAGTGTATAGCGTTATAGCGTAAAACGCCCATAATGATGCTCTAAACGTAGTGGAGTAACAACTTCTTTAGAGAACAACCCCATCATTTCTTTGTGCAAATTATATTGTTTTACACAAACACGCATTTAAAATAAAATCCAATATTACTTTTGGTAAAAACATGCACTCGTTTTCCATATTAATTGAAATATATGTAAACAGCACATATAGGGCCTATGCTTCCTTTACATATAAGAAGTTGAAAGAAGAAGTTGAACATTACATATTCTATTCTAAAACATAAAATTACTTACAAAAGCTAACACTATTCTAATATCATATATACATAATATAAATAAATAAATAATGAGGCTATTTATTATAAAGATATTTACTTCAATAATAATATAATTAATATTAATGATGATGATGATGATGATTATTATTTAGTAGGATATTGTTTATTTATTTATTTTAAAGTCTACTTTTACAATTTGACACATGCAAACCACAGCAGAAAGTTCTAACCAACAGGCCCATGTCATATACAGTATAGATACTTAATAAATAACCCACTATAAATTAAAAGCATAACTTATGCTATGTTTTTTATTTTCACAAGCTTTAGAGACGTAACATAAATTCCGCTTTTAAATAATAGCTCACATATAGCTTTCGCCATGAGGCTGTGTTCAAAATGACATCAATGTTTTCAAAGTGCACTGCGAAGGGACAGCTAAAACTGAACTGTAAAAATAATTTGAAAAGCAAATTACACCTAAGAGAGATGACCTTAAAGCTTTTTTATTTTTAATAATTCCAACTTTGAATGTTAGAATGTTCTAAATGAATAGGGCATAGGGGGGATACGTGGGAATAGAACACAGCCAGCAACTATGTTTCTAACTACAGCTCCAGAGGTGTAGTTTTAAGTGCTCAAGTTTGCGACGCAGTTTGGGAATGTTCGTTGGAACGATGGATTTGGGAAACGGCAAATCAACGAACTATGTTTGTAACGACGGAACTTGCAACCTTAGTTGGCTAACGATGGTTTTGTGAAACGCACCCCAGTTTAGTCACAAAAATCTGAATTTATTTTGTGGAATCCTGGAGGGACTGATATTAGAGTCAAATGATTTTACAATGGGCATTGTGGGAATAATTTTTTTACTCCGTAATTCAAAGAAGTTCATTAAAAAATCATAGTTTTTGTATAACAAATTGTTGCGTGTAATCAGGCATATTTTGTATGAACAAACCCTTCTGTTCTAATTTGTTTTTTTTTTTGTTCTTTTATTTGTAATTATTAGTTTTAATCTCTTTTGAGTTGTTTTATTTTGTTTGGTTCTTTTTGTTCTCTTGGATTCGATGATTTTGTTTAGTTTAGTTTACTTTATATTATTTTAAGTATTGTTCCGTTCTGTTTTTTCGTTTTGTGGTTGCTCGGGTGTTACTGTGTTATTTGGGATGATTGTTAGAGTGTTTATATGCAGTTGCTTGGGTACCCTTTTGGTTTCCAGGGTGTTGATACACTGGTGCTACAGGAAATGTTGCTAGGGGAAATTTTCAGTGTGTTTCTATGCAGTTGCTGGTGGAATTTGGGTGGTTGTTAAGGTGAAGCTATGTGAGTTCTATAGTATTGTTTCTAAGGTGCTGTTATACGGTTGCTACTGTAGTGTGTTGTTATGCGGATTCTAGAGTATTTAAAGGGGTTTCTAATTTGTTAAACTAAGCCTAAGCCTAACTTAATATCTTGAAAATAAAAGCCGGTAATCTCTTACCTTAACATCTACAGTGGTAAAAGGTAAATTGGTGGACTACTAATTGTACATTGTCTCACATTTGACTGTGGCTTCAGAATTGCTACGTAAATGCACATGGAAGAGTTCTGAAAGACAATGGTAGACCTCAGAATGTCTCTTTTCAGATGCTTTGTGGTGATTTTGGACGTCATTACGGGCGCAGGAATGGGAATCCGGCGCCTCCGATATCAGTTTGAATTGCTCTGAATGGCCTCCACCAGACAATTGTAGATTAACCGTGCATAAGTTGTTCCATGTTGTGCGCAATTTACTTTTTGAGCTTTTTTGGATGCAGAGAAGAAGCAGAAACTTCCTGCGGATAACAAGGCAGTAATTTTTTCCTCTTGACAGTATGTGAAGACATGCAGTCTTGATATACGACTTATTTCTCAGCGCTGTATTATCAAGAAATTAAAAGATGTAGTTTAAATGTTTTACTGCCATTCGATTTTGGAATAGCTAGAAAAGTTATCAGCGTTAGTTTGATGGAGTTTATTTATTTAATTTTTTGCAATATTTGGATTTATGAGGGTATTAGATAAAAATGAGATGACGTTAATAATTTTACTTCCAGGATGTCTTTTCGAGAATTACATTTTTGGTTGTAATGAAAGACTGATGCTTCTTTCCTAGCTCTGTTTTGCTTTGTTCTCTTTTGATATATTTTGTGTTATTTAGTTTGGTTTTCTTTTTTGTTTTATTTTATTTTGTTTAGTTTTGTTTTTGTTTAGTTATTTTGATGTTTTTTTTATTTCTCCAATTTATCTATTTAGTTTTCTTCACCTTCTTCTTAAGTTTTGTTTTGGCCTATTTTGCTTTTTTTTTGTAATTTTATTGTTGTTTGTGTCTTTAATTTCTCTATTTTGTTTTCTTCACTTTCTTTTTTAGTTTTGGTCTCTTTTGATTGTTTTTTTAAGTTTAGTTTAGTTTTTAATTTGTTTAGTTTTGCGTTCTTGTTAGTTATCTTTTTTTCTTTGTTCTCTTTTAACTTCCCTTTTGTTTAGATTTTTTGGTTCTCATCCTTTTTATCTTTTTGTTTTGTTCTCTTTAGGTTTATTTTTTTGTTTAGTTTTTTTTAATTTTCTTGAATTATTTTTTTTTTATTAACCTCATGTGCTGTTGGGGATGTTTTCATCCACTCTGGGGTGATTTTGAGTCTTAAGTTGCTCATAACTTTTTCTGTGTTTCAGCTAGCAGAATGATTTTTGGTGACATATTTTGAGAAAATGCTTTGAAATATTTTTTAAAACTCAACAATACACTCTGGGCAAATTTACTACCCTTTTGTTATGTTAGGGATGAAAACATCCACTAAATTAAACTGCTGTAAATATTTAAGATTTGTTTTTGCATAAATCTGTTAATCAACCTCATGATCAAAACTACTAAATTTCTTAGAAAATTACAGGATTTTAAATCTTTAATTGCCAAATTTATAAACGATGTCACTAATATGGTGACAAAACACACAAAATAAAGTATTTTCAATAAAAAAATTAATTGTGGACTTTTTTCCACTTTTTATCACACTTTTGGACATGTGAAACAATATTGCCTTTGATGCATTGTTTTTGACTGATTTTCATTTTTTTTCTCCCTAATTTACTGTTGGTGGCTGTTTTTGCCCCTTTGACTTTCATTATAACCACATTATAATCATGCATTTTTGATTGTTGGTGGTTTGCCCTGTTGGTAAGAGGATAAATTTGTAATTTTTACAGTTGATCATCAGTTTGTACTATATTAACCCTTTAGATAGACATGTGCAAAAAAAAGCTTAGTTTATGTTTTTTATATGGAGTATGACAGCAAATTAAAGTGTGTGTATGTGTGTCTGTGAGTGTGTGAGATTGACCTTTATCTTACCTTGATGTGTCTAAGAAAATCAAAACATGCATCTCAGCTCTCAGAACTACATGCAGTAAACAAAAACAAAGACTGCGTATTTACATGTATGGATCAACAAATGTGGTTAAAATGGAAGTCAATGGGGCAAAAACAGCCACCAACAGTAAATTGGGGGGTGGGGGGGGGTGCTTACTTGTGTGCTGCTGTTTATCCAGTCCACAATTACATTTTATGTTGAAAAAACATCATTTTGTGTGTTTTTTTCACCAAATCAGTGACTTAATTTATGAATTACGCAATTACAGAGTTAAAATCCTGTAATTTTCTAAACAATTTAGTAGTTTTGATCAGGACTGAGGTTGATTAACAGATTTATGCAAAAAAAAAAAAAAAAATAGAAAAAAAAATATTTATCTTTTGCATTTTTACAGCAGTTTAATTGCGTGGATGTTTTCATCCTGAACATAACAAAAGGGAAGTAAATTTGAACAGTGCACAAGGGTTAATTTAGCTTGTTTTAGTTCAGTTTGGACTTCTGTTTTGTTTTTTATTTTTTCATTATACGGTTGCTAGGATGTCATTTGCTATGTTTACTGGGTGGTTGCTAGGGTGTTGCTGTGCAGTTACTAGAACGCTGTAGTAGATACACATACAAGCTTTATTGATAATACTGTTGTACATTGTTCACTAAGAGCGGCACGATGGCTCACACCAAGGTCGCTGGTTCGAGTACTGGCTGGGCCAGTTGGCATTTCTGTGTGGAGTTTGCATGTTCTCCACGTGTTCACGTGGGTTTCCTCTGGGTGTTCTGGTGTTTCCCAGTACTGGGTTGCGGCTGGAAGGGCATCCGCTGCAAAAAAACACATGCTAGAATAGTTGGCGGTTCATTCCGCTGTGGCGACTCCTGATAAATAAGGGACTAACCTGAAGGAAAATGAATAAATGAATGAATTGTTCACTAACTCTCGCACATTCATACTCTGTTTGTTATTTTTTTTTACTTTCTCATTGTTTCTTGCTGGTAAATGGTTGAAAGAATCAGGTCAACTCCTGAAGAATTGATGGAATTTACTCACCAAAGCACGAAACAATGAGATGTAGTAAATATAAGATTACTCATCGGAGCTGTGCATTAGAGAAAGCAGAGCACTGGAGAAGGTGAGGCAGATGTTTCACAGATTTAAATATTATTATAACTTCTGGCCTTTGACGGCTCCTCATCACGTCCCTCCTCAAGGCAGAAGTGGCCTGAAGTCCTGGATCCTGTCAGACGGAGCGGACACTTCATCTGTCTCTCTTCATTGTGGTATGTGAAGGAGAGTCTGTTGATGATGGACTGGAAAGTAGATCGTGAGTTGAGGAGCAGATCGTGATGTTCAAGATCACTGTTTCTGTGGGAGTCAATGGGGTGTATGGTTTTTAGTCTTTACACTTGGTTATTTGGTTATGAAGCAAACCAGACTTTCCAAAACTGCCTGTTGAGGAGTGATTGTTGAGCTGAACGTCCACATGAACACAAACCATATCTGAGCACTCGCTAATTAAATAAAAATGGCTATCGTAAGATTATTGAAAAAAAAAAAATGTTTTTTTAACATAATTATTTGTTATATTAGACTAAATAAAAATAAGAAATATGACTTTAGCAACCATCAGTTAGTTTAAGTGTTATATATTATTGTTATTTTTATTAGCAAAAGGTGGGGGAAATAAGTGTTCAACATATTACCATTTTTCTCAGAAAACATAGTTCTTAATGTGATGTTGACTTAAATATCTGACCAGATGTTGGTAACAACAACCAAGAAAATCCATATATGCAAAAAAATAAACAAATCTAATTAGTTTACAAATTAAGTGATGTGTAATAAAATGTAGGAGGTGTAGAGAGGCAGTGAAAGCCTAGACAGCAGCTGAAATCTCTCAGTAGTTTTTCAGCAACCCTCTGCCCTTCCTCATTGTAAATGAATATCAACTGCTTCAGTCCAACATCTACATTATCAGGATGATGATGATTAAAACCAGGGTGGACATTTCAGCAAGACAATGATCCAAAAGCCAAGAAAACTCTCAAATGCTTTCAGAGAAAGTAAATCAAGCTGTAGAATGGCCCAACCAATCACCTGTCCTAAATCCAATAGAAAATACAAAATAAAGATCAGATTTGATAGATGAGACCCACAGAACCATCAAGATGTTTACACTATGTTGAAGGCAATGTATGTGACTTCACTCTCCTTATCAGAGGCGTCTTTAAGGTGCCAATGCCACCTTATGCTGTGTTCACACTAGACACAGTACGCGCGGATAAATCGGCCCATTTGTGTGTAAATAGGTGCGTGAACATTTTGAGTTTACTCCCTTCATTCGCGCGTCAAATCCACTTCACAACAGATGTGAATTCGCATGATGGGCAGGGCTTCTCTCTGTCCGGTGACTCTAGCTTCGTTGCTAAATGGCTAACATGGATTTTATTGAGAGAATAGCTGTGTTTATGTGCTTTATGAAGGCTGAAAAACAGCGTTGAATCGTTTGGAGCAGTGTCTGAGTCCACTAGATCCTTTCTGAGGTGCACCCAGCTCTGTGAGTTCAGAAACTCCTCCAGAAACTTAACCTGGATGATGGAGGCTTTCTACGGTGCTTTTGACTGAGCCGAGCCCACTTTGATGAACTTTGAGGATTTCCCCCGGGACACCAACAACAGGCGCTACATCATAATCACGCCCCCACAAGAGCTGATTGGTTAACTCCTGATTGGTTAACGCGGCGCGAATGTCCGCTGAAGTTCGGATTTTCCAACTCGAGCGATTCGTGCGAAACATGCGATACGTGCGCTAATATATATATATATATATATATATATATATATATATATATATATATATATATATATATATATATATATATATATATATATATATATATATATATATTTATTATGACTTTAGTTGAAATGTTACTGTTATGAACTTGTTTTAAATGTATTAAAAATAGATGTTTAAAAAAACAGACCACTTTTATGTCCCAGTGGTTGATTATTATTATTATTATTATTATTATTATTATTATTATTATTATCACTATTATTATTATTACTTTATTATTATTTTATAATTTTTAATCTTTATTTTTAAATGTACATTTATATTTATTAATTTTGAATACTCTGTAATTCATAGCTACATATGCATTTATTTTCTTGCACTTATGTCCAAGAAAGTTTTTTTAATTTGTTTTTAGTTTATTAGTTTTTAGCATGTTTATGGCCTAGGCAGTGGTTATGTTTTATTTTTCAATTATATATACACTATTACACTTCATTCATGAACATTATTAGTATTTGTATTTATTTTATTTTATTATTATTTTCATTTAATTTTAGCCCTTATATATCCCAAACAGTGGTTGACTTTGTATTAATTAATTTTTTTTTGTTCAATTAATATTTATTTTTATTTATTCATTAATTTATTTGTTATTTGTTTAGCATAGTGGTGGTACGGTGGCTCAGTGGTTAGCACTGTTCCCTCACAGCAAGAAGATTGCTGGTTCAAGTCCCAGTTGGGCCAGTTGTCATTTCTGTGTGGAGTTTGTATGTTCTTCCTGTGTTGGTGTCGGTTTCCTCCACAGTCCAAACCCATGCGCTATACTGTAGGTGAATTAAATAAACTAAATTTTCCGTAGTGTATGAGTATGTGTGTGAATAAGGGTGTATGGGTGTTTCCCAGTACTGGGTTGCAGCCGAAAGGGCATCCGCTGTGTAAAACATATGCTGGAATAGTTGGCGGGTTATTCCGCTGTGGCGACCTCTAAAACAGAGACTAAGCTGAAGTACAATGAATGAATGTTTAGCATAGTTATATTAATATATCAAATGTATTATAGTAATAACAGTACAAAGTAATAAAAGCCAATATTTCATGTCTAGTAAGCCAGAAGTATAGTTATAGTTAGACTGAAATACCCAAATAAAATAATTTAAGCTTGATATGATCACAAATATAACCAATTTCACCCATTTTATTTCGTCAGGATTTGGATTTCATCCAGGTTTTGATATATTGACAATGAGTTCATAAGTTAGCAGTCTACATAAAAGCTAGCATTCATATTAAAAAGACCACACAGAGCTTTATGAATGACTTTCTGCTTAAACTCCAATTTATATTCTACATTATTCAGCTTAATGCACATCATAACAAATGAACAAATGACTTTTAATAAAAGCCGATTGTACTATTTTTGTCTTTACATCATTTGCAACCATCTAACCGTCCCGCCTCGAGCACTCGCCACATTTGCAGCTCATTTGCTCCATATTATGTTACAGAGAAACTGTAATCCTTCCTAAAAACCTCAAATCTTCCTAATGAGCTCCACAAAAAAAAGCAAGGCGGATCCTTTCATGTAAACTATCCTCTTTTACCACCAAATCCTATGGTTTGGTTTGTATTAATCTCCCACGGGAATGATGGACACTGGATGAGCGCCATTAGTATTCTCATTGATGAACATGAAACCTTTGGACTGTTGTTTCTGGAAATTGCGGGGTTTAGCATTATAAAAAGTGTAATGAATTGTGGAAAATGAGCTGAATGGGAGAGAATAGGGCTGATTTTGCATGCGTTTGCTGTTAATGCGTGTCTCACCACCTTGAACTGGTGTCTTTGTGTGTGTTAAACGAAGGTTGTTTTGCTTGTTTTTCGGCTGGTTGAACACACTGTTGTCTTTTCACAGCTTGCCGTGAAGCGTAATGTGCCGAGCGGCCCCTTTCATTCACTTTAAGGCTTTCAATGAATACGTAATTTTCTGCATCTCTCTTTGTACAACTGCGTGTTTGGCTGCTCATTTTGGAATTCACTTTAATAGAGTTAAATGTAACTTAGTAGAGCTGATTTAATGAGTCTAATGATGCTAATGTGTGACTGTACCATTCATACTATTGGATTTATATGGTATGTTGAATATATATAAAACTGTATATAGTAATTCTAGCCAAGTGTTTTATACAGTTGTAACCAGAAGTTTACATACACTGTATAAAAAGGCACATAACCATTAAAAAAAAATCAGATGTTAATGTGACTAAACTCTTTCTCTTTTAGGTAAGTTAGGATTATCAAATTTGTTTCTGTTATGCTTAATAGCAGAATAATGAGAGAGATATTTTTTGAGAAATTGTAATAACTTCTTGAAAGTCAAGTTTACATACAATAAGATTATTATGCCTCTGAAAAAGCTCAGATGATGGTGTCAAGGTTTTGGAAGTTTCTGATTGGCTAATTGACAACATTTGAGTTAATTGGAGGCACAACTGTAGAATATTATTTAAGGAAAACGCTCTGGTTACTAAAGTAACCCTCGTTCCCCGAGGGGGGGAACGGAAATGCTATGTGGAAAAACTTCCACTATGGGGATTTCGTCAGAATCCAATCATCTGAAAGAGTATAAAAACGGGCCAATGAAATGCCAATGAGTTGGCGGCGTCAGCGTGCACAGCTGTCTTGAATGACAATCAGCCTGGCATAAAAGGCTAGCATGTGCTCAGCAACGACATCCTTTTCTAGCTGAAGAGGCTTTCACACTCAACAGCTAAGGGACAATCGTTGTGGCGAAGGAACATAGCATTTCCGTTCCCCCCCCTCGGGGAACGAGGGTTACTTTAGTAACCAGAGCGTTCCCCTTCGGGAGGGGAACTTCAATGCTATGTGGAAAAACTTCCACTATGGGGAAATTTATGGAAAGCGCCACAACGAAAGAACCTTACCATGTCTCCAGTGAGGGGCGCGCCACGCAGCAGTACGAGCGCACCTGCATCGCTGGAGACACAGTCCTCCAACGTGTCCCCTGGCCCTTACTTACCTTACTTACCTTTTCTGGTTTAGATATATTTTTCGGGGAGTCGTAAAATACACCTAGTAGTTTCTAGGAATTTTTAAATACGACAGTACGTTGGGAAAGCGTTCAGTCCCGATAGGGAGGACGCTGCGGAGGTCACCTGCTGCCCGGAGGGGGAGACCTGGTGGCAAAATAGCATATGGACTAGCCCTGAGAAGGGGGAGTGCACATATGAAGAGGTGGTTAGCGGGGAGGGAAGACACGAGCCCGCCTAGGAGGGGGGACTACATCGTGGCTGAGTGAGCGTATGGGATCGCCAGCGGGGATCGCACATAGCAGGCACCTATACCCAGAACGCGGGATGACCAGCGGGCATACCTACAACGTAATGGGCCAACATTTGACTGCTCCGCTGAGTCAGATGCTGGGGGCCTCGGAGGAACTCTGCAGGGTTCGCCGAGTGGGGAACTCAACTGACAAAGCGAGAAAAGCGCATGTATCTCTGTGTTAGAGAGAAAGGCGCAGCAAGCGTTTTACAGCACCTAACCGAATTTCCTCATTCACCGCTCGTGAGGAAATCAGTTCACTCGAAGATAAATCTCACAAATGCTCAGGTGTCGCCCAGCCCGCAGCTCTACAATGTCTGTTAGAGAGGCGCCGCGTGCTAACGCCCAAAAGGATGCGCGCTCCGAGTGGAGCGCGCTCCGAGTGGGGGACACGGCTCGCCCTAGCTCGATGAGCGAGGGAGATGGCATTCACTGTTCAGTGGGCCAACCTCTGTTTAGATATGGCACTTCCCATCTGCCAATCACCGTAACAAATAAGAGCTGCTCAGAGGATCTAAGCTCTGAGTACGGTCCGTTATAATACGCAAGCGCGAACAGGACACCGCAATAAAGGGGCTGGGTCTGCCTCCTCCGTGGGCAGCGCTTGCAGGTTCACTACATAGTCTAAACGAGCGCTGTAGGAACCTAGGGCACCTACGTGGGCCGGGATCTCAGGTAAACGTGAGAGTGGGCCGGCCCAAAACGCTGGCACATTTCGCTGACCGAAAATGCCTCCAGATACCCGCCCATTTGACCGATGCCAACGCGACCAGCAGAGCTGTCTACCTGGACAGAAATCATATAGATACTGAGTCGAGTGATCGAGCAGACCTCTCCTAAGAGAGATCTTCAAGTGGGTAAGAGAGGGGACAGGATATATATCCACGTCTCGCGCCTCTGGGGACTGGATGATGAGGCGATGCTTTCCCAGCGCGCCGCCATCGCCGCATCCTCAGAGCGGGGATGATCGCCACGCCAACCCCTCAGTGCGGAGGGGACAGCCTTGGCTCCAGCCAACTGAAGGAGGATAGCATCACACTGATCTGGCATGTTTGGGGTTTCCTTCTCGGAGAGAAGTACACCACACAGCGAATAGACTCCACATCAGGGCATAGGCATGCCTCATAGAGGGTGCTCTAGGCCTGAGTGATGGTGTTAACCACCTAACGGTAGGTCACCTAAGTCCTCCGAGCTCCATCTATGGGCCACACGTGATGTCCATAGAACTGGGCGCGGGTGCCTAACGGTGCCTGTCCCTAAAGAAGAAGTTTCTTCCATGGGACATGCCAGGGAGGGGCCATCACGAGGAGAGAGCTAGAATACAGGTTTGATTGGGCCTGAGAGGCGCAATGCATAGACCTGTTCCTCGTCCTCCCTGACTTTACACAGCATCTGTGCGAGTAGGCTCACTGGAGAAATGCGTATTACGCACGCCCCGGGGCCAGCTGTGTAGCCAGTGCGCAGAACGCACCCATAACAGCTGGACAGTCGGGGGTGGAGCCTCCATTCTCCCAGGCGAACTGCCGTGAGAGCGCAGCGGCTGCACGGTTGAGCTCGGCGGGGAAAAATGGAATGCAGCGATTGCGCCGCGTATGACTCCGGGGGAGCAGACGGCGAGCGAGCTGAGACATGCGGTGACAGCGAATATCTCCCTTGCGGTTGATATACACCATCGCCACCATGCTGTTCGTCCTGACCAGCACGTGTTTCCCTTCTAACACCGGTAAAAAACGGTGCAGCGTGAGATACACTGCCAACAGCTCCAGGCAGTTAAGATGCCAATGCAACCAGTTTCCTACCACGGAACCACAGCTGCATGCCCGCAACACACGGCCCCCCAGCGTGAACTGGAAGCATCCGTCAAACGACGACATGCCTGGACGCTTGTTCTAGAGGCCCGCGGGCCTGTAGAACACAGGGTCCATCCAGAGGCTGAGGGCGCGGCGACACAGCGGAGTGACAGTCACCCGGTGCGCGCTCGCGTGCCATGCGCGTCTAGGGACCCGATCGTGAAGCAAATGCTGAAGTGGTCTCATATGGAGCATCCGAGCAGCGAGACCGCGGCTGCGGATGTCATATGCTCCAGGAGCCTCTGAAATAATATCAGTGGGACCACATTTTCCTGTCGAACTCTCTCAGACAGGCCAGCATCAGCCCGGCGCGCTCTCGGGGGAGGCGCGCCGTCATGTTGATCGAGTCCAGCTCCAACCCGAGAAAAGAGTTGCTCTGCACGGGGGCGAGGCTGCTCTTTTCTCGGTTGACCTGAAACCCCAATTGGTCGAAGTGCCGAAACATCCTGTCTCTGTGCGTAATCAATTAATCCCGCGAGCGCGCTGAAATCAGCCAGTCGCTTGAAATAATTGAGTATGCGGATGCCCGCAAGCCGAAGCTGGGGCACCCTCCGCGAGCTTGGTGAAAACCCGCGGAGACAGAGAGAGCCAAAAGGGGAGGACTTGTACCGCCAGGCTCGACTTCAAACGCAAACCGCAGGAAACTGACGGTGGCGTGGAAGTATGGAGACATGAAAGTACGCGTCCTTCAGGTCTACTGCTGCAGACCAATCCCGAGGACGAACGCTCCGGAGGGTGCGCTTCTGCGTAAGCTTTCTGAACGGCAGCTTGTGAAGCCAGCGGTTCAAAAAGCGCAGATCAAGGATTGGCCGTAGCCCACCGCTCTTTTTGTGTACGATGAAGTGCGGGCTGTAAACCCGCTCTCCATCCCGGCTGGAGGGACCGGTTCGATTGCATCCTTCGCCAGGAGGACAGCAGTCTCCTCTCGCAAGACAGGGGCGGACGCAGGGCTGACCCTGGTGAAATACACACCCGTGAACTTGGGAGGCCGTTTCGCGAACTGAATTGCGTAGCCAAGTCTGATCGCGCGGATGAGCCATTGCGATGGGCTGGCCCGCGCTAACCAGGCAGGCAGAGCCCTCGCAAGTGGCTTCGTCCGCACGATCGCTGACGTACCAGCGGTGGGGCAGCGCGGAGTGGGTGGGCTCAACCGGGAAGCACTGGGGTCCCACAGGAGAGCAGGAGGCAAGAGCTTCACTCTTGTCTCGCACCCGTACTCCGGAGGTGGGGCTGGGAGGGGGAGAGAAAGGAGACCGTTCTCTCTCGCTCCGCGAGCCACTGGCGAAGTGCACCGATCCTGCGAGCTGGAAAGCATAGCGTCCCAGACTGGCAGTGTTCGGGCTGTCACATCCGGGGAAGGGAAAAAATGCTCTTTCTCTGAGGTTTTGATAGCGTTTTTTAACGCTGTTTAGAAGAAGAGCCCCGCCCTCCAGCGGGGAAAGAGCAAATTTCCTCCTCTCCAGATGGCCCGTCTCAGGGACGCTTCGCGGTTCGTTTACCGAACTTAGCGGCGCCCTGGGGCGGGGAGCGCTGGTTGCCTGCGAGATGCTCGGCGCAGCCGCTTGGCTAGAGGCGCAGGCGGGGGCGACCGAGCAAAGCCGCAGGCGGGCGCTCTCGGCGTGAAGCAGTGGATGTGGATGGCTCGGCGGGGAGGAGCGGTTTTACGATCCCGCCGAGAGATGGTATTACCCATCGCCTCCGACTGCTCGCTCACCGGCGTGAATTCCTGGGCGAATTCACTGACGGTGTCGCCGAACAGGCCAGCCTGGGATATGGGTGAGCTAAGAAAGCGAACTTTGTCAGCATCACGCAGATCACCAGGTTTAGCCCGTGGTGGCGTTCCTGGGCCACTAATGTGACCATTGTCCTTCCCTGGGGCACACACAGCCGACTTCAGTCGATAGCTGTGCGGAGCTCATGCTCAGTCCTGGGTCGGAACCATCCCCGCGCAGCTGGGCCAGCGCCTGCGCTAGGGAGCGCTGGTAGGTGGCCGTAGCATGCATGGTGAGGGCGGAGGCGCACGCAGCGCACTGCGTGGGCTTCCTGTGCACATCCAGGAAGAAGGGGACGTGGAGGCTTAGAAGGTCTTGCCTTCTTTATCTCCTCCACATCACACCCCTCTAGTCGGTCCGTCCGCGGGGCTGGGGGATAAACCATCTCCAGACCCACGGCCGAAACAGCCTGGGAAGCACGGCTGCAAAGTCTGCTTCTGGATTCGACGCCACGCCCATCATCCCGGAGGAAAAGAGCAGGTTCGAATCCTCATCAGACAATGACAACCAACCCTCCAAGGATGGTGAGGATGAAAGCGCACGCAGATCGGGCAGAAAAAAGTGCCCTCCAAGACTGCGTGAGCTTACTGCGCACTTTCCGGGAAGAAGGGGACGGAAGGCTTAGAAGGTCTTGCCTTCTTATATCCTCCACATAACACCCATCTAGTCGGTCCGGCCGCGGGGCTGGGGGATAAACCATCACCAGACCCACGGCCGAAACAGCCCGGGAAAGCACGGCCATCATGTCTGCTTTTTAGATGCCAACACCGTGCTCTCCACCCCGGAGGGAGGGAGCGAGCGGGTTCGCATCCTCATCAGACAATGACAGCCCATCCTCCGATGCAGCGATGGACATCTGATCCTCGGTGTCATCAAGTGAGAGGGCGACCACCCGAGGATGGAGCGCTTCTCTCACCTGAAGCTTGGATGGAGCGCGTGGAGGAGCGAGAGGTCCGCGAGCCCGAGGGCGGCGGATTTACTCCCACTGAAACCCTCAGATCTGCCCGAGTGCCAACCGCAGTGCGGGGGACAACTGGGGTGGGTCGCTCTTTTGCAAGAGCGAGCCGCGATCTTAACTGCGCAGCAGACATGACATCACAATGATGGCATGCACTGCCCGCGAGCACCGCATCAACATGCTGGACCCCCAGACATGAAACGCAGTGCTCGTGCCCATCATCCGGGGACAGGAAACCACCGCAACCAGAAACGCACGGTCGGAGCGACGTCTTGAAAAAGATGCGCTGCACAACCGTGTTTCTCTTTTAGGAAACTTGCTTCCTATATACATACCGCTCTTGGAGGGCCGGACCCAAAGGACGCCAGGCAAGGGAGAACAACCCAGCTCGACCATCTGCCACTGCGTATACACGCTCTGGACCGGGAGAAGCTGCTTCTCGATCTCTCTCTGTAGACACAGGTTGGAGATACCCTCATAGACTCTCTCAGAAGCTCGTGAAAGGCTCTGAAAGCGAAAAGGATGTCGTTGCTGAGCACATGCTAGCCTTTTATGCCAGGCTGATTGTCATTCAAGACAGCTGTGCACGCTGACGCCGCCAACTCATTGGCATTTCATTGGCCCGTTTTTATACTCTTTCAGATGATTGGATTCTGACGAAATCCCCATAGTGGAAGTTTTTCCACATAGCATTGAAGTTCCCCTCCCGAAGGGGAACCTCAAACACACTGCTTCCTTGTGTGACAACATGGGAAAATCAACAAGCCAGAATCAACAAAAAAGCCAGATTACAATTTGCTAAATTACACTGGGAAAAAGAATAATTTTTGGAGACATGTCCTGTGGTCTGATGGAACTAAGATTGAACTGTTTGACCATAATGACCAGTGTTACATTTGGAGGACAAAGGGGAAAGCTTACAAGCCTAGGAACACTATCCCAACTGTGAAGTATGGGGGCGACAGCATCATGTTGTGGGGCCTTTTTGCTGCAGGAGGGACTGGTCCACTTTACAACATAGATGGCATCATGAAGAAAGAACATTATGTAGAATTACTGAACCAACATCTCAAGACATCAGCCAGGAAATTAAAACTTGGCCATGAACAGACCATGACCCTAACCATACTGCCAAATTAGTTAAAGTGTGCTTTAAGGACAACAGAGTGAAAGTTTTGGAGTGGCCATCACAAAGCCCTGAGCTCAATCCTATATAAAGTTTGTTGGCAGAAATGAAAAAGCTTGTGCAAGCAAGACAGCCTACAAATCTGACTCAGTTACACCAATTCTGTCAGGAGGAATGGGCCAAAATTCCTTCAAACTATTGTGAGAAGCGTGTGGAAGGATACCCAAAACGTTTGACCAAAGTTATACAGTTTAAAGGCAAAGCTAAAAAAATACCAAGGACATTTATGTAAACTTTTGACTGTCTAGAAATTAATAAAAAAATCCTCTAAAAATAATTCTCTCATTATTCTGGCATTTAGCAAATGTAAATCATTTAGGTAATCCTAACGGACCTGAAATAGTAAAGGTTTAGTATGATTTAACATAAAACATTTTTTAAAAAATGGTTATGTTTCTTTTTTTAGAGTGTATGTAAACTTCTGGTTTCAACTGTATATTGTCAGAAAAGTTGCTGTGTCCTTTTCCATGTTAAAAGGAGTTTTTGCCTTAACTATCTGTGATGGCGAAGCTCAAAATTTATATGTTAGAAATGCTTTCTATTTCTGTGAAATTTACATTATTTAAATACATTTATTAGTATAACAAAGATCACCTCAGGTACTGATTATGGACTTTATTCAGTGTTAAATGCTACCAATGTAAGTTTAAATACCCTTATACATTACATTTATTGCTATACTACACTAAAAGTAGCAGCAGATACTGTAGTTCACCTCAGATCTTGAAAATAAAATAACTAGCAAACAGTTTGAAAATGAAAGTCAGAACTGTGACTCGGCCAACAACATCAGTTACTCAGTAGCCTATTAATAATGTTAAAGAGATTTAATATGTATGTACACAATAATATGTATTTGCAAACCATTGAAAATGTGTTTTAAACATTTTCCAAAGTGATACTATTATCATCTCCATGTAAGCTATACAAAATGTGAGTTTATGAAAACTGATGTTGCTGTATTTAAGTACGTAGAGCCTATAGAAGCAAGTACTTCTCAGTCAAATCAACTAATAGAAGCGTATGTGTGCAGGTCCATAGTGTTTGTTTACAAATTGACGTTGCTGCCTATAGCCTGGCGTAAATAATACAGCAGTTTTGGTCATTTTCACAGATCCATATGAGTTGGGATTGACAACAATGTGATTGTTTTTTTGTAAAACACAAGAAAATTTAACTAATCTACGATTTTTTGTTAATAAATTTTGCGTAATTATGTCTTTAGTTAAGGTGGCACGGTCGCCTCACAGCAAGAAGGTCGCTGCTTCGAGTACTGACTGGGTCAGTTGGTATTTCTGTGTGGAGTTTGCATGTTCTCCGCATGCTGGTGTGGGTTTCTTTCCTCCGAGTGCTCCGGTTTCCCCCACAGTCCAAAGACATGCACTATAGGTCCTTTGGGGGTCACACTTTATTTGATGGTCCGTTTGTTGAATTTAAGTTACATTGCATCTACATGCCAACTAATTCTCATTAGATTATAAAACTGTTACAGTAGGTTGGGGTTAGGGTAAGTGTAAGTTGACATGCACTTGCAAAGTTGCTTATAGTCAGTTAAATGTCTGTTGAAAGAGCAGTATTAACAGATATTAAACAGACAGATACTCAAATAGACCATCTAAATAAAGTGTTGCTCAATTGGGTAAACAAAATTAGCCATAGTGTATGAGTGTGTGTATGCTTGTGAGAGATTGTATGTGTGTTTTCCAGTATTGGGTTGCAGCTGGAAGGGCATCCGTTTGCATAAAACATATGTCAGAGTAGTTGACGGTTCATTCCGCTGTGGTGACCCCTAATAAATAAGGGACTAAGACGAAGGAAAATGAATGAATGAATGTCCTTAGTTACAATTACTCTAAAATTTTGGATTGTTTACAGTTTTTCTCAGTCGCTTTGGTGCATTTCTCACAACATTTTTTACATTTGCACAACAGTTAATGCATTTCTCAAAACAATTAGTCATTTGTGCACATCATAGTAGCAGTTTCTCATTCTTTTCAGCAAATTGCAAATGCTTTTGGACATGCATCAATTGCTTTCAGACAACTCTCTGCTGTTTGTAACATTATCATTTGCTTATGTCATGTCAGTCAAAATTAACTAAACTTGTGTCTGCTGAATAGTCATTCCATATAAAACTAATAGTCCTCATTTCATTACTTGAGTCATTACATACAAAAATGTTGAACTAGTTGTCAAAATCTGTCAAGCTAATTTTATTTAGAAACTTTAAATCTTTTTTTTCACTGAAAATGTCTTCTAAATTGAACAATTTGATGAATGATTTACAGACCTGTGTATGTTGTAGGTTCAGTTCCAATCTGTACTGCAATATTGTTTACAGTTGTGCACAGCTCTACCCAAAGGAAGTTTGTTTGTTGTAAAAAAGGGTGTATTTATTCTTTTGCACAATGCTGTGAATAAATTAGAATTGTAAAGAGCAAATGCAGTAAAAATGTAAAACATTCATATTCAGTGTCTTGTACTCAGATACCTCACTAAATGCAGTGATGTCTAACTTTACTGTAGTTTTCAAATGGCTGTGCAAATAGTATATAGTGCTGTCTTGAACATTTTCAGGAAGTGTCACCAAAATCTGACTTTTTTGCATTGGAAAACATGTACAGAGTAAAGTGTCATGATGAAAACATGACTAAGCCATTTGACTATCTTGTTCATAAACAATGGTGGCAGGACTTTTCATTTTGATGACACTGACACTTTCATTGACATCAATACTTGCTTTTGAGGAATGAGCTTTTCATTTTGAACAAATGACGCACTTTTGCAGGTTATCCACTAGGTTTTGCAGTTTGCACTAATTGTTTTGAGAAATGCATTAACTGTTGTGCAAATGTAAATAGTGTTGTGAGAAATGCACCAAAGCGACTGAGAAAAACTGTAATATAAACAAATTAAAAATGCAGTGTGTAATTATTTTTATTAAATTCATAGCAAACACATTTTTAGGCATATTTTGATGACAGAGTGACTGTGTGTGGAATCATGGGAGTTGTGGTCTTCATTACATCCTATGGGACTCCTGCAGAAATCATGTTGATGAATGAGCTAAAGTAAAAAGCCTGACACTGAAGTAATTGCTAAAGAGAGACTGAAGAGCACTGAAGTAATTTGCTAAAGAGAGACGAACGTGACGAGGCATGAAAGCAGCAGAGCGTTTATTATGACACAGTTTTATAAGCTAGTGATCATGTGGAGAAGAAGCAGCACTGTTTTATCAGACTAAATACATTTCAGGCTTCTGTTATATAGTGTTAATTTTGTTGGTGTTAAATTTTCGTCATAATTTTCATGACGAACATGTATCTACCGACGAAAACGAGATGAAAACTAAATAAAAATTAAGTGATGATGACGACAACTATAATAAAAAAAATACTGACTTTTTGTTGACTAATAAAAATGTGACAAAAATGCGAGTGAGGGACCTTTTCTGGAATTTGGTTTGTGATGCATGATGCTGGGGATATGATGTATATAATGAGTTTTATTTACAGTTTTTCTCAGTGGCTTTGGTGCATTTCTTACAACACTATTTACATTTGCACAACAGTTAAAGCATTTCTCAAAACAATTAGTACAAACTGCAAAACCTAGCTGATTACCTGCAAAAGCGCGTCACTTGCTCAAAATGGAGAGCTCATTCCTCAAAAGCAAGTATTGATGTCAATGAAAGTGTCAATGTCATCAAGATGAAAAGTCCTGCCACCATTGTTTATGAACAAGATAGTCAAATGGCTTTGTCATGTTTTCATTATGACACTTTACTCTGTACATTTATTTCAATGCAAAAAAGTCAGATTTTGGTGACACTTGCTGAAAATACTCAAGACAGCATTATATACTATTAGCACAGCCATTTGAAAACTATAGTAAAGTTAGACATCACTGCATTTAGTGAGGTATCTGAGTACA
Source organism: Danio kyathit (assembly GCA_903798195.1). Lineage (NCBI taxonomy): Eukaryota > Metazoa > Chordata > Actinopteri > Cypriniformes > Danionidae > Danio > Danio kyathit. The sequence continues at coordinate 35,513,513 of LR812540.1, forward strand.
AGACACTGAATATGTGTGTTTCACATGTTTACTGCATTTGCTCTTTACAATTCTAATTTATTCACAGCATTGTGCAAAAAAATAAATACAGCCTTATTTACAACAAACATAAACTCCCTTTGGGTAGAGCTGTGCACAACTGTAAACAATACTGCAGTACATATTGGAACTGAACCTACAACATACACAGGTCTGTAAATCATTCATCAAATTGTTCAGTTTAAAAGACATTTTCAGGAAAAAAAAAAAGAAAAAAGATTTTAATTTTTTTTAACAAAATTAGCTTGACAGATTTTGACAACTAGTTCAACATTTTTGTATGTAATGACTCAAGTAATGAAATGAGGACTATTAGTTTTAAATGGAATGACTATTCAGCATCCACAAGTTTAGTTAATTTTGACTGACATGATATAAGCAAATGATATTGTTACAAACAGCAGAGAGTTGTAGGAAAGCAATTGATGCATGTCAAAAATAATTTGCAATTTGTTGGAAGGAATGAGAAACTGCTACTATGATGTGCACAAATGACTAATTGTTTTGAGAAATGCATTAACTGTTGTGCAAATGTAAATAGTGTTGTGAGAAATGCACCAAAGCCACTGAGAAAAACTGTAATTTTAAGTTAGAAAATTTTGAATGAATAAATGCATACAATGTTTTAATTAAATTAAACTTAATTTAAACCAAATATATTTTAGTTAACAAAATCTAGAGTAGATTTACTCGACTACAATCTTATGAAATTAAGCTGACTAATACTTAAATAATTCAAATGACTAAAATATGACTAAAACTAAAATGGCAGTTAAGTCAAAAGACTAAGACTAAAGCTAAATCAAATTTGCTGTCAAAATTAACGTTGCTGTTATAATACTGACCTGCGCAGTCTAATAAAACACACAACATATTAAAGCATCTTTTTAATTTACCTGCTTTAAACAAATTAAAACATGATGACATCATTAGCATGGAGACACAACACGTAATCCGGTTTACTAGTTAACAACTGCTTATTTTTCTGGATTTACAGTTTTTCTCAGTGGCTTTGGTGCATTTCTCACAACACTATTTACATTTGCACAACAGTTAATGAATTTCTCAAAACAATTAGTCATTTGTGCACATCATAGTAGCAGTTTCTCATTCCTTACAACAAATGGCAAATGCTTTTGGACATGCATCAGTTGCTTTCATGCAACTCTCTGCTGTTTGTAACATTATCATTTGCTTATGTCATGTCAGTCGAAATGAACTAAACTTGTGGATGCTGAATAGTCATTCCATATAAAACTAAAAGTCCTCATTTCATTACTTGAGTCATTACATACAGAAATGATGAACTAGTTGTCAAAACCTGTCAAGCAAATTTTATTTTAAAAATGTTAAATCTTTTTTTTTTCTGAAAATGTCTCCTAAATTGAACAATTTCATGAATGATTTACAGACCTGTGTATGTTGTAGGTTCAGTTCCAATCTGTACTGCAATATTGTTTACAGTTGTGCACAGCTCTACCCAAAGGAAGTTTATGTTTGTTGTAAATAAGGGTGTGTTTATTCTTTTGCACAATGCTGTGAATAAATTAGAATTGCAAAGAGCAAATGCAGTAAAAATGTGAAACATACATATTCAGTGTCTTGTACTCAGATACCTCACTACTGTAAATGCAGTGATGTCTAACTTTACTGTAGTTTTCAAATGGCTGTGCAAATAGTATATAGTGCTATCTTGAGCATTTTCAGGAAATGTCACCAAAATCTGACTTTTTTTGCATTGGAATAAATGTACAGAGTAAAGTGTCATAATGAAAACATGACAAAGCCATTTGACTGTCTTGTTCATAAACAATGGTGGCAGGACTTTTCATTTTGATGACACTGACACTTTCATTGACATCAATACTTGCTTTTGAGGAATGAGCTTTCCATTTTGAGCAAGTGACACGCGTTTGCAGGTTATCCACTAGGTTTTGCAGCTTGTACTAATTGTTTTGAGAAATGCATTAACTGTTGTAGAAATGTAAATAGTGTTGTGAGAAATGCACCAAAGTGACTGAGAAAAACTGTAACATTCTTCAAAACATTTGCGTAATTTGCATAAAACTATATAAAACTGTTCTAGTGGTTCTTTGGATGTTTTAATGAAAATTGTTTTACATATTGTGCCTCTAAATTCTATTTGGTGACAGAATTGGTGCATACATGCAGAAACAGATGAAAGACCCTTAAGTGGTGTTTTTTGCTGGATTGGATCAGAGATTTCAGTGAAAGACTCCCTGCCAGTCCTTCTATACTAAAGAGGAAGAGAGAGTCTTCATCCATTGACAAAATCACCCCGTGTCGTCCTGCAGTGATCATTATTTCTAAGGTTTTTCTTCCTTTAAGCACTAAAGAAGCCTGCGTGTGCTTGACTTGTGAGGTCCAGACGGAAAAGTGTCCTGGTAAGACAAAGTCTGAAGTCACTCATCCAGCTTTTGCCAGCGAGGGTTGTAAATAAGGTCATCTTTTGAGCGTGGCTCTGGTTTCTCGTCATTCTTACCATTGTAGAGGCATTCAAGGAAACCGGCTGAACATCCGGAGTGAGCAGCCATTTCTCTGGTTCTGCACGTTGTGTGGTTTCTGTCGCCTGGAAGTGAGTTAATATCAACTACTTCCTCTTCCCGAGGCTTGATGGTTTTCCCACAGGTTGTGTTTGTTTGTTGTCTTTCCTCATATTGATAAAGCTGATGATGAACTGTTGTTGGGAACAGGTTTGATTTACCGCACGTCTGCGTTTCTTTGGTGTCGCATCAGTGCAGTATTTGTATTGCTTTACGTTGATATATTTGACAGACACTTTTATCTGGAGCACAATGAATATTTCTGACAGAGTTTTTAATAATAGTGTACGTCTATGATAAATTATAGCTTTACAGTATAAGCATGAAAGAAACTTTCAATGGAAATATAAGCTTGATAAAAATGACCACACCACATTTATTCTTTGAAAGACATTTAGAGACAGAAATGCTTACTAGAAGGTAAACTGAGCCATAATTATTTAATCTTTAGTTTCATTTCTGAAAAAAAAAGTCAATACTTTAGATTCAATACTTTAGCTTTATAAATTCTACAGGGTTTTTACAATGTAGATTGTGTCAAAGCAGCTTAACATAGAAGTTCTAGTAAATTGAAACCGAGTCAGTCCAGTTTTCAGAGTTGTGGTTCAGTTTAGTTCAGTTCAGTGTGATTTAATTTTCACTGCAGAAAGTCCAAACACTGAAGAGCAAATTCACAGATGCGCAGCTCCACAATTCCCAAACCAAGCAAGCCAGTGGTGACAGTGGCGAGGAAAAAACTTCACCAATTACGAAAGTGAAGGGAAAAAAAAACCTAGAGAGAAACCAGGCTCAGTTGGGCATGAGTCACGACTATTTCTCCTCTGGCCAAACTTCTTGTGCAGAGCTGCAGTCTAGACGCCGGAGGCTGGAGAACGCTGGACGTCCAATTTTTATTGTTATTATTGTCTTTTTATTATTTTTATAAATAGTTTGGCGCAAAGCATTGTATCTGAGTATTTCTGTTAGTAGAAGTAGTAAAATAATAATAATAATAATAATAATTCTTCTTCTTCTTCTTCTTCTTCTTATTATTATTATTATTATTATTATTATTATTATTATTATTATTATTACAACTGATAGTTGTTTCAAGAGTTCACACTTAGCTGATGATTGATTATAAAGCTTGTTTGGCATGCTGTCCTGGGAGAGAGCCCTGAGCTCATAAGATCCTCGAGCCCGGGGCTCCCTCCCATTGCAAGGCGAGAGGGGAGATCGAGCTCAGGTAGATCTCGAGAACTCCCCTGTCGTAGTGATTAAAGAGCAGATAGTAGTTCTCTTTAACGAGATAGGTACTAGGTAGGGAGCAAGTCTATAGTGTTGATTAGTCAATAACTTAGGTTGCATGTTTTAAATCGGTGGGAGGAAACCGGAGAACCCGGGAGAAACCCACGTGAGCACGGGAAGAACGTGCAAACTCCAGACAGAAATGCCCGCTGGTTTGGTAAAGCCTAGAACCATTGACATTCTTGCTGTGGCCACCGTGTCACCCATCTAGGAAAGAGGAGGAGTAGGGGTGGAAGGGGGGGATTCTTCAAAGCGAAGATAGCGGTGATGTGAAACCCAGGGTATTTGTAGTAGCTTAGGGATCTGATTGGTGCATCTGATTGGTGCGTAGTGAATTGGATAATGTGGGTCCTGCCGCTAGGAATCATAAGCACGTGATCCTCTCGAAATTAGTTTATAAATAAACTTTACTATGTGAGGGGAGGCTGACAACGAGGTTGACAATCCAAGTGCAGTTTATTACAAGAATGGTCAGGCAGGCAACAGTCAACAGGGTCAAACAGGTACATGCAGAGCAATCTAAAGTCGTGGTCAAAAAAACAGGTTTAACAGAGATGTGACGCTGACAACAGGGGTGCGAATCCAAATGCAGGTTTATTAGAATGGTCAGGCAAGCAATGGTCAACACAGGGGCAAACAGATGTATACAGGCAATATAGAATCATAGTCAATAGGCAGGCAGATGGTCAGAGGCACGCAGCAGACAACTTAAAACAAACAAACAAGGCAAGGCGAGTGTCACTAAACAGATAACAAGACTCAGCTATGAGTGTCTCAAAGTGAGCCATATATATGTGTGTGTAATCAGTCATTGAGCAGCATCAGCTGTGAGAGTGTAATCAGTCAGGATCTGGAACCGGTTGTGTGTGTGTGGTGCATGACTGGGTTTTGTAGTCCATTATGAGGCAGAATTGTAGTTCGTGTGAGTATGAATGTTTTCCAACGATCTCTGGTGGTTAGATCGCTGGTGATCATGACAACAGGCGAGTGGTTGGTAAAGACAGCAAAGTATTAATAACAACGGGACGACAAGGTGAGGATGAAAACAGAGGATAGACTAGACAAAGAATGCAAAAAAATGTTACACTAACAGATAAACAAGACTTGGAAGTCCATGAATAGTTTCAGATTTGTGTGTTTGCAATCAGCAGAAAACCGGAACAGGTGTGAGTATGTGGTACATGACAGGATTTGTAGTTCCTTTGGTGGCAGATTTGAAGTTTTCCAGCGATCTGTATGGAGTAGATCACTGGTGATTGTGACAATAGTTCAGCCCCGGTACATGTTCAACAATTTCAACATTTGTTAATAAACAAAATAATATTTGCAAGTAGATTGTCCTGATGGTTCATTGAAAATGTTGATAGGATATTTAATGTTTTTATTTTCGTATCATATTTGATATATGAAACAGGAGAATATCGATAAAGTAAATGATTAAAAATCTCTAATTGTTGGTTTGAGTAGAACGGGAATGAAAAACAACTTTATTTTATCATTTCATTTCATTTCATTATAAAAAACTACTTTATAATTTAATTAAATTTAACTATTTTATTTTATTATTTATTTTTTATTTAATGTTGAAAAACTTTGACTACGTCTACACTAATCCAGATGAATTTAAAAATGGCATTTTCATCTAAAAAAACACATACACATTTTATTAAATTATATTTTATTTTTATTTTTAATTTAATTTAATTTAATTTAATTTAATTTAATTTAATTTAATTTAATTTAATTTTGTTTTGTTTTGTTTTGTTTTGTTTTGTTTTGTTTTATTTTATTTTATTTATTTATTTATTTTTTATATTGAGAAACTGGCTAATCTATACTATTCCAGATGAATTTGAAAATGGCATTTTCATCTAAAAATGCATACATTTTATTTATTTATTTATTTATTTATTTATTTATTTATTTATTCATTCATTCATTCATTTACTTATTTATTTTTTATTTCATTTATTTATTTATTTTTAAATGTAATCATACACAAAGTAGACATCAATTGGCTAACTCTAACAGTACTAGTTCTGAAGCATAAACACATTTCATCCTTTATCTTAGTTTTGTACTGCAGTATATCTGTACTATCTGCTCAGAATAACTCGCTATAAGCTGCTTGATTCCAGTAGTCAGAAGTAAGACTTCAGCGTTTCTGACTCAAGTAGCAAACACTTAATAGGTCACAAGTCTCCAAAGGGCCATTAATAACATCTGAAAGTAAATCCCACTCAATCCATAAAAACCCTGGAGACCTTCAATAGACATAATTCATATCTCTCCCAGCTGGACTCATATCTGCTAAACAGAGATGTCAAGTGAAAATATGCCAGTATTAGTATCTGCCAGAGCGTCGCCACCTTGCACAGCTCGCGAATAGTTGCTGTCGGGCCAGGAATGATGTGTTTTCTTTCGGAGATTAATAGGTTTGAGTCAACAAACGCAGCTAATGAGAGCACTTGAGCACCTGTAAATCCACATATCAGCAGCACCGGGAATGAATCACCGCAGATGGAGAGCGCAAGCTAAACCCCAGAGCTTAAATACAGCGGAGAAATGAATTCATACTATCGGATGGCTAATAAATACAGCATACCTTCTGAAATGTTGTGCTCATAAATTTAGCCATAAATCATTTTGGTGGTGAATTAAGTGTTGTTCTCTTTCCACACAACGTAATCCCCAGCAAAGGTTGGTCTACGCTGTTAATAATAAATTCACAGTTTTCCCTAGTTTGTGATTAAATATTGAATTGAATTATGTTTCACCAGCAACTGTTGATGTCGTAAAGTGTTAAAAAGTGACGTTTATTGAGATTTTTATTTGTTTGAAGTGCTATATTGGCTTGGTTGGTGTTGTAAATTACAGTACAAAAACCTGGTAATAAACTTACAGTACTATTTCTTATGTCTTATGCATTATATTGTTTTAAACTACTAAAATGTTAATAAAAGTCACTTCATTAAACTGCACATTTAATTTTTCAACATCAAAAGTCAACAGAGCAGAGATAAACGTCCCGTAATGCAATTCATAACCATAAATCAATTGAAAAAAACATATATATATATATCAGAATAAGTCAGAATTATTAGCCCCCCTTTGAATATCTTTTTCTTTTTTAAATATTTCCCAAATTATGTTTAACAGAGCAAGGAAATTTTTACAGTATGTCTGATAATATTTTTTCTTCTGGAGAAAGTCTTATTTGTTTTATTTTGGCTAGAATAAAAGCAGTTTTTAGTTTTTTAACAGCCATTGTCTTGAATTTTGGCTAGAATAAGAGCAGTTTTTAGTTTTTTTAACAGCCATTGTCTTGAAAAATATCTGATCAAATATTATTTACTGTCATCATGGCAAAGATAAAATAAATCAGTCATTAGAGATGAGCTATTAAAACTATTATGTTTAGAAATGTGTTGAAAAAATCTTCTCTCCGTTAAACAGAAATTGGAGAAAAAAATAAAAAGGAGGGCTAATAATTCAGGGGGAGCTAATAATTCTAACTTCAACTAAAGTATATATATATATATATATATATATATATATATATATATATATATATATATATATATATATATATATATATATTTACAGTGTAGTCTTTAGATTCTTTCTGCTGATGAAGGTCTGGTCACTGCAGGGAAAAAATACCTCGAAAGAAACCAGGCTCAGTTGAGCACAACAAATTTCTCCTCTGGCTCCTTTGTAATTCCCAGAGAAAATTACTGAAAACACTTTCGTCCCTAAACTACACATTGACCTGCTTTATTTCTACCTGCTATTCATTTAATTTGTCAAGGAAAAGCGCCACAATTTTAAAACGGGCCGACAGAGAGGTGTAGTTGTTGCTCTGAGTAACAAAGGAGTATAAAGAGTATAAAGTCAAATGTGAGTGAGTATATAGACTGAGAGACCTGCCAAAACTACAGCTCTGAGTAAACAATCTGTGTTCTTTGAAGAAAAGCAGTCTAAAGCATCTAAAACTGGCATTAATCAATGCTGTCAAAACAAAGAGCATCCAAAATAACTGCTGTAAAATGTCTTCCACCATTTTATCTAAATTGGTCTGTCGGAATTAAAAAAAAATATTTCAAGACCCAGAAAGATTGATATTTGAAGATTTAATTTTGTTGCACGAAGGGAACAATCAAGAAGAAACCAAGAGGTTTAATTCTGGTTGTTCAAAAGATAGTCCTCTGAGGCTAGTTTTTATACAGTCACACAAACAAATGATGAAGCATTGTCTTTATTCATGATGTCTTTTAATTAAAAAAAAAAACATGAAAGATTTATGTTATTTAAAAAAAATCACATTGTTTTCACTATTTTGGAGAATAGGGGTTGCCGGTATTTTCACATCTGTGGCTACGGCTGACTATTTAAATATAGCGGGTTTGGTATCACAACTTGCAAATCCAGAGATGCTTGTAGTGGCGATTCTCTCTGACTAATCATTGATCAGTGCTGGTAGTGGCGATTTTCTCTGACCAATCTTTGATTAGCACTGGTAGTGCCGATTCTCTCTGACCAATCTGTGATCAGCGCTGCTAGTGCCGATTCTCTCTGACCAGTCGGTGATTAGCACTGGTAGTGGCGATTCTCTCTGACCAATCTGTGATCAGTGCTGGTAGTGGTGATTCTCTCTGACCAATTATTGATCGGAGCTGGTAGTGCCGATTCTCTCTGACAAATCGGTGATCAGCACTGGTAGTGCCGATTTTCTCTGACCAATCATTGATCATCGCTGGTAGTGGCGATTCTTTCTGACCAATCAGTGATCAGCACTGGTAGTGCCGATTCTCTCTGACCAATCTGTGATCAGCGCTGGTAGTGCCGATTCTCTCTGACAAATCGGTGATCAGCACTGGTAGTGCCGATTTTCTCTGACCAATCATTGATCATCGCTGGTAGTGGCGATTCTTTCTGACCAATCAGTGATCAGCACTGGTAGTGCCGATTCTCTCTGACCAATCTGTGATCAGCACTGGTAGTGGCGATTCTCTCTGACCAATCATTGATCAGCTCTGGTAGTGCCGATTCTCTCTGACCAATCAGTGATCAGCGCTGGTAGTGGCGATTTTCTCTGACCAATCAGTGATCAGCGCTGGTAGTGGCGATTCTCTCTGACCAATCAGTGATCAGCGCTGGTAGTGGCGATTCTCTCTGACCAATCAGTGATCAGCACTGGTAGTGCCGATTCTCTCTGACTAATCTGTGCTCAGCGCTGGTAGTGCCGATGCTCTCTGACCAGTGGGTGATCAGCACTGGTAGTGCCGATTCTCTCTGACTAATCTGTGATCAGCACTGGTAGTGGCGATTCTCTCTGACTAATCTGTGATCAGCACTGGTAGTGCCGATTCTCTCTGACCAGTGGGTGATTAGCACTGGTAGTGCCGATTCTCTCTGACCAGTGGGTGATCAGCACTGGTAGTGCCGATTCTCTCTGACTAATTGGTGATTAGCACCGGTAGTGCCGATTTTCTCCAATCTCTTATTGATCAGCAGTGTATACGTGTCACGTTGTGGTAATGTTCGACTTACCTGGAACCTCACTCTAGGTGGTAATAAAAAAAGTACCAAACTGTACTGTACCAAGTAGGGGCAAGTGTCTAAACATCCAGTTGCCTCCTCCATTGATTGTGTACTACATATTTTAGTATGACGGCTAGCCCTGCCCTAAAGGACTGATAAATTTGGATTTCATTCAGACTTTAATGTCTCCTTGATCAAACAAACCTGATTCAGATCATCAACTTATTAGCAGAGAGCACCATGAACTGAGCTGTGTGTGTCACAGAACAGATACAAACAACATTTGTAGAGGGTTTGATTAAAAAGCCCTGCTGCTGATGTCATCAAACAGATTATCTACACAAACTCTTCAACTAATAGTATAAAACAGGAATCACCCACAACAGATGCTCTTGAAGAAACGCTAAGTGTGTGAGCAGTGCATCGAACTCATATGGTGCTTCGAGAATGGGCTTCTCATGGATCAGGAAGCCGCAGCATTGTTTTCCAGTTCAGTTCCCATGGCTAATCATCTGCCCTGATCTGTGTTTTCTTTCCTTCGAGAGGTCAATCCACACAAACACACCGTCAACACAACCAACAAACACTGTACATGCTAAACTCTAGCTATAGGGCTGCCAAGTGACCCATTTTGGACAGTTGTCTGCGATTTGTCCTATCTTGTCTGATCAACAGACTCCCATTCAAAAATTAGGTATAGCACATCTTGAGGAAAAAATATGCTAATCGCTTGTCCGCTAGCTGGGTTGCCTACTGTCCCATATTGGCTGGGATGTCCGGTTTTTTGGGCCTAATTGTTTTGTTCCATTTATTGAGTGCGAAGCTGATCTTACCAAGTGTTCAATCATTTTTTTGTTTGATTTAATTTGTTCAAATGTTGTCCTATTGCACTACTGCATTAAGTTTATAATACAAAATGTGTCAACAAAGAGTCCAGAAACTGAAGATGGAGACAGATTTACATATGACACACAGAGAAACATGAAAAGTTCTGCATTAAATGTATTATATTTTACAAATATCGACCTTTGTTTATTTCATACCCCATTCCATGATGTTTTCAACATTAAATTTATAATTCTGCATGTGGGAGGTTTTCATTATATCCTTTTTTGGCAATCTCTTGGAGTTGTATATGTTTTAAAAACAAAGTAAGCTAGATATCTTTTAATTTCAGCGGTTCATTCCGCTGTGGTGACCCCTGATAAACCAGGGACTAAGCCGAAGGAAAATAAATGAATGAATGATTCTCTTAAATTCATTTGTGAAAACCACCATCTGAAACTAGAGCAAGCATTGACTCAATATACTTTACAAAGGCTTCATTCAATACACTTTGACATCTGTCGATTTCATCAGAATGAGGAGCTCACTGTTGCATTAAATGAGAAAATCCTATTGCTGTCAGAGGTTTCAATAAAGGGATAGTTCACCCCAAAAATGAAAATGATGTCATCATTTGCTCACCCTTTACTTGTTCCATACCAGTTTGAGTTTAGTTTTGTTCTGTTGAGCACAAAAGAAGACATAATAAAGAACACTGGAAACATGTAAACATTGACTTCCATAGTAGGAAAAACAAACACTATGAAAGTCAATGGTTACAGGTTACAATAACAACTGCCTACATGTACTTTAACCCTTAGACCACAGGTGTCAAAGCCAGTTCCTGGAGGGCCGCAGCCATGCACAGTTTAGTTCCAACCCTGCTTCAACACACCTATACCTGTAGGTTTCAAACAAGCCTGAAGGACTAAATTAGTTTGATCAGGTGCGTTTAATTAGGGTTGAAACTAAACTGTGCAGAGCTGCGGCCCTCCAGGGACTGGCTTTGACATCTGTGCCTTAGACCATGTCCCAACAACATTCGACACAATAAAAGCTATCTTTTCCATGTTAGAGAAGTTTTTCTTAATCGTTTGCGACAGCGATGTGCAAAATTTCTATTTTAGAAATGCTCTCTATTTTTGCGACGTCACGGCAGAAAAATAGCATATACTACAGTTTAACCGTTTTCAAGGTATACCGCGGTTTGGAAAAGTCAAGGTTTTAAAACCGCCCAAATTTTCTGTAACACCGTTCCTAAGGTATGTGTAAGATTTTTTATTTACATTTTTTTTTTTTTTTTTTTTTTTTAGGACAACAGTATCTCCAGCAGAAACAATATTCAAAAATGCCATATTAAATTGTAAAGAAATCAGTTTTTTTTTTAAACAAATGAAAACAGCAGAAGTCAATTAATCTTTTGATTTCTTTAGCCTGACATGTTCACTGTTCGAAAATATTTTTGGAATTTTTTTTTTTTGTTTTTTTATCCAGACATTTAAAAAGAATATATTTTAGAGCAGTGAGCACAATACCGTGATACCGTGATATTTTTTATCCAAGATTATCATATCGTCAGAATCTTATACAGGCACATGCCTAACTACAGTATATAATAATGATTACCTCGGGTACTGATTATGGGCTTTATTCAGTGTTAAATACTACCAATGTGAGTTTAAATAACATTTTATGTGACATTTATTGCCATACTGAAAGCAGCGGCAGATCTTAAAAATATAATAACTAGCAAACGGTTAAAAAATGAAAGTCTGAACTGTGACAGAAAGTGCAAACTAACAACACCTAGTCACCCAGTAGCCTATTAATAATGCTAAAGAGAGTTAATTTGTATTAATTTGATTAAAATTCATTACCATTAATGCAGACAGACAGATTGCTTGTCGCTGGAATCTTGTTGCGTCGCATGTTGTTAGGAGTAGGGTTGCATGGTTTACCGGTACTATGGCAGTATCGCGATACTATGGCTCCAAAATACTGGCAGTGCCACTGTAGTTTGTAAACGGTAGTATCATCATTAATGGTTTATCTACAATCAATAATGTTGCATGTGAAAAAGTCAATAAAATGCTCACACATTTGTGCAACAATAGACCTTTTTATTTTTATAGTCTGTGGATCCCCTAAAGTTGCAAAACTGTGTAGAATTCGCACCTTTTATGGTAGCCTATGGCACATTTTCTAATGCTTTAGTTCGAACGCACATCTGAATCAGTTCATTTCTGTTCCTGTTAATATGATTCAGTAGCTACAACAACCACAACAACCTCTTTTAAAGAATGACTCACAAAGTAAAATTTTGAATTACTTTGGATTGTTACCTGATAAGACTGAACAAATATATGAAAAACCCAAAAGAGCAACATTGAAACAATTTTCGACCACTTCTTATAGCAATATTTTGTTGGAAAATGCTCTTTTGTAGCAAATTTCATTCTGTATAATTTGTATCTTTATTTTAATGTATTTTTTTGTTGGTCAGTTATCTACAAAATAAACAAAAAGAATGAATAAATTTTAGGTGAAGTGACGTGCAAATAATACTTTTTGACCTTAAGGGAGTTATGAATTAAATTCAAGTAGGCCTATTATAAAATAAAATATAGTATTTCTGACAATTTAATATTTGAGTTATGAATTACAGTATCGCAATACTACTTGGTATTGTGATACTTCAGCTGGTATAGTATCGTAAGATTAATTAATGGTATTGCGACCACCCTAGTTAGGACACTGTGAAACTTGTTATGCTAAAATGTAATTCATTTATTCATTAATTTTCTTTTCCGCTTAGTCCCTTTATTATTCCGGGGTCGCCACAGCGGAATAAACCGCCAACTTATCCAGCACATGTTTTACGCAGTGGATGCCCTTCCAGCCGCAACCCATCTCTGGGAAACAACCATACACACTCATTCACACTCATACACTACGGACAATTTAGCCAACCCAATTCACCTGTACCACATGTCTTTGGACTGCGGGGGAACCGGAGCACCCGGAGGAAACCCACGCGAACGCAGGGAGAACATGCAAACTCCACACAGAAATGCCAACTGACCCAGCCGAGGCTCGAACCAGCGACCTTCTTGCTGTGAGACGACAGCACTACCTACTGCGCCACTGCGTTGCCTTGCTAAAATGTAAGAGGCACAAAATTTGTAAAACTGTGAAAATAGAGGCCATTCCAGTTCTAACAGGTATAAATAGCTCATGTTTAATTTGGTTTTATCTAAAAAAAAAAATTTAACAACATCGGTTGTAAATAACAGTTTTAGGTCAGTGACTGGAAGACTTGGATGTATTAGAAAAAAAATGTAGCTACATTTAAAGAAAAAGCCATGGGTACATTTTACCCCATTGTTGTTTTAAAATAAAATCTGTATCACAATCAGACAAGTAGCAGAACTGGCTATGAAAAAATCAATATCAGATTTTAGTCCTGTCCCTTATTTAACAGTGACCAAGTTGACAAGTGTTAGCTGAAGCACACGCAGGAGTTCAGCAAAGGATTTCATTTATCCGCTACTAACTTTCGTAACTATAGAACTATAGAAAGGCCAACAATTGTCGGAGCAGCAGGTTTTGTGTGGAGTCTTTTTCCCATGATGAGGGTATTGTGTGCGGCGGCTCTCAGACGAGCGAGGGACCCCTGGGGGACGATTGAACAGCTCCTGCTCAAACATATGCAAAATGAAGATCGGCTTCCTCTGTCGCCGCATTCAGACGCTCAGAATATAAGCTCATTACGCCGTTACTGCAACATAATCACGCTATTCAGAGTCCTCGAGTGACGGAAACAAGCGATCTTCAGTATATAAGCTGATTCACGATAGACATGATTCATTGAGAATTTTATTCATCCAGCATATTAGAAGTGGAGCCTTTTATTGGATGTAGGGTATTTTATAATTTGTCATTTTTCAGAGCTCATTTTCAGGGCTGGCCTAAAAATACATTGAAATATATTTTTAAATAAAATACCAAATACATCAATTTTACATGTTTCAAAATAACCTACAAAATACAGCAGCCACAAATGTGTCAAAATAAAATACTGTATTTTGTATTTTGAAAATACTACAAAATACTTTTACAAGTGAGTATGACATTTCTTCACAAACCTTCATCCAGCAGGCATATTTGATCAATCCCTTCACCATTAAACTGACTTTCTCTTTCATTTTAGCATAAATTTTGAACAAATTTTATACAGAAAGTCCTGTCTGTAAGATGATCTCTTTAATCATTGTAAAAACCATGTAATGCAGATAATGAGTTGGAGTACTATATCACTTAATTGTGTTTGTGGAATCTCTTAATAGTTTTATATTTTAAAGGGTCATATATAAAGTGGTTATTTATTTTTTTGTTCAATAAATGTTTTTTTTTTTTTTTTTTGCAATTGAAATCTTCTTTGCTTAATGTAACAATTATGTAAAAACATGATTTCTGAAAACTACGAAAACCTACAGTTTTAGTCCTTTTCAAAAATCAAGATTTTTGTAAATGTACTCTTCAATAAACAACATAAAACATGATATCTCTTTGATATCTCTAAATATTTGTGTCTTATATAATGTATTGTGCCACTTTGATATCTCTTCATTAATTGTACACTGCATCTGCAGATCAGCTGCTGGCATTTGAAACAGCGGTAACACTTTATATTAACAGTGAATGAATAATGATGTATTAATATGTAAACTAAACGTTACTTTATTATGAATTAATGATGAGTTAATGTATGCACTAATCATGAACTAACTTGAACTACAACATGAGTCACATGAGTTCATGTGTGAATTACGGCTACCTTAATTACTTGTTAGTACATGATTGTTTGTTAATTAATGTATTAATTACCACATTAGTTTATGCTTTATTTAACCATCATGAACTCATGATATGTTAATATATATTTATGTTGTGACTTTACTTGAAGGGGCACATCATCATTAACCCATTCTTAACTACTCATGAACTTCTTATGCTCGTCCAACTAGTCAGTTTACACTGAATAACAATAGAAAAGTGTTCTGTCAACATCAGCATGAACAGGAGTTCATGAGTAGTTAAGGATGAGTTAATGATGATGTGCCCCTCCAAGTAAAGTCATGACATAATCATACATTAACAGCTCATGAGTTCATGTTGGTTACATTTAGCTTAAACTTAAATGTTAACTAATACATTAATTAACAACATGTACTAACAAGTAATTAAGGTAGCCGTAATTCACACATGAACTCATGTGACTCATGTTGTAGTTAACGTTAGTTCATGATTAGTGCATACCTTAACTCATCATTAATTCATAATAAAGTAACGTTTAGTTTGCACATTAATACATCATTATTCATGTACTGTTATTGTAAAGTGTTACCGAAACAGCCAATAAAGTATTGTAATTGCCACTGTAGGACTTATTTCTATGCTGTTTGTCTTATTTTCTTTCTATGATGTTTGTCTTATTTTCTTTCTATGCTGTTTGTCTTATTTTCTTTCTATGCTGTTTGTCTTATTTTCTTTCTATGCTGTTTGTCTTATTTTCTTTCTATGATGTTTGTCTTATTTTCTTTCTATGCTGTTTGTCTTATTTTCTTTCTATGCTGTTTGTCTTATTTTCTTAGCATCACATCAGCAATCCATCCCAAACTTATTATTTGTAGAGTATACTCATTCTCCCAAGAGTTTTTCAGTTCTTCTTTAAGTGGAAGAGTCTCAGTTTACCCCCCTAGTGAACACCAGTACACCATGTTTAAGTGTTTTATTATTTTAAACTTCCTCTGCATTTCCACCTGCAGCACTGAGACTGAGAATGATTATGTGCTGAAGGCTGTTCTTAAGGATGGATATTTTATTTCAACTAATTTCTTAAGCAAAGATAGTGCAGTATACTATTTTCAATGATTGTTGACTTTTGTTGCAATTTGTCTGTTATTTTCTTTATGTGTGTTCCATAATTTCCATCCATACTCCAAGCATTGACCACCTTCTTAATCAATTTTCTGTTCTGATCTCAAGCTTAGGCAAATTACTGAGAAAACACCAATCTGAGTCCAAATTTTATGAAGTCATTTAGCCTTTTTGCAAAGTATTTTAAAAATACAATAATACAAGACACTAAAGTATTTTGATACAAAATATAAACATATTTTCCTAAACCCATTTTTCTATTAAATACAAATTACAAAATACTATTTTGTATTTGAAATTCATGTTTAAAATACATGTAATATAAATACTGCCCGTCCCTGGATATTGTAATAATTACATATTTGAATCACTTTTGCTGTATATATTATTGGTATTAATAAAGTTAAAATATTTTCTATATTATATATAGATCTATAAAAGGATTATAAATAGAATTATTATTGTCAAACAACATTCATTTCATGATTACATTCATTTTCTTTTCGGCTTAGTCCCTTTAATAATCTGGGCCAACTTATCCAGCATGTGTTTTACGCAGCGGATGCCCTTCCAGCCGCAGCCTATCTCTGGGAAACATTCACACACACTCATACACTACAGACAATTTAGCCTACCCAATTCCCCTATACTGCATGTCTTTGGACTGTGGGGGAAACCGGAGCACCCGGAGAAAACCCACAGGAACGCAGGGAGAACATGCAAACTCCACACAGTAAAACCAACTGACCCAGCCAAGGCTTGACCCAGCGACCTTTCTTGCCACACAGAAACACCAAATGACCCAGCCAAGGCTCGAACCTGCGACCCAGCGACCTTCTTGCTGTGAGGCGACAGCACTACCTACTGCTCCACATCGCCTTCATGATTACATGTAAAACTAAATTATAAAATTAATAAATGAAACAAAAATACAAATAAATTGTTTCTAATAAGTAGTTAGATTTTTGACTGAATAATATATTTATTTTTATTTGTTATTATATGAGATTATGTGATTTTTTTTATATTTAAGTATATTAATTTAATATATCTCATCAATTAAATAAAATGCATGTAAATTAATATATATTAATACACAACACTGCATAGTTGTTTTTGGATAATTATTTACATTTTTAATATTATATTATATTATATTATATTATATTATATTATATTATATTATATTATATTATATTATATTATATTATATTATATTATATTATACGGCAGCACGGTGGCACAGTGGGTAGCGCTGTCACCTCACAGCAAGAAGGTCGCTGGTTCGAGCTTCGCTGGGTCAGTTGGCATTTCTGTGTGGAGTTTGCATGTTCTCTCCGTGTTCGCGTGGCTTTCCTCCGGGTGCTCCGGTTTCCCCCACAGTCCAAAGACATGCGCTATAGGTGAATTGGGTAAGCAAAATTGTCCGTGGTATATGTGTGTGAATGGGAGTGTTTCCCAGCGATGGGTTGCAGCTGGAAGAGCATTCGCTGCATAAAACATATGCTGGATAAGTTGGTAGTTCATTCCGCTGTGGCGACCCCAGATTAAAAGAGACTAAGCCGAAAAGAAAATGAATGAATATTATATTATATTATATTACATTATTATATTATATATTTTTTATACAGTATTTTCCAGTATTGTATCTAAACTAAAAACAAAGAGTGCTCAAATTTGTCTGTTGTTTGTCCAGCATCAGGAAGGTGATGTGACTGGAAACTCTCTCTGTGCCGTCAGACGTCAGGAAGCTGGAGATGAGGATTGTGGGATTGTGGAGGACTGGACTCTTCAGTCTCCTGCTGCTCTCTCTGCTCCACTGTAATGCTGGAAACCAAAACACACCGCGACTGCAGCTCACACACACAGGTCAGAGCTCACACACACACACACACACACACACACACACACACACACACGCACTGAAGATCTTCATGCTGATCTTGTGTCTTGTGCATTTCCGCTAGAGTTGTGCTGAAACAGACACACTGAATCAGAGGAAAAGCGTCTTTAACCTCTGCTTCCTCGAAACACAACCTAATGAAGCTACTGCATCTTCTGTGGAGGGTTTGTGCTTGGGTGTTTGTATTAAAGTGTAATCGAATAATATAGCATAATGATAATGCTTGTCATGATTTTGCCAAGTACGATGCGATCCTGGATTAGCATCTACAGTATGTTGATCCTGGCACATCATTTTATATTTTACTCATTTAGTTTAATTGTACGACACATTAGCATTAGCATTAGCATATTGGGACTTATTAGCTACTGCTGAGGGGTGCGTTTCCCAAACAAGGGTGTCACTCGCAGCTGAACTATCATAATATGATGCATCGTTTTGGGAAAAGAACGATGTAGTGACGAGTGTTTCCCAAAGCCCGTAGTTTATTTTTAAGTAGGATATTGCTTATTTATTTTTTATTTTTCGAAAAGTCTACTTTTAAAATTTGCCACACACAAACCAGAAACTGCAGAAATGTTCTAACCAACAGGCCCATGTCATATACAGTACAGATCAGAGATGGGAGTAAGTCAAGTCGAGTCTTTTTTGGATATTTGTCAAGCAAGTCTCAAGTTCTAAATTTGTGACTTAAGTCTGACTCGAGTCAAGTCATGTGACTCGAGTCCCCTATCTCTGGTACAGATACTTAATAAATAACCCACGATAAATTTAAACGATCAACATACAGTATGCTATGGTTTTTGTTTTCACAAGTTTTGGAGACGTAACATAAATTCCGCCTTTAAATAATAGGTCACCAATAGCTTTCGTCATGAGCCAAGGCTGTGTTCAAAATGACATCAATGCTTTCAAATCGCACTACGAACGCAACTCAATTGTAAACATGAAGATCGCTAAAACTGAACTGTAAAATACTTTAAAAAAGCAAATTACACCCAAGAGTGATGACTTTAATACTTTTTTAAATATAATTCCAAGTTTAAATGTTAGAATGTTCTAAAGGAATAGAGCATAGGGGGGATAACTGTGAATAAAACACAATCAGGAACTATGTTACTAACTACAGCTCCAGAGGTGTAGTTGCACGCATACAAGTTTGTGATGCAGTTTGCAAATGTTCGTTGGAACGATGGATTTGGGAAATGCCAAATCAACGATCTATGTTTGTAATGATGCAACTTGTGACTTTAGTTGGCTAACCATGGTTTTCGGTAACGCACTCCTGTATAGCATTGCAGCAAGAGAAAATGCTAAAATTTCACTGTATTTCACAACTTTTTTTAATATATTTGTTAATTTAAGTAATTCTGCTAGTTTTTAACATGTCCTACTTAGTGAAATCAGGTTTGGCTTAGAATATGATGTAATATAAGAACAGAGACAGTGATGTGATAAAACAACATTGTTGGTTATTGTTTATATTTAAAGGTGCTGTATGTAAGTTTTTGACTCTTTTAAAGCACAAAAATACCATAATATGTGTGCAGATATTTAAGAAACATCCCAAGTGAACATACTTGTTTAACTGAAAAACAATGCTGAAGTCAGATATTCTGCTTTGAAAATGGGTTTTCCGTTCCGGAACGCTGTCTTTGTTTAGATAAATTTCATATGCACGATGCCAGTTTAGCCAATTATATGTCAGCACCCTGGGTTGCCTTGTTGGAAAACAGTGTATTTCATTCATTCATTCAGAAAGACTCTGAAAGCATGCGTCCGTGACCAAAAAGAACAGTATGGGAGACAGATGCAGTTCCACATGAGGTTATTAATTAGCAAATTACATAAATATTACGAACGTAAACATTAGGTGAGCAGGTTACATTGTAACCGCGTGTCCTAACAACACGCTGTGACGAGAGAGGCAGTGATCAGCTATTTGGCTGTTTGCACCAGACGAAACACGGCAGAAATGTAAATACAGCCTTTCAGAAGCACAGAATATGCACTCGCTCACGAAAAGGTAAGGTTTAGAATCTATTTAATACATGTTAACCCACTTTAACATCAATGTAGATGCTGAATCACTCATATGTGTTTAGTTCTAAAGTTCAATTTCAGACGGTTTATTGTATTTTCAAGATCTGAGGTGAACTTTCTGCTTTCAGTATATGGCAACAAATGCCATGTAAAATGCATTCAAACTCGCATTGTTAGCATTTAGCACAGAATAAAGCACACAAGGCTTACCTGAGGTGATCTAGCTGTCATAGGTTTCTGTTGTTCAGCTGTGAGAAATAGAAGCCATTTCTAATATATCAATTCGAGGTGTTGGTTAGGACAAAAACTCCTTTTAATATGGAAAATATTCCCTCTATCGCGTGTCGTTGCTTTTATTTAGAACACAGTTTAAATCACTCGCTCCTGTACACAATCTGGCATCCCAGCGTACTTTTATTATGATCCAGGAGTGCAATACCTAGTCCAACCACTGGGTGTCAAACTTACATACTGCACCTTTAAGTATAATACATGTAGGTTAGTGATTTTTAAAAATGAAATTATAAATTAAATAATGTAAAATAATTTTAGGAGCATTGTGTTCTTTCATTGTGGCAAAGACAAAATAAATTAGTTCATTAGTTCATTAAGACTATTATATCTAAAAATAATTAAGTTGACTAGGCAAATTAGGGTAATTAAGCAAGTCATTGAGTATGTTTACATGGACACCAAAAATCTTAATACGATTAAAAATTTTAATACGATTAAGACAATACTCTGATTAAGAGTCGACCATGTAAACAGTGATTTTTGATTTATTTAATCTGATTAAGGTCATAATCGAACTAAACAGAAATGGAATTAAGACATGTGGAGTATGCCGATTTTAGTCATATTTTTGAAGTGCAGTACAGATATGTAAACAACTTAAATATTACCATCGTGTAGGATTTTTGCGGCATTTAGCGAAAGGATAGTCTATACACAACACGGCTGTTTGACACTATTCTCTGCACCTGTACGAGTATATGAGTAAAGGACCACAAACACACGCATCGCAAAATGCTGAGATTTTTTTATATCATATTCAAATTCCATTGAAACAACACTATTCCAGCAGTTCATACTTGCATCCAATATCACCTTTGTCATGGGGACATGCATGAAATGTACCTGAATGAAAGGGAAAGTGCCAAACTGCAGTTAAAGTCGACGAATTAAAAAAGAAACACCCAAAATTACGTGAAATTTTGGAGGAAATGTGGATAGCGTGGTGACGTAAAATCGAATTATGTGCTATAACATGTAAAACGAGATCATAAAAAGAACTTTCAAAAAGCAGCTCATGTAAACACCTTAATCATATTATTGTTTTATTCAGATAAAGGCCATATAATTTGATTACTGATGTCCATGTAAACGTAGTCGCTGTATAAGAGGTGCTTAAGAGGGTTAATAATAATGACCTTAAAATGTTTTTTTATTTTATTAAAAACTGCTTTTATTGTAGCTGAAATAAAACAAATAAGACTTTCTCCAGAAGAAAAAATATTATAGGAAATACTGTGAAAAATTATTTGCTCTATCACTTGAAAATGATATGAATAAGAATAAATATTTCACAGGAGGGCTAATCATTTTGCCCTCAACTGTATGGTAATTTTAACCTAAAAACCACAATTAATCATCATCGCTCAAAATGACGTACAGTGCCCACATTCTTGATGGTGTATGTCAGCGGTCCGCTCCGCGACACTCAGTCTGAACCTCCACGCCACACAGTCTCATCCCTATTATCAGCGCCTCACAGACAGCCCTGTTTCTGACCCTTCAGAACCTCCCGTATCCGGCCGTTTCCTCTCAGGAAGACTCTGTATACGGTGACGACACTGAGGACGCTGCACCTATAGTGTAAATGTGCTTCCCATTATCTCCAGCACTGTTAATAGACCACCGCAAACATGTGGATCATCACAGGGGCGCCGTCTGTTTACGGGACACCCGGCGAGACACAAATGCCAGACGCTAGTCATTATTAGAGAGGAGCGACTTTTTTGTTTTGCTTGCAGGTATCTTGAAGGCTAATTTGAAGGCTAAGCTGGAGTAGAGAGGAAATGAGAACAAGTAAACAAAGAAGAGCCCTGAATTAGCTGAATGTGATGTTTTTAGAGACGAAGGCAGCTTTTGAGGGGTATGACAGTGCAAATTTGGGTCTTAACCCATTTGTGCCCAAATTAAAAAAAAAGGTTTCATGCATGAAGCCTTTGTTAATAGTGGTGTCCTATGCGATACCTTATGGAGTATTTGAATATGCGGCAAATATAGTTGCCGGTGGGCAAATATTGTAAGAACCCTTCAATGTAAAATTTGAATAGGAGGGGAACATTTGGCATGTATAAAGAAAGTTATTACAAATATTGCAATAATTAATTATAATTATTACTTAATAGAAATATTATTACATAAAAAAGTATTTAGCAGTTTTAATGTCTTATTCCCTACACCTCAAAATCCCAAGGGTAGAGAGTAAGAGGCCATACATTTGTGAACAAAATAAATTTTTGTATCATGAAAATAGCCTTTATTTGGGAGGGCTTGCATCCATTTTGCATTCTGAAATTAGGGGTCGGAAGTTGAAGGCCTTATGTGACAGGAAGTAAATCAATTCCTTTTTTTCTTTCTTGATTTTCTTTTATTTGGTTGTTTGCTTGCATGTCATTGAGAAATTCAACATGGATAACATTTAGAAAATTACTCATAAAAGGAAAATGGCAACTATGAACTTCGGCAACTATAGTTGCCGGTGGGCTTAAATGGGTTAAGATTAGAATAAGTACCGTTGATGCATGTAAAATATGCTAGCTCTGTGTGGGGTTTTTTTTTACTACACTGACTCCAGACAGTCATTAATGTGTCCTAATATGCTAATGTCCCTGCTGAAAAATCCAGCTTAAACCAGCCTAAGCTGGTTGGCTGGTTTTAGCTGGTCGACCAGCCTGGTTTTAGAGGGGTTTTGGCCATTTCCAGGCTGGTTTCCAGCCATTTCCAGCCTGGTCTTAGCTGGTCAGGCTGGAAAATGACCAGCTTAAACTAGCTAAAACCAGCTTGACCAGCCTAGTTTAAGCTGGACATAGCTGGTTTTGGCTGGTTAAGCTGGTTTTAGCTGGTCAACTCCCAGCCTGACCAGCTAAGACCAGGCTGGAAATAGCTGGAAACCAGCCTGGAAATGGCCAAAACCCTTCTAAAACCAGGCTGGTCGACCAGCTAAAACCAGCCAACCAGCTTAAGCTGGTTTAAGCTGGATTTTTCAGCAGGGGTGTACAATCTAAATAACTAATTAAATCTAATGAACACATCATATGGGAACTGAAGTGTGCAAATGCCCTAATATGCTCATTCTACCCTGCTGAAAAAACAGCTTAAATCAGCCTAGGTTGGTTGGCTGGTTTTAGCTAGTTGACCTGCTTGGTTTTAGAGGGGTTTCCAGCCGTTTCCAGCCTGGTCTTAGCTGGTCAGGCTGGAAAATGACCAGCTAAATCCAGCTTGACCAGCCTAGTTTAAGCTGGACATAGCTGGTTTTGGCTGGGCTCCCAGTCTGGCTAGGCTGGTCAAACTGGATTTAACTGGTCATCTTCAAGCCTGACCAGCTAAAACCAGACTGAAAATGGCTGGAAACCAGCCTGGAAATGGCCAAAGCCCCTCTAAAACCAGCCTGGTCAACCAGCTAAAACCAGCCAACCAGCCTAGGCTGGTTTTAGCAGTTTTTTCAGTAGTCAAAGTCAAAAACTAGCAGAATTACACAAATTTACAACTATATTAAATAAGTTGTGGAATACACTATTCTTTCAGCTAATGTTTGTAGCTAAAGCTAATCTATAAAGTCTAATAGCTAGCTTGAATTAGTCAAATCTTGTGTGTTAAACATGTATAGTGTGACATTTTTCAAGCTAATTCTAACCTACCACGTTACCATCCCTATCAGTCAAATGAATCTGTAAATCATTTGTTGATATGTAGTGGCTAATGTATCCAATTAGCTAATGCTAATAGTACATGTCATTTCTATCAACGAATCAATCAATCATCCAATACACGAGACAGGTGAACTTTTTTTGTTATTGTGAAGCTATATACTCAATACAGTTTGATGCTAACATGCTACAATGCTAACTGTTACTAAAAACATATGTTTAACTAATTAAAAACAACTTGTACATGACTAAAAATGTAGCTGATGTAGTAGCATACTAGCTAATACGCTAAATCTCTAAAGTGGAGTCGCACTTTTTAAAAGCAGCCTTAAAATAACATAAAATGACTTGTTTTTAAATTAAATTAAGGGGTGGCACGGTGGCTTAGTGGTTAGCACTGTTGCCTAACAGCAAGAAGGTCGCCGGTTTGAGTACCAACTGGGCCAATTGGCACGTTCTGTGGCGACCCCTGATAAATAAGGGACTAAGCTGAAGGAAACTCACTTAATCTGCTTGTTTAACCTCTGGATATGAAGTTCTGCTGGAAGAAGGATGCATGCAACTGATTTTCCTCTGACTTTCCCACTGGTGTTTACCAGTAAAACTCACGCTAATTTTGGGGATTTTCTTTCTGACGAATGGGTGGATTAAAACCAAAAGAAACATTCCTGACATTTGAGACTGGTTAAATGTCTCACTTTCTCCAGGACAGGAAGGATTTCTTGATTCACACCCACTGGTCACATTTTGACAGCTGCACTCCAAAGTGAGTGAACTGGGAAGATAGCACACTCTGAGAGGAATGTCTCCGATATTATCAAACCACCGAAAACAATGAAGATTCACTCACATTGAGCTTGGGGAAATGGAGAAATTGAAACCATTTGTTATCCTAATTTAATACTGGGTGCCGTTTTGAGATCATGTGACCAACTGTGTTGTTTCAGTTGTCTAAGAAGATTTAATAGTCCATCTTTATTTATTTTTATTTTTTAAGACCTTTTGGCTTTTTCACAGTGGTATACCCAAACAGAACTACTAAATTAGGCTGGGTTATTTTTGTAATAGGCCTCAGGCGGCAACTCATAGCATGACAGTAAAACTTTTTTATTACAATCTCTGTCATCGCAAAAAATATGACTCTTTGGCACTGGGAATGTGACCTGTGGGATGTAGTTACTGATATGCTGCGTCACAGAAATGACCCCTGACTGTGTGACCCCCTTTGTATCGTAGGCAAATAGGTGCCAGAGATAAGAAGAGCAGAGATGACACGGGCTCTGGCAGGGGCTAAAGAAGCTATCTGTGCATTAACAATGAACAGAGCCAGAAACAAAAATGCTGCTAATTAGAGGAAGGAAGTTTGAAGGTCTGAATCACTCTCTTTTGGCTCATGGAGGTGTCAGAGTTTCTGGAATCATTCTAATAGGCACAACATGTTATGCATGTACAGTTGGACTAGATGCTAGAAGGGATACAGCTGTAGTCGAAAGTTAACCAGAACAATTTATTTTCTTTATTAAATTACCCAATAATTGCATTTTATTAACGTCTACCTCAACCCCAACACTAAACCCAGCCATCACAGTAATGTAAAAACAGCAATTATTTAATTAGGTATTATTAAATTACCCATTGATTGTATTTTATTAACATTAGCCCTAACACTAAACCCAACTATCACAGAAACATAAAAAACAGTAATTATACCGAGTATTATTCATGTTATTCATTAAATTATCCATTAATTGTATTTTATTAACGTCTACTTCTACCCCAACCCTAAACCCAACCATCAGAGTAATGCAAAAGCAATAATTATACAGAGTATAAAAGTATAGAATTATTAAATTACCCATTAAATTGTATTTTATTAACGGCTATCCCTAATGATAATGTAAAAATGTTGTTGTACTGTGTCACAAACATTATGCTATATTGATGTGAGTATCCGCATCTGTATCCCATGTAGACTCACCAATTAGATTTCTGGGTAGGGTTGCACCATCTGTTCGTTAGTTTTTTCTTAAACTGGAACGTAAAGTTCACCCTAGGGGCTTAGTAACTATTAGCTAGTTTGTAACTAAATTTGTTCTTACTTTGGCTGCACCATGTGTTCTTAGGGCAAACCATATTTAGTAGGTCGTAAGCTCTCAGTAAAGTCATGCGTAGTTGCATTAAATGATGTAATATCCAATAAGAAGCATTTAAATCATTAAACTGCTTTAAAATTCTGCAACTAATGTATCTACATGTAACCCGCCACCAGTCCTACTGCACCCAACCCAGTCTGAACTGGGATCAAACCAGCGATTCTTTGCATGGGAGTCAGTTGCTCTAACAGTAGGCTAAAGACCATGACCTCTAGTGTCTGTCGCTAGAGCACCTTTTGAGGTCAGAGGAGTGAGTTTTACCTGCATAGCACTTTTCTAGCTGGCCTCCGTTACACTCACCCCCCTAAACCTCACTCCCATCCCAGACGAGCCCCTACGTGTAACCCACCGGTCTTACTGCAGCCAACCCAGTTTGAGCTGGAATTGAACCGGCGATTCTTTGCATGGGAGTCGGTTGCTCTAACAAGGAGGCAAAAGACCATGACTTCTAGTGTCTGTCGCTAGAGCACCTTTTGAGGTCAGAGGAATGAGGTTTACCTGCATAGCACTTCGCTAGCTGGCCTCCGTTACACTCACCCCCCTAAACCTCACTCCCATCCCAGCTGAGACCCAACGTATAACCCACCAGTCCTACAGCAGCCAACCCAGTCTGAGCTGGAATCGAACCTGTGATTCTCTGCATGGGAGTCAGTTGCTCTAACAAGAACGCAAAAGACCATGACCTCTAGTGTCTATTGCTAGAGCACCTTTTGAGGTCAGAGGAGTGAGGTTTACCTGCATAGCACTTTGCTAGCTGACCTACGTTACACTCACCACCCTAAACCTCACTCCCATCCCAGATGAGCCCCTACGTGCAACCCACCGGTCTTACTGCAGCCAACCCAGTTTGAGCTGGAATTGAACCGGCGATTCTTTGCATGGGAGTCTGTTGCTCTAACAAGGAGGCTAAAGACCATGACTTCTAGTGTCTGTCGCTAGAGCACCTTTTGAGGTCAGAGGAGTGAGGTTTACCTGCATAGCACTTCGCTAGCTGGCCTCCGTTACACTCACCCCCCTAAACCTCACTCCCATCCCAGACGAGACCCAACGTATAACCCACCAATCCTACTGCACCCAACCCAGTCTGAGCTGGAATCGAACCTGTGATTCTCTGCATGGGAGTCAGTTGCTCTAACAAGAACGCTAAAGACCATGACCTCTAGTGTCTGTTGCTAGAGCACCTTTTGAGGACAGAGGAGTGAGGTTTACCTGCATAGCACTTTGCTAGCTGGCCTACGTTACACTCACCACCCTAAACCTCACTCCCATCCCAGACGAGCCCCCACATGTAACCCACCAGTCCTACAGCAGCCAACCCAGTTTGAGCTGGGATCGAACCAGCAATTCTTTGCATGGGAGTTAATTGCTCTAACAAGGAGGCTAAAGACCATGACCTCTAGTGTCTGTTGCTAGAGCACCTTTTGAGGTCAGAGGAGTGAGGTTACATGCATAGCACTTCGCTAGCTGACCTCCATTACACTCACCCCCCTAAACCTCACTCCCATCCCGGACGAGCCCCCACGTGTAACCCACCGATCCTACTGCAGCCAACCCGGATTGAGCTGGGATCGAACTTACGACTCTTTGCATGGGAGTTGGTTGCTCTAACAAGGAGGCTAAAGACCATGACCTGTAGCCTCTGTCACTAAATCACCTTTTGAGGTCAAAGGAGTGAGGTTTACCTGCATAAAACTTCCCTAGCTGGCCTCTGTTACATATATATAACTGTCCTATGAAAATGAAGTGACAAATTACATTTTTAGCGTACATTACATTACAGTCAGTCACTAATAACAGACGGCACACTTACAATTCCTGCATTACAAGCTGAATATGCTATATGTGGGAGGAAATTTAGGCTGTGAGTAAAGAGGTAGATCAGGCTTCATTATTATCGCAAGTACCTCAATGTAAACTAATCTTGCTGTCATGTATTTTCTACTATTATACATGGGGAGGGGGGGGGTAATAAATATTTAGTTGGAGCATATAGCGTTACATTTAAACTAAATTCAAATACATTTAGTAGTGTGTAAGTTGTAACTTAGGGTCCCTTTAAGTCACAACTAGGCTACGTTTTAACTTGCGGACTGCTGGTGCAACCAGCCGTAGTTATGCTCTAACTATTTGCTTACTTGCAAAGTATGCATTTGGTCTAACTTTAAATAATTTTGACCTGTTTTTTTTTTTTTTTTTTTTTTTTTACATGAGCATGATCCTCGGACACTCTGATGAACGAAATTTAATTTTGATTTTGAACAATTCCTTGCCACTAAAATGCAACATAACCTTGGGGGACACAGTATATTAAATGAAAACTTAGTTAAAATATAACAAACATTATGAGTAATAACAGCAGAATGTTCCTTTGTTTTCAAATAAAAGGACATTTGTTGCTCACAAACTGATAAACAATGACTTTGTCAAGAGCTTTAGGGGACACAATCTAAGAATAATGGTCTTCTGATAACCACAGACTCCCTTTGGAGGTTTTTTTTTTTGATGAGGGGCCTCATCTGCTTCGCAATCTTACTGTTTAACCTTCAAAACTATATTTATTATTCGGTTATATCTACTTCTTAGAGCAACACTTGATTTCAGTTGTGTCTTCTCTTGAAGTGTCCTGACCTCACCCTTTAAATTGCAAGACAAAACGTCCACCCAAAGCCAAAACATCATGGTCAGTTTGCTGAATTTAATCTTACTTCCACACAAGATTATCTTGCAACCTTGTAGCAATTGGTAATAAATGCAGAAGCAACTACCCTCTCATCTTAAGCAGACAATTTAGATAATGCTAGTGCGCCTTGAGCTAAGTGGCAGAGGGTTTCAGTTTGGCCTGGGTCATTGACAGGATTTGGGTTGCTTCACTTGACTTGATTATCTCTAACAAACTGCACTTATGTACATTTTCAACACCTCCAGTCCAGGACTGAAGCAATTAAGCATGCACCCTGTGGCCCCTATGGGAAATGACATAGTACAGAAAGTTCCAGAGAGTAATGAAAAAAACAACTCGAGGGCTGAGGGTGAAGCAGCGGAGGCCTCCCATCAGCATTGTACGTCTCTTTGCCTCTAGAGAGAGGCATTTAGTCCACACTCATCCTAAACAGGCAGTGAACTCAAAAACACATGGGTCACAACCACAAAAACCTCAAATGGGTGGTTCTTGTCATCAGAAGGCTATTATTCCTAGTTTATGTGTCCTCTAGTGCTCTTGAGGAAGTCGTTGTTTATCACTCTGTGAACAACAAATTTCCTTTTATTAGCAAACAAAGGAAAATTCTGGTTTTGTTTACTCATCCTTGTGTTGTTTCAGCTAACATTAGAGTCATCCAATACATGGTGTCCCCCAAGGCTTTATCTTAGGTCCTATGATATTTCAGTATTAAAGGAAAAGACTTCATTCCTTCATTTTCCTTTCGGCTTAGTCCCTGATTATCAGGGGTTGCCACAGCGGAATAAACCGCCAACTATTCCAGCATATGTTTCATGCAGCGGACCCTTCTAGCTGCAACCCAGCACTGGGAAACACTCATACACACTCATTCACACACACACATACACTATGGACAATTTAGTTTATACAATTCACCTATACCACATGTCTTTAGGCTGTGGAGGAAACCAGAGCACCCAGAGGAAACCCACACCAACACGGGGAGAACATGCAAACTCCACACAGAAACGCCAACTGGTCCAGCCGGGACTGGAATTAGCGACCTTCTTGCAGTGAGGCAACAGTGCAAACCTCTGAGCCACCATGCCGCATCATGTGACTTAAGTGATCAAGCTACAAAAAAAGATTTTGAGATTCTTATAGATTCTAATGTTGTTTCTCAGTGTTAGCTCGCACAAGGTTTGCAAAAGTTCACCAGTCTGAAGTTTGGCACCAAAAGCACTTGTAAAAACAAGCGCAAGGACACAAGTGAAATTAAGGGAGCGTCTAAACCTGCCTTAAATACTTGAATTGGATGGAAGTTGAAGTTGATGGATAGATACTGTAGATAGATAGATAGATAGATAGATAGATAGATAGATAGATAGATAGATAGATAGATAGATAGATAGATAGATAGATAGATAGATAGATAGATAGATAGATAGATAGATAGATAGATGGATGGATGGATGGATGGATGGATGGATGGATGGATGGATGGATGGATGGATGGATAAGTGGATGGATGAATGGATGGATGGATGGGTGGGTGGATGGATGGATAATTGGATGGATAAGTGGGTATGTAGATAAATAGATAGACAGACGGACGGATGGACGAATGGACAGATGGATGGATAAGTAAATGGGTGGGTAGATAGATGTATGGATGGATGGATGGATGGGTAAGTGGGTGGATAAGTGGATACATGGATAGATGGATGGATGGATTAATGGATGGATGAATGGATGGGTAAATGGGTAGTTAGATAGGTGTATGTATGTATGAATGGATGAATGAATGGGTAAATGGGTTGGTAGATAGATACATGGATGGATGGATGAATGGATGGATGGGTAAATGGGTGGGTTGATAGATACATGGATGGATGGGTGGATGGATGGATGCGTGGGTGGGTGGGTGTATGGATAAATGAGTGGAAGGATGGAAAAATAGATAGATGAATGGATGGGTAGGTGAGTGGGTTGGTGGATGGATAGATAGATAGATAGATAGATAGATAGATAGATAGATAGATAGATAGATAGATAGATAGATAGATAGATAGATAGATAGATAGATAGATAGATAGATAGATAGATAGATAGATAGATAGATAGATAGATAGATAGATAGATAGATAGATAGTTTACTTCTGGAGGAAATCTGATACTGAAGACTGAAGGGGGTCTGTTGTTATAGGCGGTTAATGGCTTGAAGATTTGGTCTGTTTGACAAATACACAAAATTGTACCTCCAAGTAAAAACATTCTCTTGCTAATTGTTTAAAAGTGCATCAGCCAGACATGACAGAGACGAGGACTTTTAAAGGCTTTTAAAAAAGACCTAATAAACAGGAAAAGACAAACAGCTTCATTTGTCTGGCCAAACATACACGTCTTTAAAATCCCAAAACAGTGCTTTTAACTCAATGAAAAGAAATGCTTTTGGAATCTATTCCTACATAGATATCCATTTCCCACCATTTGCCAATGAAAACTGAAAGTTGATAAATGGAGGAGATGCCTTTGGCTTTCCGACTCGCTCTTTTTACTCTGCTTCTGCTAATGTTGGCGAACCAGAACGCAACTTACATCCAGAGCATGTGGATAATACGAATGACTAGCTGCCATTGACCCAAAGGGGAAAAAAAAGAAAGTCAGTTAAAACAGAGTACGCCTGTGTCTTCCATCATCTTGAAAAAGCCTTTCTGGACAGTTTGAAAAGAGACAAATGGGAAAGGACAGGGAAATTGATGAATGCGGGAGATAAATGAGGAGGTATATTGATGTCAACACTTCTCCCACCCTTATTGCGAGGCTCCTCTGGTGTCAGTTTCACGAATCTCAGCAAATGCGACTGTATATTTTGCCTTGATTGATGAGGTTTCTCATATTTTCAGTGTGGTCGGTGGTCATTTCTAAGAGAAGGTCTAAAAATAAATGATACAAAAGTGTTGTGAAATTTAGACTGCCTTTTACATTTAAGGTCATCTACTGTATATATAAGTGTACTAATATTTGAGGACAGCGTATATACAGAAATCAGAGTTACAAGACTCTTTCCACACATTTTAAAGGGCCCCTATTATGCCTAAAAAATTTTTTTTAACATATTTTGGTTTTTGTAGTCTACAACAACATGCTGATATGCGTGTAAGGTCAAAAACACATTCATTGTCTTATATTATGCATTTATTTTTACCTAATTATCCCAATGACTCCCATATGATTCGTTCAGCGATTCATGTGTTACCATACCCCTTCTTAGTGTGATGCTAATCTGCGCTGATTGGGCCGATGACCCAGTCTGTTGCAACTGGTCAACTGCATTCAGCACGAGACAGAGAGAATCACCCACGATAGCTTATCAACAATTTTAAAGTAGTTACAGTGCAGATTATTTATGCGAGCCCAATGCAGAAGTGCATTAAAGCAATTAAAGGTAAACACCAGCATATTGCTCTGTTCTAACCATGACACACATTCACTATTAATCCACACAGTGGCAAAAGCTGAACTATTTCGAAACTTTGACCATCGCACAAGTGTAGGAACAACTGACAGTGGCCATAGCAATGACAAACGGCAAAGAATTGCAAGCACACAAAACCCTTTTAAATCTGTAAAGAAAGCAGCAAGTGCTGCATTTTCAACGTGATTTTAGACGTGATTTGAGAATATAAAGAGTTAACCAGATACACTACAAGCTGTGTGAAGCGATTACAAGTAACAAAACACAATTAAATACATAATTTGCAAGCTAGAGAAAACAAGGAGGCAACCATTTTAATCGCACACTTACACTTGTGAAGGAAGGAAGAAACTGATCCATGAACTGTGTACTGTCAAGCTCTGACAAAGTCCCATAAATCTATAGTCTTTTCTGGTCCTTCCTTTAACAAATGGCAGATGAATCCCCCGTTGTAAGGGTGTAGGTTGCTGTAGCACTCGTCAGAAAAATGACAGTAACACAGCACAAGGCTGGGGCTATAATGCTGAGGTTTTTTGCAAAAATAAAATTCAACCACTGACTCTTCACAGCCTCATCTTTCTCACAGTGTTTGTCTTCTTATTTATTCTGCTACAGTGTTTGTGAGCAAGGGTTTCAATTTTCCTGGGTCTGCGCATGCAATAAATGGGCAGGCTTGAGTTCCGTATTAACGTCATGCCGACACGACTAAAGATTCGTTACTGTCAGGGTTCTGCCACTCTGGTCTTGCAAATTCTTGTTTGGTGGCAGAGTCCATGCCCTGTTGTGCTCGGCTCGAGTTTTCTCGGGTCGGGCACTCGTTTACTGTCATTGTGTGTGTGTGTGTGTGTGTGTGTGTGTGTCTCTGGGCGCGTGCTGTCATGAGTGCGTGCGGGCCGTGCGCGCTCCCGCTTGATGCGAGAGTGTACGGCCTGCGTGCGCGCTTGTGACGCGCACGCTCTCGTGTTTGTTTTGTTCTGTCGGCATCGCGCTGTTTCATTCTCAGCGTCTCAGTCTGGTTGGTTTTGGTTTCGGTTGGCGCTGGGATGAAGCATGCGCGGTGCTTATGTGTGAGCGCACGGTAAGATGTTTACATCTATCGTGTGCCCGTGTCTCGCGTTCAGTCTTCTGTTGGTGTTGTGTTTAGCACGTGACTCATGTTTACATGCGCCGCGTGCTTGTGTGTCTGTGTCATGTGTTCGCCAGTCTAGTGTCTAGCCCTACCCTCCTTGTTAACCCATTATTAGTTTATCATGTTCACCTGTTTGTGTGTTAATTTATGCTTGTTTATAATCTCCTCATGTCTGCTGTCACGTGCCAGTTCGTCATCGTTCATCGTCTATTCTCCCCCGTGTTCCTGCTCCTGTCTTGTCAGCCCAGCCAAGTTTGTCTACCATTTTGTGTTATAGTTATGTTTTTCACCCCTCGGGGTGTTTTTTGTTGTCTTTTTGTTTTATTTTATTAAAATAAAGCCATCTTATGTTGCATTTGAGTTCTCGCTCCCTCATCCTTCCTGAACCGTGACAGTTACTTCATCGATTCATTTAAACCACTCTGAGTCAACTCTTTTATAGATGAATCAATAGTTTTAAACACGGCACACTTTCAGATTTAAGCCTTAGTTCGATATTTCACTTTATTTAGAGCTGTGTAATGCTGCGTTCACACCAGACACGGAACGTTGAGATAAATCGCGCTATTCGCGCGTAAATAGACGCTTGAACATTTGAGTTTACTCGCTTCATTCACAGGTCAAACTCGGCTTCATTCGCGTGTCAAATCTGCTTCATTCGCACGTCAAATTCACTTCAGAACAGACGCGGATTTGCATGATGGGCAGGGCTTCTGTCTACCTGGTGACTGTAACTTCATTGCTAAATGGCTAACATGGATTTTATTGAGAAAAAGACAGTGTTTATGTGCTTTTATGAAGGCTGAAAAACAGCGTCGATACATTTGAAGCCGTGTCTGAGTCCACTAGATACTTTCAGAGGTGCACCCAGCTCTGTGAGCTCATAAACTCAACCAGAAACTTAACCTGGATGACGGAGGCTTTCAGCGGTGCTTCTGACTGAGCTGAGCCCAGTTTGATGAACTGTTGTCGGTGTGTCTGCTGGAGGATTTTCCCCCGGGACACCAACAACAGGTGCTACATCACAATCATGTCCCCACAAGAGCAAGCTCCTGATTGGTTAACGAGGCGCGAATGTCCGCAGAAGTTCAGATTTTTGAACTCGAGCGATTCGCGTGATTTGCGTGTTAAGCGCGTCAAACGCGTAAAATGATTAATTCGCGCCATGTCATTTGCGCATATTGCGCCATTTGCGCCGCGCAATTTGCATCATTCGCGTCGTGCCATTCACGCGTATCGGCCGCAGGATGCCTATTCGCGCGTTTGCATTGACTTAACATGTAAATCACTCGCGCTTGACGCTTCTTCCACTTCTGGTGTAAACGCAGCATTACACACTGGAGGAAGGTAATTTTTAAAAACCCATAATAGGGGCTCTTTAAGACCTCACCTTTAGGTTTCAAGTGGTAACATTTGGTAACATTTTAACTTGTAGTATATTTTCTAGATACTACTAGACGCTGACAGTAAGAAACTAATCCTAAACTAAAACGTTATGAAAATGCTAATCCAGCAGATGGCACCTATAACCCCTTACACATAGTAATACCGCTAAATATCCGGAAAATTTCTGAAATTACTTTATCGGTAAATTTTAAAAAAAAGTGCTGTTAGCACAGGCAAGGATGTTTTGGAACAATCCCGGAAAAGACCATACACACATTAACCAGAAATGAGCTCTAAACGGGTGTGAATGAATTTGTAAACAAAAAAAAATTGTAATTTGAAAGAGGGTCAGGCTTTTTGTTGTGGTTTTACTTTTATTTAAAACGTTAACATTCATTGGTTTTGTGCCAAAGACAACCGAAGCCAGAATTGCTAACTGCAGCTAATAACAGCATTGTTTACACCTTTATTACAATTTACATTGCAAATTCTGTGGATGGATAAGTATTGTGAACAACTTTGATGAACACATATGTAGAAACTCTTTCACATTTCGAGAGGTAGGCTATGTGCTAGCACTCACCGAAGCACTCCTTCACGTGCACAAGCGTCACACAGCTGAGCAGGCAAGCTCACAGTGGTTTATCATAAGCCTTTTATTGATAATATTTTCCACAGTTGGGATTAAGAAGCAGCATAGAAACGTTATCAGCTAGCAGCTAAATGTGACTGGAAAAGTATTCAATGCTTTTATTTTCATAAACAGTGCGGATGGGAATGCATCTAAATGTTCTGATTGGCTAGAGTAGACCTCTGACGTCAGCACTTTTCCTTCTGCGTTCACACAGAGCAGCATTCCGGGAAATTACCCGGTAATTCCAGAAAATTCTTGAACAAATTTACCAGTATTTTCAAAAAGGGTCCTTTCACACATGATATCTTTCGGGAAAATTGCCATCTGTATGTATGAATGGGGCATATGACAGCAGGAATAATGGTGTTGCCTTGTTTACTGCAGTAAACAAAGAGCTCCGGTAGCAGCGTGACTCCAGTGTGCACCCTGTGATCGGCTGGCGTAACCGTATTAAGGTGTGTGGCTACGAACTTTGCATGTGCAGTTCTGCCGCAGGCCAGTGACAATCTCCTTTGTCACACCATAAAGCCCAATCCCAATTCTATTTTTGTACCCCTACCCCTTCCCCTTCCCCTTGGCCCTTACAACCTGTACAACCTTCTGACAGGGTATTCGATTGTCATCAAGTGTTAGAATGTTGTAGGACTGCTGTACAGGAGTTATTATTAGGGATTGCAGATCGCGGAATTTAGCGGTTTTATTTTAGCGTTTTTTATAAAACTACCAAGGTAAAACGGTAAAACACGAACGCGGTTATGAATATATTAAAATGTGTTTGTTTGTTGTAAAAAGTCATAATAATGACAAAAAATACTCATTTGTGGCTCTCCTTACTTCCGGGTGCAGCGAAACTGTCGCTGTAGCTGGTGCATTCTGGGAAATTTTCTTACCCCTTGGTGACGAGTGTGCTCCTGAAAAATCTTTGTTCGAAGGGGTGTATACCCCTTCCCCTTAGCCCTACGCCTTCAAGCTAAAGAGAATTGGGACACCACTACCCCTTCACGTGAACGCGCAAAACGAGGGGTAGGGGTAAGGGGAAGGGCTAAGGGGTAGAATTGGGATTGGGCCTAAGATGTCAAATGTAGCGGGATTTTTTAGCTTTCGTAACTACACAGCATCCTAATATTCACAGAATAAATTCAGGCAAACTTTAGCATACTGATACAAAATTGAATGCTTTGTAACATAGCATTTAAGACTTTTTAATACTTTTTAAGGGCCTTAAATTTCTTTAAATGGACTTATCAACTTACTTATCAATGTATCAATACTTTTTAAGACCCAACGGACACCCTGAAGCAACATAGAGGCCTTTTTCTAATATAAAAACTAAAAAATGATGATTAAATACATGTCTATCACAAAGTAAGTGTATATACAGTCTTTTTTTAATTCCCATAAATGCTGTATTTTGAATGGCAAGGAATGCATTCAAAGAAAAATAAAACTCTACATACATGCAGATATGGTTGTGTGGTCCACCCAGTGCTTAATTTGTGAATTGCAAGGTCCCGGAACAGATCGGGATAACGGATCCGGCATGTTACCCGAGGATGGAGAGGTGTCGCGCACGAAAGTGGAAGGGGGTGCCGTGGACGAAGGACGAAAGTGAGCGGGGATTTGTAACAGGGAAGAGGGTTGGGGAGTCGTGGAAGAAAGTGAAAGTGAACAGCGGACGGGGGAGGAGGGCGGTTGAGGAGGTGGATCGGTAAAATGTGGTGCCGGATCAGATTTCAGAGGTGCCGGATCTGGCATGTTCCTGCACAAATTAAGCCAAGCGGCAACATTCTGATTACGAAAATAAGTGAAACTGCAATTCATCGAAATGCTGCTAGTCCTGGCTCCATAATAGAGCACATTTCTATGTTAAAATGGCCAACTTTACAGCAGAAAAAGAGGTTTTTACAGCCTGGTACCAAAAATGATTTTGGTGTATATAGCTAATATAACACTTCATGACAACTGTGATGAAGGTGAATTTTTTTATAACTCATTTGTTTCATTTAAGTTATATTAAGTCTGCATAATTAAGTGCATGGCCACTTGAGCGGCAGCTAGGTCTCGCTGGTCACCGTCATGTCACCTCAGCTGATTCTGACTGACTAGCCGCTAAACATATACATCGTGTTTTTATTTTGTTTTATGTACAGTCAATTGCCTTTAGGAATTATTTCCTTCAATTATCAGATAATATGGCATGCTGTGTGCACTTAATTGTGTTCACAAACCATTAAGGGGCCTCCATTTTCCAGGTAAGGGAAATTATTTACTTATATATACCACATCTATAAATGTATTTTTACATTTACACATTTTTAAATGTGTTTTATTTAAGATCATTTATCATTTATAATTTTTTTCACAATGCACAGAACAGTTATCTGAAACGTCATACAGCTGTATGGCTGGATTTCATCAATAGCCTTGCATTAACTAACACAGACATTTGAAGTATTTGGAAGTAATTCGCACTTTTATCCTGTAGAAAAATGTCATAAGAACAACGCTTCGGGGCTAAACACTTTATTGATGTAGTAAACAACCAAGTACAAGTGATCAGAACACAAACAAGTCGCAGGTAATGAAGTATTAAGTGTTTCTCCCAAAGAAAAGCCCGTCTAAGCAAAATCTAATAGCAGGCATCTGTAGCTCCGCTCACGCTACTGTACACCTCTTTGCCCTTTTTGGTAACCCCCAGTCGGTGTGATGACGCGCGAAACAAAATGGCGATGGTTGGCCACACCTACTTGTAGCTTCATTTGCGCTCTTCAGAAACCTATGGGTGACGTCACAGATACTATGTCCATATCTTTTACAGTCTATGATATTTTTATTTTGTATTTCACACAGAGACAATAATGGTGCTTTAGTAGCATTTTAGTAGCATTTTTAAAAAAAGTTAAAGTAGCATTTTCTGGCCCCGAAATATTTTTGTGCAAAAGTAAATGCCCCCTCCTTACTCTAAAAGTCTTTACTCGACGTATATTAGAAGTTCAAGCTACTTAAATGTCATTTTTCCTCAAGACTCATGTTATTTGTCTTGGGAATGGATCAGCAATGCATACTCGAGTCCTGACGCCAATTTTCTCCAGACCTGTTTATACAGGAGGGAAGATAATGACAAGAACATTCGCACCTTAAACTTTCCTTGTGATTGTCCTGAACAAACAGTTTGGAGAATGCCTTTGCAATGAGATTTCAGTGCATCAGGCTTTGATAAACAATAAGAGGATGTACTGTAGTTAGCAATGTACAAGAAAAACAAACCAAACATGTCCATCATTCTTACATTCTCCCATATATATTGTTAATGATGATATTTGGCACTTTCTACAAGCATTTTGAACGTGTTTACTATATTTGTGTGGTCACATTGGATCTCACAACATTGGCAAAATAAAACCATCATAATAACTGTCTCTTAATAGTCAAAATTGTCAAGAGAGATATTTTATACAGCTCTCGGGAAACTCTAAATGTTTTATAAGCCTTCATTAAGCGCTTGCCTGCAGCCTTTGTGTTGCCAGATCAGTTTTATGGCAAGTCAATTCAACAAATCCAAACCAGATCCATTCAATCCCTTTTCATTCTCGTTCAGACACTTTGTGTAGCTTTTACCACAAGATAAACACTTTGATTGCCCTAAAGACTTCAGAAAACTTTGATAATCTAATATCCAGTGATTCTAATGGTAATACAATTGTAATGAGGGTTGGAAAGTCTAGTCTTGTAGTATAGATTTCTATCAGTAATTCGGTTTCAGTCAAAACCTGATCTTTATCTGGGAAGCTTAATGTTCTTTTTAGCAGAAATGTTGACTGCAGTCATATAAATGGGTCACTTTAAGTTCATAATGCTTTCCTGACCTTCTTGAATCTCAATAAGACATGTGTTTTTTATCTCTTAATCGAACAGAGGAAAACCCGTTTATCTCAAAATATCTTCCTAAGCAAGTTGAGCATCCCTTTTATTCACTATAGTGAATTATTTTATCTTATACTCTTCACAGATGTATACAGAAACTCTATTTCTGTGCATACTTTAATCACGATAAATGAAATCTCACTGCACTTAGTGTACAAACAAATCTTTGGTACACACACAAGTTAGAAAAAACGTTTGTTTAGTTTGCAAACTTGCAAAAATTAGAATGTCTGCATTTTGGTTAGAGTGTGAATTACTGGTTTGTGCAGTAAAGTGAAGTCTTCACAACTTAGACTTCAGATGGTATCGGTCAAGAGCAGTTCAGTCTCTAAAGCGATGTGCTGACTACATAGACAGTTGCCAATTAAGGAGCAATTCATATGCATTCTGGCATCCCCAAACAGCTTAATGGAGTGCAGGAATTTTCACATGTCTTTAAAACATTTTTTTGTTGTAGCTCTAGATGCTAAAGGCGTCTTATTGATGTGAAGCATTACAAACATTGTAAAAAAAAATTGTTTCTAAGTATATTATTACACAGGTTTTATCAAAGGTTTGTCAAAATTAGTGAAATATACATATACATCTCATGGCATTAGATTCTATAAGCTAGACACCAGCTGCATATGTTAGATGCTAAAACTTATCAGAAGTTGTCAATTTATAATTCTCATAGGCATTAACTACTGTATGTGGCTTTCGAATAGTGCTCAACGTCAGTTGTTTCCTCTAGAGAAGCAAAAACAAGTATTTCAACAGAAATTCTCACTCTAGATGCTAAATGCTTATAAGGTTAGCATGTTGCAAGCAAGTAAACAATGAGGTTTTAATCAAAGGTTTGTCAGAAATTTGACTCTTCATACAACGTTGTGTTCAAATAGCACTTCACTTGAATGATTTCAGTCGTGTTTGATGTTAGCATGTAGCTAAAATAATGTAAAACAAAAATACTGTAGAAATTGATAAAATTAATGACGCTATATGCTTATTGCTAATTTTTTTCAACAATGTACTGATTTTAAATGCTCATACAATCACAACATGTGCCAAAAGTTTAATGGTGGCATGTTGCTAAGCTAACAAGTCAAAACACAAACACAAAACAAACAAAAAGTGCTAAATTCCCTGCTGAAAAATCCAGCTTAAACCAGCCTAAGCTGGTTGGCTGGTTTTAGCTGGTCGACCAGCCTGGTTTTAGAGGGGTTTTGGCCATTTCCAGGCTGGTTTCCAGCCATTTCCAGCCTGGTCTTAGCTAGTCAGGCTGGAAAATGACCAGCTCAAACCAGCTAAAACCAGCTTGACCAGCCTGGTTTAAGCTGGACATAGCTGGTTTTGGCTGGTCAAGCGGGTTTTAGCTGGTCAACTCCCAGCCTGACCAGCTTAGGCCAGGCTGGAAATGGCTGGAAACCAGCCTGGAAATGGCCAAAACCCCTCTAAAACCAGGCTGGTCGACCAGCTAAAACCAGCCAACCAGCTTAGGCTGGTTTAAGCTTGATTTTTCAGCAGGGAAGCTAGCGGTGCCAAACACAAATATACTGAAACAAATGGTAAATTAATGACACTTTATGCTTATTGCAAAGTTTTTTCAACAATGTATTGATTTTAAATGGTCATACTATCATAATTTGTGACAAAAAGTACTGTATAATGACATAAACAGAAGCATGCTAGTTAGCTAGCAGTGCAAAACACAAAAATACTGTAAAAAATTGATAAATTAGTTTAATTATTTTTTTTCAACAATGTACTGATTTTAAAGGCTCATACAGTAACAACATGTGCAAAAGTTTAATAGTGGCATATCGCTAAGCTAACAAGTCAAAACACACAAAAATACCTTCAAAAGAAGTGCTAAATTGTTAGCTTTTTGTGCAAATTTTTATGTTTTCACAAGTTATGGATTTGAAACGCATACAATTACAGCTTGTGGCAAAACAGAAGCATGCTAATAAGCTAGCAGTGCAAAGCACAAATACTAAACCCACAAATATACTGTAATAAATGGTAAATTATTCATTCATTCATTTTCTTGTCGGCTTATTCCCTTTATTAATCTGGGGTCGCCACAGCGGAATGAACCGCCAACTTATCCAGCACGATTTTACGCAGCGGATGCCCTTCCAGCTGCAACCCATCTCTGGGAAACATCCACACACTCATGCACACACATACACTATGGACAATTTAACCTACCCAATTCACCTGTACCGCATGTCTTTGGACTGTGGGGGAAACCGGAGCACCAGGAGGAAACCCACGCGAAAATGGTAAATTAGTGACGCATATACTAATTACTTTGTTTTTCACTAGTTACTAATTTGAAACACTCATATAATCACAGTTTGTGCCAAGAATTTAACCAGCTTGTTGCTAAGTTAGCCGTTCAAAACACACAAATACAAAGTTCATTAATTATTATCATAAGTCCCTGGTCATGCCTTATTTAGTTTATGTGGAACAATTCTTCAGTCTTGAGTCATTATAGATCACAAAATAAGTGTGGAAAGCCAAAAAACCAACAGAAATAAATAAGCAGCTATATTCTCCTCAACACTTAGCATATATAGGGCCTCAGAGAGGAAATGAAGCACAATTTATTAGCTTTCTATATCGTCACAGTTACTTCAGGGGACTACCTGAAAAATCTGGCACAGTTAAGAGTACGGTAGGCCAACAGAAGTACGCCTGCATTCTTTTTGGACAGATTGATGTTGTTTTGTATAGACACGCAGATGGAAAAGATCTGCATGTCCAGCTATGTTGATTTTCATTCTGCCCAGTGGTTTCTGCTTATTCAAGTGGTCGACGCAGATGCAATGCCAGAGAGATTTTTCTCTCAATCTGAGACTTTTGCCTTCTGACGGTCATCTGACCCTTGGCATTTCAGCGATTTTCCCTGAACACCCAATCAAAGGCCACCAGTGCAGGATGAAATGCGAGATAACGAGGGAAACTGACTCCCTGCTGCTTGAGGAGTGACAGAACCTGTCAGTGACCGTAAAAGTCCTCAATAGAATCACTCCTCCGGCTAATCAGCCGTCTAATATAATGACACCGCTGTTTCAAATGCCCAAACTGATGGAGAAACAGACCAACCATTCTTAAGGAGACAGTACACTCAAAAATGAAACCCTGTCATGGGTTATGTATTAGTCATTACAAACTCACTCTCAAAAAGGACTTTTGCTGATTGTTCAAACTACTTATTTAAAATAAGCTGAAACAGCACTATTCTTGATGTTTTTTGGGACAACTTAAATGTTTTATGTTCAATTCACTTAAGTTTGTAAAAACTAATAACTTAATTCCTTCATGATGTCTCAACACAAATTGTTTGGAACTTTTTTTTACAGTGCATGTGACATTCCAGCTGCAACCCATCTCTGGTAAACATCCACAAACACTCATTCACACTCATACACTACGGACAATTAAGCCTACCCAATTCACCTGTACCACATGTCTTTGGACTTTGGGGGAAACCAGAGCACCCAGAGGAAACCCACGCGAACATGGGGAGAACATGCAAACTCCACACAGAAATGCCAACTGACCCAGCCAAGGCTCGAACCAGCGACCTTCTTGCTGTGAGGCGACAGCACTACCTACTGCGCCACTGCGTCGCCCATCATTCATTCATTCATTTCATTCATTTCATTCGGCTTAGTCCCTTTATTAATCCGGGGTCGCCACAGCGGAATGAACCGCCAACTTATCCAGCACATGTTTTACGTAGCGGATGCCCTTTCAGCCGCAACCCATAGGTAGATATACATCATATATCATCTTTTTATGTTGCAAAAATGTTTTTTTTAACCTTCATGTTCGCAATGTTAGATAAATGTTCAAACAAGCTCACTTTATGGAATCATATAGAACTATGTCGTAAAGATGTTTGAATTTCATGAAGGGTCTTCAATTTTTTATTGATATGTAACAAAACCTTACATAGTAGTATATA
This sequence comes from Danio kyathit, assembly GCA_903798195.1. Taxonomy (NCBI): domain Eukaryota; kingdom Metazoa; phylum Chordata; class Actinopteri; order Cypriniformes; family Danionidae; genus Danio; species Danio kyathit. The sequence continues at coordinate 35,556,917 of LR812540.1, forward strand.
ATACAGAACTAGGCAATGACTGAATCAGGTGACACAGTGGCGCAGTAGGTAGTGCTGTCGCCTCACAGCAAGAAGGTTGCTGGTTCGAGCCTCGGCTGAGTCAGTTGGTGTTTCTGTGTGTAGTTTGCATGTTCTCTCTGCGTTCGCGTGGGTTTCCTCTGGGTGCTCCGGTTTCCCCCACAAGTCCAAAGACATGCTATGGACGTGATATTGTTATAATTTGAATATTTAGAATTTGTAAAGTCATACAGCTCTGAATATCTAAAAACAGCGACTGCTAGTCTCTCCTCCATCTTCAGAAGTCTCTGTAGTTGTCTTGACACAAACACTGCTGTCACCTCAATCGAAACCCCGCCTCTGCTTTCATTTGATTGGCGAATTAAAAAGACACAAGTGAAATAGCACACTTTTTCCTCTCAGAGTTGACTATTTTCAACTGCGAGCATGCAGTGCGCAATGGCAAAAGCGCGAAGCACAGCAGGTGGCACTTTTTTTTTATAATTGTAATATTTAATAATATTGTAATATTCACCACTAGCTAAGAGCATAGAATCACCAAGAGGAAACACTCTAGTGCGATTTGGGAAACAGCCACTAGATGGCGCAGTGGCCATTTTGGAATGAAAATTCCAATAGAATAGAATAGAGTCTGTAAAATAAACTATTAAAAGTGCTGATGATTGTGTAGGTACGTGTTGTATTGTTATCTTCCCGGTTGTATCTCAGCTTTAATGCGCTTTTTAAATAAATAAATAAAAAACAAGGAGCTGCTTGCCATCGCGACAGCAATGAGATCCAATGGGCAGCCGATCGCTTTCACTACAAAATGGCGGAATCCGGGGCTGTTGCTGGGCGCTGCTGTTGCAATGGAACGTTCTGTTGAGTGTCGCCTCTTGGTCATTCTAAGCTCTTTTCCACTAGTCTCTGCTCCATCTTTATAAGTCTCCGTAGTTGTCTTGACAACACAAACACTGCAGTCACCTCAACAGAAACCCTGCCTCTGCTTTCATTTAATTGGGAAACAAAAAAGACGTCACTGATGTAACGTCCTTTTTCCACTCAGAGTTAACTTTTTTTGAACGGCGAGCGCACATCGTGCAATGGCAAAAACACGAGGCACAGCAGGTGGTTAAAAGGCGAGGTGCAGCAGGCGGTTTAAAATGTGAGGCACGCAGGGTGCATAAGCAGCATGCAAAATGCTCGCGGCCCTTTGTAACCATTCAAAAAAGGCGCCTCTCAACGCAAAAAAATGCATTCAGTGTGATCAGCCCCTCAGTTTTTTTATTTTCTCACTATCCGCTCAAAATAAAATAAATTACATTTATGAATTAAAAACAATTTCCCAGAGATGGGTTGCGGCTGGAAGGGCATCCGCTGTGTAAAAACGTGCTGGATAAGTTGGCTGTTCATTCGGCTGTGGCAAGCCTGGATTAATGAAGAGACTAAGCCGAATAGAAAATGAATGAATGAATTAAAAACAAACATATCCTCTGAGAAAAAAACTCAAAATGAAAAGAAGAAAATTAATTAATTGAGCAAGTTTACCAATAAAAGAGTAAAAAAAAATAGTAAAGAAAAGAAAAAGATGAAAAGATTGCTTTAAGCAGTCAATATTTCCTCTTTTCAGCTGTTTACTGTGTATCAGAGCTGATATCAACAGAACAGGGTAAGCACCTGATATAGTCTAAAACAGGACTCCAGGTCTTGTGAAAAGATTTGAGAAATCCTGCAAGTAAACATCTTAACTTCTCAAGTTTTACATAGCTAAAAATCTCCACATGTGATGGAGGAATTACCTGTTTCCATTTGAGAAGAATGGCTCGTCTAGCTAAAAGAGTTTTCAAAATAGTTTTCAAACATTGATTTTGTATATACTGTACATGCTCACATGTCCCAACATAAATCAATTTAGTTAACTTACCTGTAACAAATTTAAGTGAATTGAACATAAAACAATTGAGTTTTCCCAAAAGTAATCTCAAGAATTGTGTTGTGCACCCATTTTAAATATGTAGTTTGAACAAGCAGCAAAATATATATTTTTGAGCATAGCAGAACATTGTTAAAATGTTTTTTTAATGTTGCAAAAAGCTTGTGATAAGTTATATAATATATTCACAATGTTGCTTATGTCAACTATGTCAGACTAAATTGTAAAAACGTGTTGTGAATTTTACGAAACATTTAACCCATTTTATAGATGAGGAGCTTAGATGCAAAAACCTCTCAAATCCATTTGATATTTTCTTCTAAAATTAGCATTTTTCTTTGAATCCTTTGTGTAGTCTCAACAATTTTACTTTTATAGTGACAATACATTTTTTTCTGGTTAGAATGTTTTTAATAATAATAATTTCAAGACCCTCTTTACAACTGTAGTCAGAGTTACATTGTAAAAAAACGTTTTTAAATGTTGTGAAACAGTTTTAACTTTTATTCAAATAATAAAGTGTAGATTTTGTATGTTTCATTTTGTTCAAATCTAAACCATTACATTGAATGACGTCTTTGAAGTTTGGAGAATTATTTCATTTTTTCTTTTGACATTTTGTTGAAACAAAGTGGACACTTTACTTGCATTGAATGTTTTTTGTTTTAAATAAAAATTATATCTGTAAGTTTTGTTTGATGGAAACACAAAAAGACAACGTCTTGAGCTAAACTAATATCAACATCCCTGTTGAGAGTGACCTCACAGATTTTATGTCTTGCTGAACTCTTTCCTTTAAGTTTCTGTGTTTCATTACAGTTACACTTTCCGATTTCTGAGCAGTGTCTGTTTTGAGAGGTTTCACCGTCGGCTAATGGCGATGGATTGTTCCAGGTGTTTGGCAAAGTCCCAGTGAATCTCCGCTCCGTTTGATGTGCTCGTGGATTACAAGCAAATGTTCGCAGTTGACTTGTGTCAGACACAAGACAGAGCGCTCCGGTTTTATGATCCCTCAAGAGTGTGAACTCACGAGTGCTCCATTCCTACACACGAGCAGCAAACAAAAATCTGGATCTGATTATCGAGATTTGAGCTTCATTGATATTGGATTTATAGTGATACTTTCTCAGAGTTCAGAGGTGAACGGGGTTCTGGGTGGCCTCAATCCATTTCCAAGGCTAATCCGTGCGTTTCAGGACATGAAGAGAAGTGGTCATCAAGACTTGAACTTTGACCTTTTAAATCTTTGAGGTTTCGGCAACTTGGCCTTTGAAATGCTTAACTGAGAGTCAACAGAAGACAAACTGCCTGGTGAATCAGGTTCACAAAGTTGATGTACCAAACAAAGAAACAGTTTCTGACAGCTGACAAATTAGTGGGCCGTTCTGTTTTAAGATTGCCTTAAATATCCAAAAACCACTAGTGTCATATATTTTGCTGATTTATGTATCCAAAGTTTTTCTAAGGATGTTCAAATCCAGAGAAAACAGCTGTTTTTTTTGTTTAATCAAATGAATTTTTCTAGTCATCTCAACTTAATTTTGTTAAACTGACAAAAAAACGTTGTTGAAGAAAAGAAATTGAGTTGAAACCTGATTAACTAAATTAAGTTAAAGTAACATGCAAGTATTTTTTGTCGTAACTTTTTGTTAATTTTTTTACAGTGTTAATGATTTCACACACCCTCGATTTCTGGTGTGTGTTTTATGTACTTATGCCAAATATCTCTGAGAATGTTCAAATCCAGAGAAATAATACATTTTAACAACACTATAAAAAGCGATTTCTAGACTTTACTTTAAAAAAGTGAGTAAACCTGTTGCTTTAAAGTTATTACGTAAATTATCTGTCAATAATTATAAAAACCAAGATACCCCTTTACTGCACGCATTATGATAAATCTATAAAAAAATATATTTGACTGTTTTTCCTTTTTTTTAATTGTCTTAACTTGAAGTGCTGTAAAACACGTCCAACAATGGATCTAACTTAGACTTTTCAAATTTAAAACTTTCCTTATAATTAATACTTTTGTTGTTTGAAATGATTTAATTGGTGTTGAAGTATTATAAGCTTTAACACAGAACTCATAAATGACACCTTATACATGCTTTCCAACAACTCATATTCCAACAGCTTTCATTTATTCCATTTTTGTTTTTGCTGAATATTAAAGACAAACCTAATATTGTATTATCATGTATACAACATGCAGTAAATATAAATATTTTCTCCAGTAAATATTATAACAAATAAATAACAAGTCTAGTATCCAGATGCATCAGAATAATACTACTATAGCTAACAGTGTTTATATATTCTTATCTTAGTCTTATCTGCCTCTGAGCTAACTTATCTGAACTGACTCTATCAAATGTCTAGTCTGCATCATTCTCATGGTCACTAAAACCCATTTCATCCTCACTTTCATCTGCAGGAAGAGCCAGTTCTGTCCTTTTCTTCTCTCACTTACCATAGAACATGGTGGTGCTCGCTAATACACTGTTCCCTGTATTCATATCTATTCAAAAGTAGTATTGCCATTAAAACTAAATTTTATCCATGATGCAAATGTCATTAACATACAACTAATCAACATTATATTACTAGCATTCATGTTGTTATTGTTATAACTTAAAACTTCACAGCTGACCTTGCTAGCTAGCTAACCCATTGCAATATTGCACGTTCCACTATTGTGCAGTGTTGCCATTTGGTCATTTGATCGATTTACAAAAAGCTAATTTGATTTAAAAAATTTGAGTTGTGAATATGTCATAACTTACTGCAGGTGATGTTTCAGATTTTTTTGTGGATCTGACAGTGGCGGCTGGTCAATAGAGGGCGCTGGGGCGCCGCCCCCTTCAAGTTAGACCCCTTTAATATGTTAATGTTTATTATCACAAATATTAACAAAATAAATAGATTTAATTATAACATTCTAACATTTATTGTAGTCATACTAACATTTATGAGAAAAAAAAATGCATGAACAATATTTTTTCATATGTGTGCGGGGCGCCGGAAAAATGGGTGTCTATGTAGGTACACGAACTTTTGCAATGCACGTGATATGACGATAAGCTCTAATTGGCCGGTTTTAAATTGTCCTTGGGGCGCAGCGCTCTGCGTCCCGAACACTCCCATTTTTGTTGTTGGAACGAATCATATTTGTTTTTATATGATTGGCCTTATGTGATTGGACCATTCTCACCAAAGAGCTTAGAATGCAATTTCTCAAAATGAAGGAAAATTCCGTTGTATCTTTGCAAAGATATCCGTTCACAAAGCGTTTGGATGAAGAAAAAAAAATCAAGGAGCTTGGACCAGATCTACCATCTTTGCAAATTCACCAGTAGTCAAGTGATGGCGAGCGCGCGTAGCTATATTCGGGGCTTTTCCAGCACTTGTTATGACAAACGGAGTTGGCTGGCAAGTTGTGATGTAAGTCATGCCTTTTACTATTTCCGTGTTTGCTGTTTCAAACAGCATGACGCAAGAGAGGCTGAATGCATTGGCCATGCTGTCAATAGAGAAGAGACTGGTGACTGAGATGACTGACTTAAACCAAAAGGTTATTGAGAAATTTTCAAGCCAGAAAAAAAGGAGAGCAAAATTTATTTTCAAATAGTGCTACTGGCCAGTGATTAGGCAACATTTGTGTGTGTGTGTGTGTGCGTGTTTACTGATTATCTGGATTACTTCATTACTGATAATCAACCCAAATTGAACTAAAATGAACTGATTTGTGATGCATTTATTGTATGCTTTAGTCATTTTTTAGTTTTTTGATACATCACCTGAAAAATGGCATTTACACTCTTACTTTACCAACAGTTAGATTTTTTTTCTGGTGTTTGCGCCCCCCCACCTCACATTTTTTAACACCAGCCGCCACTGGGATCTGACATAATTTGATCCTTTGTTTTTATTGATGTTTACATTTGCAGTTAGCAACTACTCACAATAAACGCCAGTCTGTCAGAAATCGCGCTACAGAAAAACACTGCAGGTCATGTGACTTAACCGAAGCACATCATTGGCTACACTAAGGTCTTCTCTTTTCAACAAAAAAAGTGGCAGGGAAATGAACATACTGTAAGTATCATGTTGCCATATGGTGACACTGTGCAGTAGAGGGTTAAGTGGACTTAACAGTTCAAGTTACAAAGGGTTTATTCACTTTTTAATGTAAAGTCTACTTGTCACTTTTAAGGCAACACGTTTACTCGCTTTCTTAAAGTAATAGCTTTTTACAGTGTAGTGACACGAACCGTCTTCTACACGGTACACTGTAAAAAATGCTGGGTTTAAAAATGCTGTGCCAACACAAATCCATTAATCTGACAATGTTTTTTTTTTTTTTTTTTTTTTTTTACAAATTTAACTAGATTGAACATAAAATAATTAAGCGGTCCCCCCTCAAAATTAAGAATTGTGTTGTTTCAACTCATAAATAATACGTAGTTTAAACACGCAGCAACTTAATTTTTTTAGTTAGAGCGGCACGGTGGCTCAGTGGTTATCACTGTCGCCTCACAGCAAGAAGGTCGCTGGTTCAAGTCCCTGCTGGGCCAGTTGGCATTTTTGTGTGAAGTTTGCCTATTCTCCCCATGTTTGCATGGGTTTCCCCCACAGTCCAAAGACATGCACTATAAGTTAATTGGATGAACTAAATTGGCCGTAGTGTATGAGTGTGTGTGCACATGAGAAGGTATGGGTGTTTCCCACTACTGGGTTGCGACTAGAAGGGCATCCGCTGCTTATATAGTTTCTTTATAATAGTTGGTGGTTCATTACGCTGTAGAGACCCCTGATAAATAAGGAACTAGGGTGAAAAGAAAATGAATAAATAATTAAATAAATAACTGAATTAATGATTTTTTTAGTTGAATCAAATGAACTTTTCTAGTCATCTCAACAAGTCAAACTGACAAAATATTTTGTTAAACTTTGTATAGGAAAAGTAATTTAGTTGAAACCTGATTAACTTATGTTAAAGTTATATAACAGCATTGGTTGTCATGACTTTCTCGTCATTTTTTTACAGTGTACTGTATTTTCATGCTAATGATGTCACACACCCTTGATTTGTGATGGTGTGTTTTTTTAAATTTTTTATAGAAAACAGGGAAATAACCAAGATATGTTATTATGTTGTGTGCTTTATTAGACTGCACAGAGCAGCATTATAACAGAAGTCTAAGATCTGTTAAGTCTGATAAAATAGCTCTCTTTCTTCATGTTATCATGAGCAAAGGAACAGGAAAGACTGTGGCATAATAAAAGTTCTGCTGTATTTTTGCCGCTTCATGCTTGTCTCTCATCAGCAATTGCTTTATGCTGTGCTCACACAAGATGCAGCATTCGCGAATAAATTGCAATATTTGCATGTAAATAGACGATTGAACATTTTGAGGTACTTACTTCATTCACGTGTCAAATTCGCATCATTCTCACGTTAAATTAGATGCAGATTCGCGTCATGGTGACTCTGCGCAGTGACTCTAGCTTCATTGCTAAATGTCTAACATGGATTTTATTGAGAGAGTAGCTGTGCTTATGTGCTTTAGGAAGGCTGAAAAACATTGTAGATTCATTCGGCGTTGTGTCCACTAGATCCTTTCAGAGGTGCACCCAGCTCTGTAAGTTCATTAACTCCTCCAGAAACTATACCTGGATGATGTAGGTTTTCAGCGGTGCTTTGTACTGAGCTGAGCCCAATTTGATGAACTGTTGTCCGGATTTCCCCTCGGGACACCAACAACAAGCGCTACGTCATAATCACTCTCCTACAAGAGCAAGCTCATGATTGGTTAGCGTGGCGCAAATGTCCGCTAAAGTTCAGATTTTCCAACTCGAGTGATTCACATGAAACGCGCCATATGCACATTAAGTGCATCAAACGCACAAAACGTTCAGCTGGTTCCGCCTCATTCAAGCGAATCATGGCGCAAGATGTCTATTCGCGACTTGACATGTAAATCACTCACGCTTGATGCTTCATTCGCATCTGGTGAGAACGCAGCATCAGGCTCTTGTTTCACTCCAAAAGCATTCAGCTTTACTCTGCTTCATACTAGCATGATAATAAGTGTTGAATACTTTAGCTCATCATCATCATGATTTCTGCAGGAGTCCCATAGGATGTAATGAAAACAGAAACCCCCATGATTCCACACTCTAGCATTAAACTACACTTTGTTTGTTTTGAATACATGACCTTTAGTGGCAAAAATTACTATGTCTTTAAACATACTTAATACCTAAATATATATATATATATTTAAAGTTTTTCAATTTACTGTATTTTAATTTACCGTCATTAAATAAATGATTGAGTGACTACATTTGCATTTTCAGTATTTTCCGCCCTGTTCTTGTGGAAACTAATAGCCATAGGTTTAAAACAGTGTCATGTAAATAAAAACAGTGCCCTGAGTCCCAGTTTTGGCTTCCTGTCATGGAAAGTGCTGCCAGAGTTTACTGCTCTGAATAATGAAACAAATATCCAAACTGACAGCAAGCAAAACACATTAAAGGATCAAACAAACAATACGACAAGGTGGTGTAAACACGTCCTTCGCTGACGTCCTGTTTTCTGTAATACGCCTGAAAGCTAAACATCTTGAAAATAAACAACTCAGCAACTCATTAAACACTTGAAATGAAGTAATAGTGAAGCTTTGACAGAGCGTTGTTGTTCACAGTGCGGAAATACAAAGAGACTATCAGCATTTCTGTTTGAATCTCTCTCTCTCGCTCTCTCTCTTTCAAATTCAGATTGCTTTGGCATATTTTAAGCTCCATAAAATATAACCAAAACACTATTGGCTGTTGTATTTTAAAGAGGAGGAGCTGCTTATATGCTCCGCCCCATCGTTATGTTTCAGTTGAAAAGACATCACACTGTGCACTAATTCAGAAGAAAAGTGAGTTCAGTAATGAAAAGTGGGTGGGAAACGGGGATTTTCCTGTATTTATCTGAAATGCGGATAAATGAAAAACTGGGAATCCAGCACATAACACATGATCAGCACATGTCCATGATCTCAGCGCTCGTTCTGTTGTCCACAGTGAAATACAGATGTCTGGTCTGAGGTGATGCAAAACTTTGAGATTTACAGACTGTTTTTGTGGTGGATGTGAACGGTTTGAACAACCTCAGACACTGTAGGAAACAAAACACGAGATTGAAACAGATGAGCTCAATGTTATGGACTGGACTTAATTGACTCACAGGCTGAAAGTCCTTCTTTTGTTTTAATAACAAACGTAAGGATTGAGGTTTTAATTCTGCATCAAAATTGTAAAAAATTATAACAATAACAAAAACATAGATATGATATACAACAAATTTACAATATTACAATTGTAATTTACTATTTAATTTAAAATTATATAAAACAATCATATACAGTAGTAAGGTAAATAACATTAGAAAAAAATTATAAATTGAATAAAATATAAAAGATACAACAAATATACAATATTACAATTATAATTTAGTATTCAATTTAAATCATTTATAAAGTAATATTAGAAAAATGTAATACATTTTTTAAAATATATGCAATATACAACAAATAGACAACATTACAATTGTAATTTACTATTTAATTTAAAATGAGATAAAAACAATAATTCATAAATAAATAACAGAAAAATTTTATAAATTGAAAATATATACAATATATAACAATTATACGATATTACAATTGCAATTTACTAATCAATATAAATGTATAGTAAAAAACCCAATCAATTATAAAAAAAAATACCATTAGAAAAATTTAATAAACTGAGAATATATACAGTTGAAGTCAGAATTATTAGCCCCCCTGAATTATTAGTCCCCTGTTTATTTTGTCCCCAATATCTGTTTAACTGGGAGAAGATTTTTTTCAACACATTTCAAAACATAATAGTTTTAATAACTCATCTCTAATAACTGATTTATTTTATCTTTAACATGATGACAGTAAATAATATTTTACTAGATAGTTTTTAATACACTTGTATACAGCTTAAACTGACATTTAAAGGCTTAACTAGGTTAATTAGGTTAAGATATACTTTGAAAATGTCCTTGCTCTGTTAAACATCATTTAGGAAATATTTAAAAAAGAAAAACAAAACAAAACAAAGGAGGGCTAATAATTTTGACTTCAACTGTATATACGTACAATGTACAACAAATATACAATATTACAATTGTAATTTACTATTCAATTTAAATTTATATATAAAAACAATCATTTATAAAAAAAATAACATTAGAAAATGTTAAGAAATTAAGAAAGTTTATACAAATATACGATATTACAATTGTAATTTACTTACAATTTAAAAATACGTAAAAACAATCATTTCTAAACAAATAACATTAGAAAAATGTAATAATTAAAAAAAATACAATATATATAACAAATATACAATATTACAATTGTACTATTCAATTTATTCAATCATTTATAAACAAATAACATTAGAAAATTTTAATCAATTGAAAAAAAAAATACAATATCACAATTGTAATTTACTATTCAATTAAGAAATATATAAAAACAATTATTTCTAAATAAATAACATACGGAAAAATGTAATAAATTGAAAATATATATACAATACACAACAAATATACAATATTACAATTGTATTTTACTATTAATTTTGAATTGATATAAAAACATTTATTCATTCATTTTCTTTTCGGCTTAGTCCCTTTTTTAATCAAGGGTCGCCACAGTGGAATGAACCACCAACTTATCCAGCATATGTTTTACACAGCGGATGCCCTTCCAGCTGCAACCCCACACTGGGAAACACCCAAACACACTCATTCACACACACATACACTACAGCCAATATTCAATATTCAATATTCAGTTTATTCAACTGCCCTATAGCGCATGTCTTTGGACTGTGGGGGAAACCAGAGCACCTGGAGGAAACCCACGCGAACACTGGGAGAACATGCAAACTCCACACAGAAATGCCAACTGACCCAGCCGGGGCTCGAACCAGTGACCACTGCACCACCGTGGCGCCTGATATAAAAACAATCATTTATAAATAAATAACTTTAGAAAAATGACACAGGAAAAAACTATTGAACACATGAAGAAAAGGAGGTGTAGAAAGGCAGTGAAAGCCCAGACAGCAGCTGAAATCTATCAGTAGATCTTGAGCAACCCTCTGCTCTTCCTCATTGTAAAGGAACATCAGCTGCTTCAATCCAACATCTACATTACTAGGATAATGAAGATGAAACCAGAGTGGACATTTCAGCAAGACGATGATCCAAAACACAGCCAAGGAAACTCTCAAATGCTTTCAGAGAAAGAAAATCAAGCTGTAGAATGGCCCAGCCAATCACCTGACTTGAATCCAATAGAAAATGCAAATTAATGATCAGATTTGATAGACGAGATCCACAGAACCATCAAGATTTTTACACTCTGTTGAAGTCTGTGAAAAACTCACACTTGAGTAATGCATGTGAGTTCATACATATGAGAGGAGTCTTGAAGCAAACTAAATTGAAAGACATGCAATTAATAATTTTCCAAATTTTAAATGAGGAAAAACCTAATGTCGGCTTGTTCAACACTGAAACGACTCAATATGAGCTTTGACTATTTTGAAGAAACAGGCTTAAAACAAAGAGAAAAACACACAGTAAGAATTAAATAAGATCAAAAGTACAGAGCACCTGTACATGAACTCACAATATGAACCGCTGCCAAATTCTCCAGAGCTGATGAACTTCCAGAAAACGGCTCTTTCCGGAAACTTTGCACAGGTGCAGAGACGCTCATGACGGATCACATCAACATTGAACCAATTTTCAGATTTATTTGACTTGTATGTGAGAAATCGCTTTGTGCCATTATATAAATCACGAATGCGCGGCTTTAATGGAGTATGAAAACTCAAACCGAAACGTGAAACTGAAAACACAAGCCAGGACACATTTGGCACACATTAATCACCTTCACTTTGATTACACGTGCAGCCAAATCAGTAATTAGCTCAATGTATTTTAAAGGATCGTGTTTCTGGCTGTTTTTCTTTTTTAATGGCAGCGCAGCAACATGTTTTTCATATAAATGAGCTTTATTTGAGAGAGAAAAAAAGACAAAGGATTAGACTCTGCTTTATGTGGATTTGCAAACTCAAAGCTAGTGGGATTTTGCTTAAATGTTTTTTTCTTTGTGTTTTATATAAACATAATTATAATAACTGCAGGACAATATGAGTTGAGGTTTATGTTTATAAATATTGCACAATGGTAAATTAACATAACAAGATTAGTCAAATTATCGCCGTGCTTTTAAAGATAATATTTACCCTTCATTTTTTTTTGGCATAGCGATTTCACTGACTTTACAAATCTCATTTATAGACCATTTTGAGGGACGTGAACAAACACAATGGTCCCAGCTTATTTTCTGTTTTACATTTTTAATTTCTATAGCTTCCGAGAATCCAAAAAGAGTCAGATACTGCTAAATACTGTTATGATAGCTGTTTTAACATTAAATTATGATTAAATTGCCTCTTATTACAGTTATGAAATAGTTTGATAACAAGCAGGAAATGTTCGTAAGCCAATGGCATCACCACATTGCTACAGTTAAGATTTAAGGCCAAGACAAAAGCTGGCTTGTATTGTTATTTTAAATTGATAATAAACAAAATTTATTATTTAATAGAAATTAAATAATAATAAAAAAGTTAATAAATAAATAAATTATAAAATAAATTGCTAAATAATTAAAATAATATTTTATAAAAAAAAATTAAAAGTTTTGATAAAATAAAATCTTATTTTATAAATTATAAAATAATATAATGCATGGTGGTGCAGTAGGTAGCATGTTCGCCTCACAGCAAGAAGGTCACTAGTTCGAGCCTCGGCTGGGTCAGTTGACATTTCTGTGTGGAGTTTGCATGTTCTTCCTGTGTTCACGTGGGTTTCCTCCAGGTGCTCCGGTTTCCCCGACAAGTGCCAAGACATGTGGTATAGGAGAATTGGATAGGCTAAATTGTCCGTAGTGTATGAGTGTGAATGAGTGTGTATGCATGTTTCCCAGTGTGGGGTTGCAGCTAGAAGGGCATCTGCTGCGTAAAACATGTGCTGGATAAATAGCCGATTCATTCTGATGTGACGATCCCTGATTATTAAAGGGACTAAGCTGAAAAAAAAAATGAATGAATGAATGAATGAATTTATAAATATTGCATAATGGTTTAACCTAACAAGATTGGTCAAATTATGGCCGTGCTTTTAAAGTTAATATTTACTCTTCATTTTTTTGGCATAGAGACTTTGCAAATCTCGTTTATTGTTAAGATTTAAGGCTAAGGCAAAAGCTGGCTTAAAAAAAATATAAATAAAAAATAAAATAAATAAATAAATAAATAAATAAATGAAGCTAAATTAACAGTAAAAAAAAATATATATATATATATATATATATATATATATATATATATATATATATATATATATATATATATATATATCCTAATGTGTTTAAATGGCAGTTATGTTTAAACGAATATATTTTATTTACATTTATTTTAATTTTTTTAAAATATCATATTAAAATAATAATAACAAACAAAATTAATTTATTAATAAAAAGTAAATAATTAAAAGTTTTAATAAAATATGATTTTGTAAATTATATAAAATATTATTTATATATAAAATGTTATATATACAATTATTTAATAAACAATTTTAATATTTATTTTGTATTATTTAAAACATTGTTTGTAATGTTTTCCTAATAGTAATGTTTTAAATAAAACTAACCTTTTAAAATGTCAGTACATAAGTGATATAATTATAAATAATATCTAATCAATACGGAAGTGATTTATTTTATTCAAAAGAAACTTAATAGTGTTTATATTTTTTTTTTCTTAAAATGGATGACATTATGCCTTTTTACAAGATGCCCCCAGAATGTGTCTGCAAGCATTCCGCTAAAAATACCTCGTATAATATACGTATAATCAGTTCCACCATGTTACCATTCAAAAACATGATTTTACTTAAAATGCAAATGAGCTGCTGCTCCCATCCTATTTTTAGCCTTTACAACCTGTGCTTCAGATACTCAGGCAACAACAAACTACATTTATGCATGTGTTTTGTAGTCTTGTCAGTTTAAACTCCTGATATAATGACAGTATACTGAACTTTGTAACTTTACATATCTTCTTCATGCTTAAACAGTAACATACGCACTAAATTAAGCGGAGCATGTTAAAATTTATCTGTCAAATTTTTCATTTTACAAGTCTCCCAAAGTTAAAAAGTGGAATTTTAACCATTTTGAATCTATTTAGCCGATCTCTGGGTCTGGCAGAATCACTTTTAGCTTAGCTTAGCTTAGCATAAATCATTCAGTCAGATTAGACCATTAGCGTCTCACTCGAATTTGAAAAAAGAGTTTTGAACATTTTCTTATTTAAAGCTTGACTCTTCTGAACAAAAGTGATTCAAAAATGATTCTTTGGATTTACTACATTTTTTAAAGTGGTTGTAAGCAATTTATTTGGGCTAAATTTAAACATTACTAAAACTAATTTGTTTGTTTAAATTTAACACATATAAATTGTTTGCAACAATTTTGCAGACATCATTTTTTTCAGCGTACATTGTGTACTAAGACTGATGGAAAATGAAAGGTCGCTATTTTCTAGACCGATATGGCTAGGAACTGTACTCTTTTTCTTGTGTAATTATCAAGTAACTTTGCTGCCGTACCATGGCTGCAGCAGATGCAATGGTATTATGCTAACTACAGAAGAATCAAACTTTAAATTTGATTCAATTGATTCAAACTCTTCAATTTTTTGAGCAAGATGCTGATGGTCTAATCTGATTCAATGATTTATGCTAAGCTAAGCTAAAACTGCTTCTGCCAGACATAGAGATCGGCTGAATTGATTAAAAAAAGATCTAAAACTCAACTGTTTTACTCTAGGTGAGAAATGTAAAAGTAAAATGAGCCTATTTCCAAAAAAAAGTGTTCCTAATGCACTTTCTGCTTGATTTGTTGTTGAAAATCTCGGTTGATCACGGAAGCAACACGCCTTTCATTTTGACCTGAAATTGGTTGCCAGCGAATTTAGTTTGAACCACATGTGAAAAAATATGAAAAGTTCACAACACGCTATTGCTTTCTGCCAAATTTATCTGCCAAAAAAATAAATAAATAAAGAACAGGAAGGTAACATCCAGATGCACCATTTAACCTTCACCCTGACGTGACCAAGCCGAAAGATGGTGACGTGAAGAATGCAGATTGTAGACCTTGAGCAATTTCCTGCGCAGCATCTCGACTCCCTTTCATCGATATCAAGACAGGCTGTGTGGCAAAGAAAACACCTGTCAAAGTGTGTTACCACAACAGCCTGGACACCTCTGTCCACGCGCACTCATGCACACTTTATAGCACATATGTGGGCCGCTCTGGGCCTCTCGTCCCGCTGGAGTTGTGGGTAGCAGGAGTGCAGCTGTCAAGGAGCGTGTTCGGGGTTAATTGGGTTTAATTGGGAGGGTTGTTTTGGTCTCTGTAACTACCAATGAGAAGGGGGGTTTGCTGAGGTGTGGACGTGTCTGTGTGTGTTTGTGTGATTATGTGAATGACTCTGATATTTGGAATGTGAGCGTGCCATAACCATTGCAGCGCATGATTTGGATGTTTATTTTACATATCGCTCGAGGATCAGGATCACCGTGCAGTGAACCTGATCAAACGAGTTTCAACCTTAATCACAGTTCAAAATAAGGCCTTGTTGCCAAATATACGGTTAACCCTTTTTAGTCTCTCATTGAATAATGCTGGCGTGTTACTGGGGTTAAGATTTTTGAAGTTTTATGATTAAAGAAAACAATGTTTTTAATTGTATTGTAATCAATGTCAGGGCAGCACAGTGGTTCAGTGGTTAACAAGAGGGTCGCTGGTTCGAGTTCTGGCTGGGCCAGTTGGCATTTCAGTGTGGAGTTTGCATGTTCTCCCCGTGTTCGTGTGGGTTTCTCCCACAGTCCAAAGACAAGCGCTATAGATGAATTGGATGAGCTAAATTGGCCATAGTGTATGAGAGTATGTGAATGTGAGTGTTTGGGTGTTTCCAGTACTAGGTTGCAGCTGTAAGGGCATCTGCTGCGTAAAACATATGCTGTAATAGTTTTCGGTTCACTCCGCTGTGGCAACCCCTGATAAACCAGAGACTAAGCCGCAGGAAAATGAATAAATGTTCATTTGAAAAACTCAGTGTATTTTTCTAGGTCAACAATGTGTAAACGCCCCCTGAGAGACAAATTAAAATAACTTTCTATAACCTACTGTAATGTGAATGGGACGCTGACAACTGAGGTACGGACCCAAATGCAGGTTTATTAACAGGATGGTCAGGGAGGCAACGGCCAACAGGGTCAAACAGATAGGCAATCCAGAGTGGTAGTCATTAAACAGGCGAATGGTCAGTACAGGCAGCAAGCAATGTAAACAAACAAACAAGACAAGGGTCAAAATGGGGCAAAGCAAGGCAAGGGAAACGCATCGCAATGTTCATTCATTCATTTTCTTTTCGGCTTAGTCCCTTTATTAATCTGGGGTCACCACAGCGGAATGAACTGTCAACTTATCCAGCATATGTTTTACCAGTGGATGCCCATCCAGCTGCAACCCATGACTGGGTCAACCCATACACACTCATACACTACAGTCAATTGATACCACATGTCTTTGGACTTGTGGGGGGAAACCAGAGCACCCGGAGGAAACCCACGCAAACATGGGGAGAACATGCAAACTCCACACAGAAATGCCAACTGACCCAGCCGAGGCTCGAACCAGCAACCTTCTTGCTGTGAGGCAATCGTGCTACCCACTGCGCCACTGCGTCACTTGCATCGTATTGTTCACAGTATAGCAAGACTCAGCAAAGATGTGTGTGCGCTCCATTTAAAGTCCATGTAATCAGTCCTTGACAATCCTCTGGATGTAAGTGTGTGCAATCAGCGGAATCCGGAACAGGTGCACGTGAGCGGTGCATGACTGGATCTGTAGTCCATATAATGGCGGATTTCTAGTGTCTACCAGCGATCTACAAGGATTAGATCGCTGATGATTGTGACACCTACTGTACCTAATCTTGACTTAAAACTGAAATTTTAGCCTCACTTATGGCGATCGTTAGTCTCTTTGTCTACAAATTTCAGGTCAGCTGTCTCTACTGTTGTTCACGAAGTGCAACCATTTGATGTCATGCATTGCACACCAAAAATAACCCCCCTAGTTCAAATGTGAAAGTTAAACAAAATATATCTGTTATGGGTTTTCTACTACACATTTTACATGAGACATCATTTATGCTATTTTGAGCCACACAAGTCTTAAACCCGTGGGTTACTTTTAACATCCATAGACATGTTCCATTCCTCAAAATGTTCTTTATAATGAAAAACAAAGGTAGAATCTTTAAACAGCTGTTCACTGCAAGTTTCTTTGGGGGAACAGAATGGATATAAATTTAAAGTCATCGCTCTTTTTGAAAAAAGAAAAAAACACTGTGCATTTATAAAGTGTGCTTCACACAGGCGAGTGGGCTTGACAAACCAACTGTAGAAGCACAATCTCTCTCTTTCTCTCAGTAAAAAAAAACCTTCCCCCTCCTTACTCTACACTTAAAAATGAAAACAATTTGCAAACAATTTATATGGGTTGAATTTAAACAAACAAATTAAATGTAGTAATGTTCAGCTTAATTTGTTTGTTTAAATTCAGCCCAAATAAATTACTTATTGTAACCTAACGTAAAAAAAAAATTGGAAATCCAAGGAATCATCTTTGAATCATTTTCTTCAGTGTAGCACTTAATTCTCTGAGTTTCCTTTGTATAATGAGCACTTCTTGTGTGTATTGCTTCTTCTTGTTGAATCGCTAAATGACTCCTCAATTGTAAATCGCTTTGGACAAAAGCGTCTGCTAAATGACTGTAATGTATGTAATGTAAATGTTTTTGGAACCTTAAAGTGTAGCTTATTTTTGATTAGCATACAAGGAAACGTCTAACTCAAATCATCATTTGTGTGTTTAGAGAAACTTAAACATGTGAAAAGACCAAATGAATATTTCAGATTGCAAGCCTCTGCAGTCTGAAATTTTCTTCTAAAATGAGCATTTATTTTTTCAGGATCCTGTGTTTTTGACCAGTTATTTAACTTTTATCATAATGAATATGTTATTTTCATTGCCTTTAAAGTGAAACAACTGATCATAAACATAGGAGGCTGAGAAAAATGATAATTTTAGAATAATTTTTAGATGGAATTTAGAGGGTTTTGCAACTAAACTCTTCAAATTCTCAGTTGTATGTTTTTCTTGCAGAATTGAGGTCAAGGAATGGCTCTGCAGTGTTCTGGGACGGTGGAGAAGGAGGAGCGTATCAGGCCCTGCTCCTGGATGAGGACCGCGGATGGCTGTTGGTCGGGGGCCGAGACCACATCTACATGCTGAACTCTGACAGCCTCACACAGCCGTCACGCAAGGTCAGCTCACACAACCTTCAGCATCTGACAAACCCTGACGTCACACGCAGATCCTCAGGATAAGGGTCACTAAAATGAAAACAGACGAGCGCTACACAGTGTATTACTGTTCACGTGAAGCTGAACATCTGTGATGTCGAATTCACGGCCTCTCTGAAGGCTTTTGTTGATTAGCAGAGAAAATTAAAGCAACTCGTGCTTCAGTGTGTAAAAGCACTGCATGTACTGTAAGATAAATAGATAGATTCAAATGATAATCTTATCATACAAGTCTACAAATGTGGGTATATGTCAGACTTTATTGACAGCACATTCACGTTATATCTATTTATATCTACAATGTAAAAAAAATGCATATTTATTTATGTCTTCTTTCATTTATTTATGCTTTTGAATTGCATTGTGGGATCTTGAAGAGCTATTGATGTTGAGAAGTTTAAAAAAAATTGCCTTTTGTCAAAGACTTTTGACTATTTGTTTAATAGTTTAAAGCATAGGTCTCAAACTTGATTCCTGGAGGGCTGCAGCTCTGCACAGTTTTGCTCCAACCCTAATTAAACACACCTGATGCCACTAATCAAAGTGTTCCTTACTCTTTTGAACACCTTGATTATTTGGATCAGCTGTGTTTGATAAGGGTTGGAGCGAAACTGTGCAGAGCTGCGCCCCTCCAGGAATCAAGTTTGAGACCTATGCTTTAAAGTGATATGTTTTCTGTTTGTGTTGTAAATTACAGTACAAAAACCTGGTAATGAACTGCCTGTACTAATTTTTCAGACTTAACTCTCTCTATATTATTTCTTAAAAGTAATTTTGTTAAACTTTAGAGCTGAATTTTCAACATCAAAAGTTGAAACTGCATAGAAAAAAAACATAGTGCAATTCACAATCATAAATAAACAGAACACATCACAAAATACGGAACTGTTTGTAGCATTAAAATATTATATTATATTATATTATTCATTTTCTTTTTGGCTTAGTCCCTTTATTATTCCGGGGTTGCCACAGCGGAATGAACCGCCAACTTATCCAGCACGTTTTTACGTAGCGGATGCCCTTCCAGCCACAACCCATCTCTGGGAAACATCCATACACACTCATTCACTACGAACAATTTAGCTTACCCAATTCACCTCTACCGCATGTCTTTGGACTGTGGGGGAAACCAGAGCACCCGGAGAAAACCCACGCGAACACAGGGAGAACATGCAAACTCCACACAGAAATGCCAACTGACCCAGCCGAGGCTCGAACCAGCGACCTTCTTGCTGTGAGGTGACAGCACTACCTACTGCGCCACCTATATTATATTATATTATATTATATTATATTATATTATATTATATTATATTATATTATATTATATTATATTATATTATATTATATTATTGGCGGTTCATTCCGCTGTGGCGACCCCGGATTAATAAAGGGAGTAAGCTGACAAGAAAATAAATGAATGAATGAATGAATATTATATTATTGCAAATGTCAGCAGCTTAATTACCATATTTTGCACAGTACAGTACTCACACAAAGCAAAATATGTACTGTAAAGCAAATGTGAACTGTTTATATTGTCCAAAGCTTTCAAATTTGGAAACTTTTACGTGAAAAATCATTAAAAAACGTAAAAGAAAAACTTAATTAAACAAATAATAAAGTAAAAAAATAATATTAATCAAACAAAATTGTAAGAAAAAAACAAACATACATTAATATAAAACAAAAAAAATCTAATAATTCCAAATTTGATTCAAATAAACAAATAAATATGAATAAGATTCAAATGAATAATAAGTTAAACTATATTGAATAAATGTGCAGATGGATAAAATAAAGAGTACTAGAATGAGTAGGAAAATATACAATAATGAAACTTCCTTAAAGTTAAAATAAAGTAAATTAACGTGCAGATGACGGCTGGTCAGTTGTTCTGTGTGAAGTTTGCATGTTCTCCCCGTTTTCGGTGTGGGTTTCCTCCAGGTGCTGCGGTTTCCCCCACAAGTCCGAAGACATGTGGTACAGGCAGGTGAATTGGGTATGCTAAAGTTGATCGTATTGTATGAGTGTGTGTGTGAATGAGTGTGTACGGATGTTTCCCATTGATGGGTTGTGGGCAGAAGGGCATCCGCTGCATAAAACATATGCTGGATAAGTTGGCGGTTCATTACACTGTGGTGACCCCAGATTAATAAAGGGACTACGCCTAAAATAAAATGAATGAATAAATAAATAATGTCATAGATAATATAATAATATAATGAAGAAATATATAAATAGCATACTAAAATAAGTAGGAAAAATATGTAATAATGAAAGTTGGTAGAAAATAAAGTTAAATTAAAGTAAATTAATGTGCAGATAAATAAATAAATATAATATAATATAATATAATATAATATAATATAATATAATATAATATAATATAATATAATATAATATAATAAATAGATAGATAAATAAATAAAGTACTAGAATGAGTAGGAAAAATATGTAATGATGAAACTTAAGTAAATTAGAATTAATAAATTAGTAAAGTAAATTAATGTGCAGATAAATAAATAAATAATTTAATACAATATAATATTCATTCATTCATTTTCTTTTTGGCTTAGTCCCTTTATTAATCTGGGGTCGCCACAGCGGGATGAACCGCCAACTTATCCAGCATATGTTTTTACGCCGTCGATGCCCTTCCAGCTGCAACCCATCACTGGGAAACATCCATACACACTCATTCACACACATACACTACGGACAATTTAGCTTACCCAATTCACCTGTACCATGTGTTTTTTGGACTTGTGGGAGAAAACAGAGCACCCGTAGGAAACCCACGCGAACACGAGGTGAACATGCAAACTCCACACAGAAATGCCAACTGACCCAGCCAAGGCTCGAACTAGCTACCTTCTTGCTGTGAGGCAGATATGCTACCCACTTCGCCACCATGCTGCCTGATAATATAATATAATAAATAAATATATAAATAAAGTACTGGTATGAGAAGGAAAAATATGTGATGATAAAACTTAGTAGAAAATAAATAAAGTTAAATTAAAGTTAATTAATGTGCAGATAAATCAATAAATAATATAAGATAAGATAATAAATAATATAAAACAATAAATAAATAGTTAAATAAAGTACTAAAATGAGTAGGTTAAATATGTAATAATGAAACTTAGTAGAATTTACATATTTTAGACATACACTATAAATTGGGTCTTTAAAAGAAAATATATAGATGACATTTATATAAAAATTACAGTAAAATAGAATATGTTCCCCCGGACATTTGTGTATGCATTTGCATAAATCAGGCCTTAATTTTCCACTAAACATCATTAATCACCACTAAATAAACATTACATTTGGTTTAATCTAAAATTAGCGTGTCTATTATAATAGTGAAATACCAAACAATGCCTGTAAGAAATGATTAGCTCAAACATAAGGTCACAGTACAGTCAAAAATACGTGATCTTAATAAAAAGTAAGGCACGCCATGTTCAGAGTCTCCCAATTATATAATTATGTACAGTGTACTGATCGCCAGCTAATGATTAGGGGTCAGTACCTGCACATTATTTCCACATGGAAATGATTACAATTTGAGAGGCATGTAGGCTGTTGAATAATGACGGAGCGACAGAGCTAATCACATATTTTTACAGAAATGTCATGAGATATGTACGTTTAAAAAGAAAGAAATGTTTACTTTATAACTTACAACAACAATGTGTTGTTTTGTTCTGAATTATTTTCCGATCCTTGGGAAAACTGTCTTTTATTTATTTATAGATTCACTGGCCAGCTGGACAGGAACACATTGAACGGTGCAAATATGCAGGAAAGAATCTATCGGTAAGAAGCTACAACTTTAAAAGGGCACAACTGTGGAAAAAAGCATTCAAGGACACATGAATGCCTGTTTATTAACGTACTCTCACAGACTGAGATAAGAATAAAGGCTGAAAATTATATTTATAACTTAGTGGGGGGAATATTTCATGTCTTAAGGGAGAGCAAGTCTTAAGTTCAAACATTCAGTCCCGCCTGCAATAACATGCAAAGATCAGTAGGTGCACTACTATGTGATTTAAAACGCTTCTCATACACCCATCCTCACCATTACTCTTAAAAATCATGCTTTTAACCACATAACCCATGTGTCTCTCAGATGGACTGTGCCAATTATGTGAGACTCCTGCAGCCCTTCAACAAAACGCACGTCTATGTATGTGGAACCGGTGCGTTTCACCCACAGTGCACCTACATTGACCTGGGGCATAATCTGGAGGTAAGTGATCTCTCCTTTAGGCCAACAACCAGTGAGAAATGCATCAAAAGCTTTCATGCACCATTTAAGCTTGTTATCATGAATATATGAGCATCTACAGGAGGGTTTAATCTTGCTTCTGGAGGGTCAACATCCTGCAGAGTTTAGCTTCAACACACTTGCCTGCAACTTTTGAGTAGGCTTTGCTTGATTAGCTGGTGTGTTTAATTAGGGTTGAAGCTAAACTCTGCTGGAAACCTCTGATCTGCAGGGTCAGTTGGACCCTATGGCACCTGTTGAGAGTTGCTGACTGTAGAGCTGAGCTCATAATGAGGTAGTGGTGCAAAAGAGTGACAGCTTTGTCTTGGTGTCCTAGAAACCAACCTTCCAGCTCCTCAGCCATATTGGTGAATCTGGTAGAGGAAAATGCCCCTTCAGTCCACAGGAACCCTTTACCGCCCGACTGACAGGTAAGTTTCCTGGACAAATACTTTAAACATGAGGTTTCCAATAGTGCTCCTGGAGGTATATCCAACCAGGTTAAACTTGATCCTAAAGTGCCACTATCTTCTGAGATTAGCTCCAACATATCCCTAATCCCAATTGTCACACTTCATGTGCTCATGCGGACTTAAATGCCATATCTGTTCAGTCTTTAAGTCTGTGTCAGATTCATTAATTTGTCTTGTAGAAGCATGATTATGAGCAGCCATTTTTGTAAAAGCAGCATTATGTCACAAAAGTGCAGACTTTGCAGAGTTTAGGGTGCCATTTGGAACTGGGCCACACTTGTCGGAAACTTTCTAGTCCAGTCCTATTCCTTGTAACTTACTGTCCTGCAGAGGTTAGTTCTCAGCCTAACCTTTAGACTCACTTGAAACTTCTAGTCAAGTGTTTTGTAGCTGAAAAACTATTGGGCGGTTGTCTTTAAGGAAGAGGTTTGGAAAAAATATTTGCCACAGTCATATCACCCTGCAGCCTAAGACCGGCTACTCACTGAAGCTAAGCTGAACCTGGATGCACCTTCATGGGAGACCACATGGAAAACTAGGTTGCTGTTGGAAGTGGCATCCAAGTGGATGCTGCACACTGGTGGTGGTGTGGAGAAACCCCTCATGATTGTCAAGCGCTTTGGGTGTATGGGCATACACGATAAATGCACTATATAAATACATACATTACGTTAACTTAACCTAAACAGTGTATTACTAAATAACAAGCCATCAGTTCAGGGGAGGTCAGGTTAATTCCTGGAGAGATACAGTGCTGCAAAGTTTTGATCAAAACCCTATTAAAACTCACCTGCCTGTTGCTTTTTGTAGCCCTTTCTGTGCATTCACACTGCTGTCGGTGAGAGCGTCAACATTTGCTTTAATGATCAAACACTTTGGTTTTGTAATTAAAAGGACTGCAAATGAGCAAATGAACTGCATTCCAACTGAAAACAAGCATTGTAGTGGGAAAATCTGGACTATAAATAGTGTTGCAGACCTTCTTACCAAATTGAGATCACTATGGAGGATCAAGTTGTTGTGTAGATTATTAGGAAAAACCTGCCACAGCAATAATCATCCCTTTCCCCATTTGCATGGGAAC
The DNA here is from genome assembly GCA_903798195.1 of Danio kyathit. NCBI lineage: Eukaryota > Metazoa > Chordata > Actinopteri > Cypriniformes > Danionidae > Danio > Danio kyathit. The sequence continues at coordinate 35,581,307 of LR812540.1, forward strand.
TAATATGGTCAAAATCAGGTATATAGGAAGGTGTTCTCTGGAATCCTCTCAAGTGAGGGAATTCTACATTATGATTGATTGCAGACAAACTGTGTCATTTTATTACCTGATTTAAACTCTTCTGTTACAAATCACTGCATCGGGCTGTCTGTGACTCTCAGTTGTGGTAGCTTGTTTTGTGGGTTGCGTTAGCAAAAGAGAGTGCTCTGATTACCTGTTTAGCTATGGTTCAGATAGCAAAATAAGAGCATTAGACCAAAAATACAAGAGCAGGGGTATCCAAACTTGGTTCTAGAGGGCCGGTGTCCTGGAGAGTTTAGCTCCAACCCTAATCAAACACACCTGAACCAGCTAATCAAGCTCTTTCTAGATATACTAGAAACTTCCTGGCAGGTGTGTTGAGGCAAGTTGGAGCTAAACTCAGCAGGACACCAGCCCTCCAGGACAGAGTTTGGACACCCCTGTACAAGAGAAAAAAAAAAAACAAGCAAACAGCTCAAGTCAGGAACACAAAGAAGCTAGCTGTCATTTTGTCACATTTCTCAAATATTTGCTAATTACATTGATTATCAGATTATCACGCATATTTTTACAAACAACTCCCTCTGAGGTGAATGACAAAGTACTGTGCTTCTTTAAAATGGTACGCAAAACACTGCTTTGTTTATAAATTGTATGTCTACAACATTAGTTCCAGTTTCCCTGTGAAGAATGACAATACAGACTACAGATAGAGGTGTAAAACGCATGTTCTCAGGGACATAGTGGACATTATATAAGTGTGGGGGGGCAGCCGTATGAAATTTAAAAGTTTAGATTCATATAATGAATAATCACCTGTTTCTAAATCTCTTAAAGTGAGGGGGATGTATCCCCCCGTCCCCTCTGGTTGGTACGCCCCTGCATGTTCTAGATTCAGTCAACTGTCATCCATTTGCGGTGTTAAAAAAAAAAACAACAACAGTAGTTAGCTTGGTGTGTTCCAGGCTTTACATTGAAAATGAATGACTTCCGGCCATTTTGACACACTTTTTAACTGCAGTGTAAACTGTGAGAATGTGATTAGCTTGATTAGGGTGTGTTTGATTAGGGTTGGAGATAAACGTTGCTGGACTGTTGCTCTCAAGACTGAACTTGGCAACCCCTGCAGCCCCTTTTGTAGGATAAAATACTGAGGAAACATGGATAAAAAGGCCCATTTGCTAGACATTCTACCATATATGTCATTGATAAATTAATCCATTTAACTCTTGACCAGATGTTAGTGTTTATCGGGAAATATAGAAATTCCCTTAGTCAAGTGTGTCAATCATATTAGTCTTTACTAGACAGTTACTGTGTAGTAATTTAACAAAACAAATGCACAGTTTCTGTTAGAGTGTGGCCAGGAAATGAAACCCAGCTGCAAAATATACGTATATTATATAAAAAGTTTTTTTAAAGCACCCCAAAAGCCCCATAATGCATAAACCATATGCTACCTAATTAAAGGCTATTACCGAAACTGGAGACCTTTTTGACCATTTAATGATGCCTTTCAAATAATCGAAATTTCCTTTTCACACAAGCTGCTGTACAGAGTAGTTTGACAGCGGATCTGGAGTCAGAGGGTAGATTCATTAAAAATGAGCACTGTTTCTTGGAAAAGCATTTGTCATGTTAAGTCATTCTGTATGTGATTATGCTGATATACTCACTTTAGATGGAGAGCTGTATGCTGGGACGGCCGTAGACTTCATGGGAACAAATGCTGCCATTTTTCGCACATCTGTGCATAGCAGCAATCAACACTATATTCGCACTGAAGCTTACCAGGACCACTGGCTAAATGGTGAGAAGTGGATTACAAAGTTCATTGTGTTCATTAGGTGTGCAAATACAACATGGCTTGGGTTTGTATAAGTGTAGGATAGTATTCATATTGCTGAAAAGTTTAATTACTCAATAAACTTTCACATTGCTAATAAATTGAACCACCAAATAAATTGTTGATATCACAACATTGGTTATCACAACCCACATACAGTAGCAAAATATCTCTGGCCCAGCTTTGGCCCACACAACCAGCTTTTGCTAGGCCCACATGCTGCGGTGAATTACGGTACATGTCTGGACCAAGTCTGGCTTCCAGACAAGGGCCAACCATGGACCATATCTGGGCCAAGTCTCAGCCAAGTTAATAACCCATAACTGGGCCTGATCTAGGCCAGATATGTTGGTGTGTCACGACTGCAATGAATTTGATAATCCCATGAAGCATTGCCCTTTAGGTTCGTTATGGGCGTGCTTTTTTCTCAAAGCGAGCTGATTGGTAGAATTTTTCCTTTATTCAAAAATAATAAAAATGTTTTTTAAATGTGGGTCAAGATAGGCCAAACTTACATGGCCCACATATCCATTATTAGCATCTGGGCCAAATACAATATTTGATATCTGGCCCAAGTATTGTGTTCCAGTTTGGCCCAAATGGTGTATGCCAGCATGCTGAATCCCTCTGTGCCAGCTTTATGCCAAAACTGGGCCAGAATTCTTTGCTACCTGGGAAGTTAACAAGGCAGCAAGAAGATGTAATATGATACAATACAGGCCGGTATTGCTCTGGATTGCCATTCATTTCAGTGTTACCATGAAAGTGCATGACCAAGATGCTGCCACTAAGGTTAGCACCAGGGCTTAATTTGTGCCTGAACAAGCCAGATCCGGAACCTCTGAAATCTGATCCGGAACCTCATTTTACCGATTTCCCTCCTCAGATCTACCCCCGCCCCGCTCTTCACTTTCATCCGTGACTCCCCAACCCTCTTTACTTTTGTCCGCAACCCCCCCCCCCCCCCCCCCCCCCCACTCTTTACTTTCATCCACAACACCCCCTGCCCCCCCTTTACTTTTGTCCACTATCCCCTGCCAAACCACCCACCCCCCCGGCTCTTCACTTTCGTCCCCGGCTTCACTCCCTCCTCTGGTAACATGCCGGATTCGTTACTCCTATCTGTTCCAGGACCTCATAATTTTCAAATTAAACACTGGTTTGCACACACATTAGCTTGCAAGCTAACAGTTAGCTCATTAGCATTATTAGAACCAACTAGAAAAATACTTTATTTCTGGCTGACACTAAAATAGTAACTGAAATTAAAATTCTTTCAAGCTTTCCAAATAAAACATCTACTATAATGACAGTTGCGTGATTAAGACCTTGTTCGCAAGAGTAATTTTTCTTAGTATATTAAAAATGTGTCTCGTGTTGTGATTTTTAATGAAATGCAACACAAAGATTACTGGTCTGGAACATTTTGGCAGCAGATAAGAAGTAGGTGCATGGTCTGGAAGTTTGGGAATCGCTGTTTTGGGGTCACTGGTACTGCCTAATTAACTTCTGTGACTTCCTCCAACCCTCACTAATACCAGCTTCTCTTCACAGAGCCAGAGTTTGTGGGATCATATTCCATCCCTGACACACACAGCTTAGACGATGACAAAGTATACTTCTTCTTTAAAGAGACTGCCGTAGAGTCGAACCAGCTCGACAAGCGTATCTACAGCCGAGTGGCTCGTGTCTGCAAGGTGAGCGCCAAGTCCAGCGCCGTAATGAGCCAATAAAAACATGAAATGGATCCAAAAGACCTTTGTTTGGTATGCAGAATCAATGAGTCTTTTGTAGACATTAATGAATGGACGTGTAAGCCTCGGTGTCATCTGTTACACGGTAGTAGCAGCATCATGTATCTCATAATGGATGAATGAAGTGTTTGTTTAAGAGTAATTAAACACTAATCTCGCAACAAATCTAGCAAACTAGGTAAGCCTCAGTTCAGGCTTTTCATACCAGAGCACAGTCTGGAATACATTACATGATTTTTGCTGGTCTGAAGGCAACCTAGGCTCATTCTGATTACATACTCCTATATATATTTCTGGAGAGACCAAAATACGTCCCAGGAGCTACATTTTTTGCAGTTTTTGTTTTCATGAACCTGCCAGAGGCTGCTGTGTATGCTTTTTGAGATCTCAAATTTCTCTCGCGAGTGACATTCGCGCCTGCCTCTCTCACGTAAATCCACCAGAGGCCGCTGTTGACTGACTGACTGACTGACCAACCAACTGATCTCCCTCCTTGCCTAAACCCAAACAATAGTATTTTAAAAAGCACCTATTGACCAGCGTTGTGGTCAACTCCGCTCTGCATCTTAAGTCCGCCAAAGTACATGTCGAGCTACCGGACAAACTGGAAACATCTGAAAAGCCGTCCACATGGAGGTAAGCGGTCAGCTGGTAAGCGCATCATATCGCCCTGCAGCATTCATTTTAAAGATAAAATGCAGCCATACATAGCTCTGGCTACATGATTCGCGATCTCTAGAAATGTATATAGGGCTATGTTTTCAGAATGAGCCTATGTTGTCTGAAGGAGTTGATGCTAGATGCCGAAACTCAGAGGCATTTTGCCAGTTATTTAGGATATGATGTGTTGAGTTTTAAAATGGCTTCTGGTAGTGTTTTCCATACTTTATATACGTTGTTGACACAATGTTGCATTTTCACAAAATTAGACAAACATTAAATTATCATCATTTAAAATGCAGTAAATGGTTAAACATTTCATTGTCTTCCATGGAACTCTTTCTATAAAAACTTCCTATAATGCTGTGACTCCATCATAGTTCAATAAATAACAACTCTTATAAATTAACCATTTTATCATTAATATCATTATCATTAATAATATCATTCATCATTAATAAATACCAAAAAAAATAAAATTTAATAAGTGGTTTTTTTAATAAATGACGTTTTTTTTTTTATATACATACATTTCTAAAAGCATAGGAATACATTTTGTCACCGAAAAACCATGTCCTCTAAGTCTTATGTGGCACTATATGCTAATTTTAAATGGGCCAATTCCACTGAAAACTTTAATTAGTTGAAGGACTCCTTTCAAGATCAAGTGACTGAAGCCCCCTGAGAAGCCCATTACATGCACCTGTTAAACTTTTGCCTCAGAACTTTTAAATTTTGTTGTCCTTTGGTGTGGCACGCCAATTTATTGAAAATGCCTAACAAGTCATGGAGAAAAAAAATTTTATTCATACCCTAATAAAAAAAAGTGGGAACACTTTATTTTGATGGTCCATTTGAGGATTAGTAGACTGTCTGCTTGATATCTGTTGATACTGCTTCTTTAACAGACATTCAACTGACTATAAGAAACTTTGCATATACATGTCAATTTACACTAAGCCTAACCCCAACCCTAACCCTAACCTAACAGTCTACTTATAATCTAATGAGAATTAGTAAAGGTAGATGCAATGTAAATTAAATTCAACAAACGGACCATCAAAATAAAGTGTGACCAAAAAAGCACTACATGAAGATAGGTCTCCATCAATTAAGATCAAAGGATCTCATGCTATTTGTATATTGTTTGATATTTTGATATTTTGATATTTGCTATGTCCCACTATAGGACATTTTACAGTACAGTTCAGTAAAAAGTATAGTTAGTGACCTTTACTGTATATTTTCATCAAAAACAGACTTCAAACTACATAAATATATATTTTTTTTCCTCCAAAAATTGTTTTCTACTGACCATTAATCAACTACCCATATGTCCTGTACTTGATCTTCATCAGAATGACATCGGTGGAAAACGAAGCTTGATTAACCGCTGGAGCACCTTCTTGAAGGCCAGACTTGTATGCACAGTTCCAGGACCCGGGGGCATGGACACACACTTTGACGAGCTGGGTATGTTTACACACTCTAATCACACTTCAGTCAACCTACTTAGAGGGTGACTGATCTGTTAAAGTCAACATGAAATTCATTCTAGTTATAGTTGTATTTGACATTCCTGGTGCTTTCTGCTCATTGTTTATTTTTAGAGGACATATTTCTCTTGGAGACCAAAGATCCACAGAATCCAGTCATCTATGGAGTCTTCTCTACCTCCAGGTAAGTTCATTACCTGGAATATCAGTTCAATCAGGAATCATTATTTAAGTCACCACCCCATAATCGTCTTGATTTTTGATAACCACATTCCTGTCAGTGTTATATTTGTTTACCACATTATCATTGGCTCCATCCAAATCAATCAATCCATCATACTTAACAAACCCCTTAAGGTTCTCAAACCTCCCTTGATCATTCCAAAAGACTTAATCTGATTACCTCAGTTTATCTTGTGAACTTGCATCAATATCAGAACGCCCCTAAAATCAACAGTCTAGTCACAGGATGGTCTCCTCCCTGTCCGATCCATGTAGAACAATCTGTCTCGGTGCTCCCACCCGAGGAATGGATAGCTTGAGGCCATACGGCAGGGTGAAAGGTCACTGTGAAAGGAGCTCTGTTATTCTAACCTGGCATCAGACTAATACTCGTTTCCTTTTCAAAAGCTCTGTCTTCAGGGGTTCGGCTGTTTGTGTCTATTCCATGGCTTCCATCCGAGCTGCATTTAACGGGCCCTTTGCGCATAAGGAGAGTCCCGATTATCGCTGGATGGAGTACAAGGGGAAAATCCCTTATCCACGGCCCGGAACGGTGAGTTCTCAACAGGGAGGAATTGTGCTTTGTAGGGTAGAGAAGATGCTTTGTCAAATTTCAAGATGTTTCTTTGTGCTTTCTTTTGGCAATTTGAACAATTTGGGGTTGAATCGAACTTAACCTTTTAAAGTGCAAGCCAGTTTTGAGACCTACTGTTGATTCTGGAATTGCAGACAAGTAGGGAAAATCATGCAGAAAGTCACTTTCCTTACTAGCGGCACTGCCTCAAGGGGGCTGTAAAAGTGTCGTCAAGCACTCATTGGGGGTCACGCGTCAGAGCGGTTGGTGAAGTGGTTGGAGCGTGGACTTTTATTGGCAAGGTCTTCAGAAGTCAATCCTAAATGCTGTGGTTTCTGCTCCATTAGTTGTCAAAGTCCCGACCACAGAGTTGACCTAAACTCTTAAGTTGTCAGCTGGACCATTTCAAGTGATGGGGTTTAGTTACTAGAGGGTAATTAAGAAGATCATACTTAAACTTAATTAGCCTACTTTAAACATCCTCACATATTAGTAAAATGGATGTACTTGTGCTGATTTCTTATATACTGCTTGGACTTTCCTAGTACATATTAAGTGAAGGTTACTATTTTTGGCCTTACAAGGTCATGATGAAGGTAAATATACTGTTGGACATTATAGACTGGACAAGAAGTGAAGTAGGAGAAAGAGAAGGTGTAATTGAGAGATGGGAATGCAGGACACCTAAAATACAATCATGCTATGCCAGAATATTGCTCAAAAGGATATTTGCCCCAACACGGAGATTCAAAAATGTAACTTAATTTTACACAGGCAAGTTTAGTGACATGTTTGTCATGCAAGTTTCTAATTAATATTTATAACATACCCCACTTTGGAGTCTTAGATGGACTTTATTCAGTGGGTAAACCAAATTGTTGAAAAAAGCAGAAGATTCCATTGAAATGGCATTTCTCAATAAGGACTAACAAGAGTTATAATGCTCGCTCAACTAGGATCTTAAACAGTGGCCAAAATCCACATCTGCACAACTGTTTTTGACTATTTTTACCTTAGTCTGGGACTGTTACACTAAATCCAGTCCCAAAAGGGTTTTAAAATATGAGCTTAACTTGCTGTCCTGTATCCCATCAGTGTCCGAGCGAGACCTACGACGCTTTGCACAAGTCCACTCGTGATTTCCCAGACGATGTTGTGAGCTTCATGAGGGCCCATCAGCTGATGTGGGAGCCAGTGGTGCCTATCCACAGACGTCCCGTCTTCACTCGTATCAACACCCCTTACAGGCTGAAGAAGCTTGTGGTTGACAGGGTTGATGCAGAGGATGGCCAATATGATGTACTACACCTTGGCACAGGTATGTTGGAAAGCGGCTCAATGAACTAAATCTTTTAATCTAGTAATAATTGTGACAACTGTTGTTGCCTATTATATAAGCTTAAGACCCACGCTATAGTTGAGGTGCAAATAAGAAAATCTTCTACATAAGCTACCAGATGTAGAAAACCCCATTAAACACGACCTCTGTTCCCACGCTGGTCAGTAGTTCTGTTGCCTGGGATCACCTTAAAAATCGGAGGAGACAATGTTTTTTTTCCTGTCTAACATTTGTCCTCCTGGACTGCTGGGTGTATACATGAACTCTGCCATGTCTAAGTGAATCATTTAGGATGAGCAGATGCTCAGTTCAGAACAAATATGCTTAACCTGTATGTACAGAGAGCAGGCTTGCTATTTCACTGTGTATAGGAGAAGAAAAGTGTAACAGCTGTCAGCCCTCAGGGTGCTGGATAAATCTAGACGCCAAAAGCCAGTGCTCACTCACCATGGTAACTAAGTTAGAGTGCATTATGGGATATATTTACAGATGGGAAATTGATGGCTCAGGTTGAATGTTAATGTGAACATCTGCCTATAGTATCTACTGTCTGTCTGTCTGTCTGTCTGTCTGTCTGTCTGTCTGTCTGTCTGTCTGTCTGTCTGTCTATTTTCCATTCTATCTATCTATCTATCTATCTATCTATCTATCTATCTATCTATCTATCTATCTATCTATCTATCTATCTATCTATCTATCTATCTATCTATCTATCTATCTATCTATCTATCTATCTATCTATCTATCTATCTATCTTTCTGTATATCTTTCTGTATATCTACCTATCTATCCATCCATCCATCCATCCATCCATCCATCCATCCATCCATCCATCCATCCATCCATCTATCCATCCATCTATCCATCTATCCATCTATCTATCTATCTATCTATCTATCTATCTATCTATCTATCTATCTATCTATCTATCTATCTATCTATCTATCCATGCACCTATCCATTTTGCTATTATTCTATTTATGTGTATGTCTCTCCATCTGTCTATCTGTCTGTTTGTATTTTATTAACTGGAATCTCACATGGTAAACTGGTCTGTGTCTACAGATGATGGCAGAGTACTTAAGGTGGTCTCCGTGCCTAAAGAGAACTGGGAAATTGAGGAAATCATTCTAGAGGAGTTAAACGTCTTCAAGGTAATCCAATAGGATCTCAGTTTCTCCTCTCTGGTCTGTCTTTCCATCTGCTGGACTCCCTTCTGACCTCTGACCCTAGGCTCTTATTGGTTGTTGTTTTCATGTCAAGCACTTCCCAAACAAAAATAACTTCTAAAGAAGAAAACCAGATTGTTCTCAGATTTCCCATGGCTGTCTGCTCAAGTGACCAAACCCAGGGGCAGGAGAGGCAATGTTACACCATGAACATTGTGGAGTCAATGTTACACCAATAATATTGTGGAGGCAGTGTTACACCAAGAATATTGTGTTTTGCAAACAAAAAGAAGATCTCATTTGTCATAAACTTGAGACTGTGGAATGTGCCAGGTTTGCTGGAGGATGGATGAAATGTAAGCTATTTGTATAGAAATATGTGAGCCTAGACCACAAAACCATAATAGCCAAGCATACACTTTATGGGTCAATTATAGTTTTCTTTTATGCCAAAAATCAGTAGGATATTAGGTAAAAATCATGTTCAGTCGAGTTATTTTGTAACTTTCCTACCTATCAAAACAAATTGTTTTGTTAGAAATTTTATACAAATTTAAATGCAATTTTCTCAGTATTTAGATTTAATTGAACTGTATTTGATTACACATCTTCTAATAGTTGTATCTCGGTCAAATATTTTCATATCCCAACAAAGTTTACGTCAATAGAAAGCTTGTTTATTCAGCTTTCAGATAATATATAACTCCTAATTTTCAAATCACACTAATGACTGGTTTCATTACAAAATGACTGCATACACTACCAGACAAAAGTCTTGTCGTCAATCCCAGTTGTAAGAGCAACAAATAATAACTTGACTTCTAGTTGAACAGCATCCCAATCATCACAAATACTGCAAAAGAGCTATTGGAACCCGCATGGACTCAAGATTCTCACAGAAATCAGTCAAGTTTGGTGAAGGAAAAATCATGGTTTGGGGTTACATTCAGTATGGGGGTGTACAAGAGATCTGCAGAGTGGATGGCAACATCAAAAGCCTGAGATATCAAGACATTTGTGATGCCCATTATATTACAAACCAGAGAGGGCAAATTCTTCAGCAGGGTAGCGCTCCTCATACCTCAGCCTCCACATCAAAGTTCCTGAAAGCAAAGAAGGTCAAGGTGCTCCAGGATTGGCTAGCCCAGTCACCAGAGGTAAACATTATTGAGCATGTCTGGGCTAAGATGAAGGAGGCACTGAATATGAATCCAAAGAATCTTGATGAACTCTGGGAGTCCTGCAAAAACGCTTTCTTTACCATTCCAGATGACTTTTAATAAGTTATTAGATGAGTATTAATAAGTTATTTGAGTCATTGTAGAGATGTATGGATGCAGTCATCCAAGCTCATGGGAGTCATACACAATATTAATTATTTTTCCACTGCACCATGACTTTATATTCTATATTGTACATTATTTCTGTTAAGTGACAAGACTTTTGTCTAAGCAAAGTCAGACCTTACTGTCCTAAATAAATCATTAAAAATCAAGGCCTGATTATATTTTATTTTGGTAAAATAAGCATAATCTAGAGGCCTTTGCCTTTCATATAAGCCACTTCTGATACCAAAAGATCAACTAGAAGTCAAGTTATTATTTGTTGTTTCTAAAACTTGGATAGGTGACAAGACTTTTGTCAGGTAGTGTAGACCACAAAATGACTAAACATGCGACAGTATTTTCAAAGTGTGACAAACAGACCAGCATTTTACTAAGCTTGATACTAACTGAACACCACTGCATCATATCAAATTTGGTTTTAACCTAAGGACATAAACATAATTGTGCATTATGACTATCAAGTCAAGTTATTAAAATGCCACTGAAAACATAATTATGTGTATAGCAGAGCAGCATGAGTCAATCAAGCCTATCAGGAGACATATTTCAGCAGGCATTGCCCAGCAGTCATTTGCTGAAAGAAAGTGGTTTCAGGAGTCAAGCCTCATTTGCTGCAGAATATGAAGGAGAAATGAACCAATGGAGCAGAACGCTTTAAAACATTCACTGGAGCCTGTTGTGATGAGCTGCTCTTATTCAGCGCCAACAATGCGTATCTTCTCCCACTTTGTTTGGGAGTTCATTCATTTCACGTGTTGACACATTTTTCCTTCTCTCATTCTTCATCCCATAGACTCAGACCCCAATATTAAGCATGGAGCTGTCCACCAAGAGGGTAAGTGGATGTGTTTGGTGTGTGGTCATTTGGTTTAACAATAATATAAATGTCGTGTTTTTGACTCGTATTCTTACTTTGTTCTTCATCAGCAAGTGCTGTTCATAAGCAGTGATGAGAATGTCGTCCAGCTTCCCGTTCAGAGATGTGAACTGTATGGTAAAGCGTGTGTTGACTGCTGTTTAGCTCGAGATCCATACTGTGCTTGGGACGGCTCCTCGTGTACTAACTACTTCCCCAGCAACAAAAGGTACTTTTTCTAGTCATGCATTCAATACATTTTTGGTAGCATTTTATTATAGTCCAGTTGCACATGTAGATTTTATATACTTTTAATAATAGTTATGTTAACTTGGTATTAACTAACCTAATCTTAAAGAGATAGTTTTACCAAAAATACAAATTTACTTTACTTGTTGCTGGAAACAATCTGGATGACCCTTTTCTTTTTTGGTCTGGAGCACACGGGGTCCATTTCTCCAAAAAAATATCTGAAATACTGATTCATCTGACCACAGTACATGTTTCCACTGTGTGATGGTCCATCCCAAATGCCTCTGAGTTCAGAAAAGTTGACGGTGCTTCTGGACACTGTTAACATAGGGCTTCCTTTTGACACAATACAGTTTTAACTGGGATTTGTGGACGTAGCTAAGTATTGTAGTTAGCTATGGGCCGTTATCGGCCTTAATGTGCTGTGTTGACGTGAGACTCTTATCAGGTGATAAAACAAATATCGCCGTTAATCTATTCTTAAAGTTGGGTTGGGAGCTGGGTCTATTCTATGCAAGCTATGATGACTCTCACCTTGATATTTTAGCGCGGATGTATACCTGGCCGAATTACACTGCAGAAGGCGAGAACAAGTCTTCGAACCTGTGTGTATTCCTACTGTGAAATGACCACATCAAACGTGACATGCTAACATGGATGCAGTTCACTAGAGTAAATCTGATTAATGTTAGCTCCACATCTAACTATCAGGCACCTGTAGAGTTTATGCGTTCGAGTAAAACATGTAAAAATAAAATGGACCGGGTGCTTTTTAAAATGAATAACGGTGAATGAAAATCAAACCGGTGAGCTGTCTGACAAAAAAAGTGCCCTTCTAAATCAAATCAGCAGGATGCCCTTCTGCATCTTTCACTTACTTCGAAGACACTACTGACTACGTTTACATGGACATCTGTAATCTAGTTATTTGCCTTAATAGACAATAATATAATTAAGGTGTTTACGTGAAGTGCTTTCATGTAAGAGTTTGCTGTAATTTTGGGTGACTAACTGCAGTTCGGCAGTTTCACTTTAACCCATGAACATTTCATTCATGCCCCCATGACAAACTGGGGTATTAGATGCAAATAAGGAGCAAGAACTGGTGAGAGTGTTGTGGAAATTAATAACACACGCCGAATGGAAAGAAAAAACTTCCGCATTTCACAATGTGTGTGTGTGTGTGCGTGGGGTCCTTTACTGACAGCCATGTGTGTGGATCTTGTCGGAAAATATGGCGAAAAGTCCTACATGACGGTTTGATGGCAGTGTTTACTTCAATAAGGCCACTAATATATGCATACTCCACATGTGTTAATTCCATTTCTGTTTAGTTCAGTTTTGACTTTAGTCGGATTAAGGTAATCAAAAATCGCTGTTCGAGCTTATGCAGACCTACAGTTCAAAATTCATGTTTAACTGAATAAACAGTTAGTAAACACTATTTTCATCACCAATTATCATAGTAGAACAGTTTCTCAAGCAGTTTGTGATGCATTTTGAAAACAGGAGATGAGCCCGTGGTCTAATGTGCCACCTAGCTTGAGAAACTCGTTCTCAAAGACTTATTTTTAGTCATTATTTTGGTAGCACACATATTCTGAATGCCTTCGGCAGAATTAAAATGAGCCATTTTAATCTAGATTAATTCCAAGATTACAGTGAGATTAATCTAGATTAAAAAAATAATCTATGCCCACCTATAATTGTAGTACTTGACAAAGTAGTTCCGAGCCCATGTGGCAGTGTTAATTTTGACAGCAAATTTTGATTTAGTTTTAGTCTTAGTCTTTTGACTAAAATTCCATTTTATTTTTAGTCATATTTTAGTCTTCTGAATCATTTTAGATTTAATCTAGCTTTAGTCAACTAAATTTCATAAGATTTTAGTCGACTAAATCTACTCTAGAAAATACATTTGGCTTAATTTAAGTGTAATTTAATTAAATATTGTATACATTTATTTATACAAAATATAACTTAAAAATAAATAAAACTGTCTAATAGGAATATGGAATATAGCTTTTCCATAGAAGACCAAAAATTAGATATGCATTGTTTATTTATTTATATCATAAGTAATATGTCAAATTATGTATCGGCAAGAACAGTAGACTACTGAAAATTTAGATCTTTGCAATTATTTAGCAAACCCTTTATTTTGACATGGTAAACTACTTGTCTTTTTGACCAGTATTTTGAACAGTTTCATGCAATTAAATCTTTGAAAGGGCTTAAAATAGTTTAAGTTTACTTTGCAATGTCAGTCTATAGCCAGCTTTACTGTTGTAGTTGGTGTTACATGCAGGTGCTCAGCTGTATAGCACTGAGTAAATAAGTAGAGTAATGACATATAACTGGCAAATGCTAATGTGTTATCTTGTAAAATGTGTCCCATGGCTCTGTTAATTCACATAGAGGAATTATAAAGCGAAACTGCACGTATAAAATAAAAGTGCGCTTCACCTTAAGTCAGTTTCTTTAGAATGCGACTCCCTGATAAGCGACGATAGCACTACAATATCATTACAAATAACGACAATCACAGAATGACGTCCTGAATTAAGCAGTTTTTGGTTTGAGGCCGAGGGTACATTGTAAATGACATGCGCATGTGAACCTAGCGTGAGTTAGATCAGGCCAGCTAAACTGTAGCCACAGCTAAAATGGAACTCCTCATGAAAATGTATACCATGTTACCGATGTAATAACGTTTAATGTACAACCTAACAGAGTCAATTCTCTAAAGGTCAGCGAGAGGCTTCACCATTTCAGTTAAGCAAAAACACACACTTGAGTTTACCGTGAAGTACCGTGAAAGTTGTTTTTATCAGCTTCTTTTCTCTAAGCTGTTGCCATCTCACATAGTTTAATCAGACAGACATCCCTATGGATGATGACGTAAGTGCATCCCGTGTCTACTGTGGATCAGTTTTTAAATGTGTGTGTATGTTAATTCTGATTGGATATTTTCCAAAAAACGTCCCTCAATCACATTCTCGTCTTGTTTTTATTAATCAACAAAAATGTCAGTGTATTTTTATTATAGTTGTCATCATCATCATCACTTAATTTTTATTTAGTTTTTGTCTCGTTTTCGTCGGTAGAAACTTGTTCGTCATGAAAATTATGACAAAAAGTTTGTGACTTGTTCGTCAACGAAATTAACATTGTCATGTGGTGATATTGCTTATACAGTATGAATGACGATTTTTGATGCAGTGCTACCTGAGGGATCGGAAATCACGGTTTTTCAGCTTAGGCTTACGCCGTTTTTTACACACTGAAATTCCACTAGATTCCTTGAATCTTTTAATTCTGTTATGCACTGTTAAAGGTGAAATATCCAAATGCCTTATCTTTCTTTGAGGAACATTGCTTTTACACATTTCAATAATTTAAGTTAACCTTAAATGGTTAGCTCAAGAGAATTTTGGAAACTGGTAGCCATTAGCTGTTTCCATCCACCTATTTTAAGTAATTAAGTTTGAGCATGTGATAATAAAAACAGGCCATTTTTACATCAATAGTAGTAAAAAACATGAAAATCAATCGATTTTCAACATTCTTCAAAATTTGTGTAGCAGGAACCACTTAAGGGTGAATAAATGAAGACAGGATTTATTTTTGGGTGATACTGTATCCTTTTTACTCATGTAGCATGCATAGAAGTGCACATACTGTAAAATATAGTAGAAACCACATCTTGACCCTATCCTCTTTTAATCATTGCTGAAGACAATATTGAAAACCATCAGCAAACCTGTCAAATGGTTGTTGTGAGGGTGGGTAACATCCTCTTATGGTCCACAGGCGTGCCCGGAGACAGGATGTGAGGTATGGAGACCCTTGGAGCCAATGTCAGGACATGAGAGACGGTAATAAATCACCTTACAACTTTTCATCTTCATGTTGTATATGATATTGCCCAGTCCTCGAATAAAGTGGAAGCTACTCCCTCTAGTGTACAAAATGGATATTGACATACAACACCGGTTAATATGGGATGCATGTTCTAGGTCTTACTGTGAATAAATAATTTGAAAAGAAAATATACAATAAATATTGTAGGAAGCTAAAAGTGTTCATTGCTGTCTGTAGGCTCAGAGAATGCTGAACTGAAGACGGTTTACGGTGTGGAGACAAACTCAACTTTCCTGGAATGCGTCTCTACTTCACCACAAGCCACCATCAAGTGGATATTTCAGCCAAATCACAGTCAAAACAGCAAAGAGGTCCGTCAACATACTCTTTAACTGAATATTGAATCAGAGTCAATACGTGTACAGTATATTCACAGTGAAAGGTTTAGTTTACCCAAACAATGAAAATTAATTATTAATTACTTACCCTCATGCCATTCCAAATCCATCTTTGGAACACAAATGAAGATAGTTTTCATAATATTTTAGAGATTTAGAGACTGTCTCTCGACAGTTTTATCCAAAACTCAAATATCTCTTCAAAGTTCAGTTCAAAGTTTGAGAGTTTTGGGTGAACACAAGTGCCTTTACAGGTTTCACTGCAAAAAAATGCTCTTCTTACTTAGAGTTTTTGTATTTTTTCCGATAAAAAATAAAATAATTAAGATGCATTTTCTAAGCAATTGTTGTTTTGTTTTCAGAGATTATAAATCCAAATTAAGTGTCAGTTAATTATTTTCCAGAGGGGCAAGTAAAATAATTTTATTTCTAAATAAAAACAAGAAGTTCCCAGAGATGGGTTGCGGCTGGAAGGGCATCCGCTGCGTAAAATCGTGCTGGATAAGTTGGCGGTTCATTCCGCTGTGGCGACCCCGCAAGGGACAAAGCCGACAAGAAAATGAATGAATGAATGAATAAAAACAAGAATAATTTACTTACCTTACTGGCAGATTATTTAGCTTGTCTTATTTGAAAACTCACTTAAATTTCACTTATTTCCGAAAAATAAACAATATTTATTACTTGTTCTGATTATGCTTGTTAATTTAAGATTTTTTAGATATTTAGACTAGAAATGAGACAAATACTCTAAGTAAGAAAAGCGTTTTTGCAGTGTAAAAATCAATAAACAATTACTGGAAACAATGGAACGCATGTGAAACATGTTTTTGAAGCATATAAATGTCAAACCCATTTGATCCCATTAGATGTGTGGACATGAATTTAAACGTTTTCATATGAGTTTCACATAAAAATTCTCCAAAGCCACCCATTTCATGTGTGTTTGACATTTGTTTTTTTACATGTGTTTCACGTAGTTTACATATTATTAGATAGCACATGTGAAGTTTGTGTGATTTTCTGTAAGAAATACACTGAAATAAAAATTATTCATTGGAATTACTAAAAAAAATTACGTAAGTGCTTACAAAACTATTTACAGGTGAAGTCAGAATTTTTAGGCTCCCTGAATTATTACAACACATTTCTAAGCATAATAGTTTTAATAACTCATTTCTAATAACTGATTTATGTTATCTATCTATGATGACAGCACATATTATTTTACAAGATATTTTTCAAGACACTTCTATACAGCTTAAAGTGACATTAAAAGGCTTAACTAGGGTAATTAGGTTAACTAGGCAGGTTAGGGTAATTAGGCAAGTTATTGTATAACGATGGTTTGTTCTGTAGACTATCGAAAAAGTATATAGCTTAAAGGGACTAATAATTTTAACCTTAAAATGTTTTTAAAAAAAAAATAAAAACTGCTTTTATTCTAGCCGAAATAAAACAATTAAGACTTTCTCCAGAAGAAAAAATATTATTAGACATGCTGTGAAAATGTCCTTGCTCTGTTAAACATAATTTGGAAAATATTAAAAAAAAAAATATATATATATATATATTAAAATAGGGCTAATAATTCCAACTTCAACTGTATATAGTGTGAATTTAAACAAACAAATTTAAGTTGAACATATCTACATTTAATTAGTTTGTTTAACTTCAATTCAAATTTGCAACCACTTACGTTAAAAAAAACTTTTTTCAGTGTACGACAGTACAGAAATTTCTTAATTTATAAAAAAATATCTTAATTTATGCTCCCAAGATTACTAAATTTCTTATGGGTTTGGAACCCATAAAGTTTGGGGCGTAGAATTAGCATGGACGGAGAGGACGTGTCCCTACCAATATCAACTGACTATTGAAATGTCCCCACCAATAATTTAATTCACTTAAGATATTGCACTGTCAACATTAACCTAGACATGCAGGAAGGGTAAAATCACATTCCCTCAAGCACAAATGAACATTGTGATTGGCTGAGCCTTTCCTTGTTGTCATGTGAGAGGCTGTAGCTACTTTCAGATGTAGCAGTGCTAAAACAAGAATAAGGTGTGTGAGGTGCGTGACACATGCAAGTGAGGATGGCGGCAGTAAAAAAAAAAAAAAAAAGGTGAACATAAGGGGCTTTCTTCCCTACTGAATAATACTGTCCATCATAATAATGGTAACGGTAATGCTAGTGTTTTTTCCCCGCTTTGACGCACAGTCGAATGTCATAACAGGCTGATATAGGCCTAGTCCAGGGGTCACCAATCTCAGTCCTGGGGGGCCGATGTCCCTGCTGGGTTTAGCTCCAACTTGCCTCAACACACCTGCCTAGGTGTTTCAAGTATACCTAGTAAGACCTTGATTAGCATGTCCTGGTGTGTTTGATTAGTGTTGGAGCTAAAATCTGCAGGACACCGGACCTCCAGGAACAGGTTTGGTGACCCCTGGCCTAGTCTGTGAATAATGTGGTCTGAAACTAACTGAAGAATAAACAGCTAAATGTAAAAATATAACAAAGATCTCTTCACATTCTCATGATCTCTCAGAGTAGCATGTTGAATTTCGGTTGAAACTATTTGTCAGAAAAACAACAGCCTACTACTTTAAGCCATCTACCATCTACTTTAGCCATCTACTTTTATTAGTACTGCTGTATGAGACATGTTTCATTTGCAATAGGGCTAAAAACGTCTTTAATAACTGACAAAGAGAGTGTTTAATAGGGGGGGGGGGGTTGGTTCATAGGTCCTCACCAATGTCAAGAGCAAATCTACGCCCTTGAACAACATGATAATAATAAGAAAATGACAGCAGAATCTCTTTCCTCTTTCTATCCCTCAGTTGGTTCCTGGTGAAGAAAACCTTCTCCACATGCAACGCGGTCTTCTCCTCCAGCAGATAACCTCCGTTAATGCTGGCTTGTACCTCTGCATGGCCTTCGAGCACTCATTCTCCCGTACGCTAGCCCGCTATGAGCTTCACGTCATCCCGCAGAACCAAATGTCAAGGGCCCAGAACAACCACCCCGGAAATCACGCAGCCTCACTGCGGAGCTACAAGGAACTACACTTAATGGGAGTTGGCGGGCTAACAGCAGATGAGTACTGCGAGCACCTGTGGTATCGCGAGAAACGGCGACAGCACAAGCATCGCACACTAAAGTGGAAACAGGTGTCTGAAAACCGTAAAGCGAGAGTGCGGCGGCAGAATCCACCCGACGAGCCTCTAGATGGAGGTGAAACTGCGGACTTTTAATGACAAATGTGTGACTTTTATTTGGACAAATTAGCACATTGCAGCAAAATGGCTACCAGCTACTGCTAGCACAACGCAACCGAGGGCCACAGTACACAAGAATTATATTATTCTTCTAAAAACAATTATTATGTAGCTTGTGCTAGTGTTAGCATGTAGCTTTAACACAAGTATAATCAAAGAGCCTGCCGCTGTGCAACTGAATTTGCACATTTTACGTTCATTTCACTCTGTTTATATTGTTTGTCTACGTTTATGAAAGACAAGCACCTAAGCTAAATGCTAGGTATTGTTAAAAAGCTAATACTGAAATCAGACAAGCTAACGCGCTGCCCTAAGCTAATTGATTGCCATAAAGAAATCTGATCTATGGAAATATATACAAATTACCCTGCTGAAAAATCCAGCTTAAACCAGCCTAAGCTGGTTGGCTGGTTTTAGCTGGTCGACCAGCCTGGTTTTAGAGGGGTTTTGGCCATTTCCAGGCTGGTTTCCAGTCATTTCCAGCCTGGTCTTAGCTGGTCAGGCTGGGAGTTGACCAGCTAGAACCAGCTTGACCAGCCAAAACCAGCTATGTCCAGCTTAAACCAGGCTGGTCAAGCTGGTTTTAGCTGGTTTAAGCTGGTCATTTTCCAGCCTGACCAGCTAAGACCAGGCTGGAAATGGCCAAAACCCCTCTAAAACCAGCCTGGTCGACCAGCTAAAACCAGCCAACCAGCTTAGGCTAGTTTAAGCTGGATTTTTCAGCAGGGTACATATGTGGCATCATATTTATATATATTGTGTGGGGTGGCAGGGTGGCTCATTGGTTAGCACTGTTGCCTCACAGCAAGAAAGTTGCTGGTTTGAGTCCTGGCTGGGCCAGTTAGCATTTCTGTGTGGAGTTCTGTGCGTGTTCTCCACATGTTGGCATGGGTTTCCTCTCTTTGCTCCGGTGTTCTGTTGATTTGTCCTACCTTGTCAGATTGTCCTACCTCCCATTCAAAAAGTAGGTAGCACATTTTGATGATGCTACCCATCAGATTTTGTTACCAGTGTAAATATTGATGTGGAGTAGTGTGATATAAAGCTGTAACCCCTCAACCCCAGAACCTTTCAAATACAGTGTTGGTAGCACAATCTGATGGGTACACAGTCCAAACACGTGCTATAGGTGAATTGAATAAACTTAATTGGCGGTAGTGTATGAATGTGTGTATGGATGTTTCCCAGTACTGGGTTGCAGCTGAAAGGGTATTCGCTGTGTAAAAAATATGCTGGAATAGTTGGCGGTTCATTCCGCTGTGGTGACCTCTGATAAATAAGGGATTAAAACAAAGGGAAATGAATGAATGACTATATTGTGTGGATAAACTGACATTTTTGCAATATTTTTTAGAAATATTTGTTGCATACATGACATGTTTATTTGTATGTCATGTAATTTGCATAAATTTCCATATATCAGATATGTCAATGTGGGTTAAATTTTCCCCAGATATGTATATCACTGTATATTGCTATAATATTTGGACTCTTGATATGGTCAAATGTATAAACCTGAAGGTTGTTCAGACGACAGCAGGTGCCTCTGTGCGTTCAGAGGAAGTTTGCCCAGGATGTGCCCTTCATATGTTTCCTTCCTCCTCAAGAACAATCTCTTCTGCTCTTTCCTGAGAACATCCTTGAGTAAATATTGTGTTTGTTTTATGGCTTCTTTTCATGTCAGTTTCTAAAAAAACAAAAGCTCTACAACAACGGCTTGTCCTCTGTGTGTACTGTACGTGTGAAATGCATTCGTGTGTCGAGCATCTGGTAATGGTAAGTAGAAAATTGCCTCCATCAAAGGTTTTTTTTATGTTATTCTCTTCACTGATCATGAAAATGACTTCCAGAATCGTCATGCCTTTGTTCTTCTCCACCACATCTGAGGGGAAGTTGTCATTGGCTCATGAGGAATCTGAAATGGGTTCATGCTGGATGGGTTAATTCAGTTGAACAGCCAGATTCAGTGTTGATTGAAATATTCCTCAGAGATTTTGATCCATATTAACAACACAGCAACACGCCGTCACTACAAATCTGTCGAATTTATAAATCTTCTGTTCCTGCAGATGCAATGATGATCTATTGGATTGGGGTCTAGTGAATGTGGGGGCCACCAACAGTTGTTTACAAAAAATCTGACTACCTTCTGAATGTGACAACAGAAATTGTAAGGCAGGCCAGGCAAATGGACCAATCTTTTTTCAATCATCTATTGTCAAGTAGGCAGTGCAGTGGCGCAGTGTGTAGCGCTGTCGCCTCACATCAAGAAGGTCGCTGGTTTGAGCCTCGACTGGACCAATTGGCATTTCTGTGTGGAGTTTGCATGTTCTCCCCATGTCCGTGTGGGTTTCCTCTGGGTGCTCCAGTTTCCCCGACAGTCCAAACACAAACTATAAGTGAATTGGGTAAGTGTATGTGTGTGAATGAGAATGTATGGGTGTTTCCTAGTGATGGGTTGCAGCTGGAAGGGCAATTGCTGCGTAAAACATATGCTGGATAAGTTGGTGGTTCATTCCACTGTGGTGACCCCTGATAAATAAAGGGTCTAAGCCGAAAAGAAAATGAATGAATGAATATTGTCAAGTAGGAGTGTCTCCACGATTCTTCATCTTTTTCATCATCACCACCATCTTCTTTTTCGTTTTCTTCTGCTGTAGCACATCTGCCTGAAGGTTTGACGTGTTGAGTGTACAGAGATGCTCTTCTGCAGATCTTGGATATATCGTGTGGTTATTTGACATACTGTTGTCTTGTGATAGCTGAACAAGTCTGGATATTCTTCTCAGACCTCTGGCAGAAACAAGACTTTTTCACCCACAGAATGTCTTCTCAGAAAATAAATAAATAAAAAATAAAAGTAAAAAAAATGAACAAAAATCAATATCAAACACTCTCCAGTTACCACAATGAGCAGCACAGGAGTCAGCAGGGCAGATATGATGGTTAATGTATTTACGTATTCTTATAAATGTATCTATTACAGCATGACTGCCACTATAACAATTGTGTTTTTTTCTTAAAATATTTAGGATTAAACTACTAAAACATGTCCCTAAACCTAACTGTAAATTATTCAATTCATCTTTATTTGTATAGTGCTTTTACAATGTGGATTGTGTCAAAGCAGCTTCACATAGAAGATTATAATTAATTCAAAGTGTCAGTTCAGTTTTCAGCGTTTAAGTTCAGTTTAGTTCAGGTCAGGTCAGGTCAGGTCAGGTCAGTGTGGTTTAATATTCACTGCTGAGAGTCCAAACGCTGAAGAGTAATCCATCGATGCGCAGCTCTACAAGTCCCGAACCATGAAAGCCAGTGGCGACAGTGGCGAGGAAAAAACTTCACCAATTGGCGTAAGTGAAGGATAAAAACCTCGAGAGATACCAGGCTCAATTGGGCACGACCATTTCTCTTATAGCCAAACGTCTTGTGCAGAGCTGCAGTCTAAGCGCCGGAAGCTGGAGAATGCTGGCCATCAGCGAAGACTCGTCTGTCACTGCAGCGTCACCGGAATCAGACACATGCTCTCCACTCCACCATGACCATCACAGCTGCTACTCGGGAGCTGCTACTTATTGCAATGATGTAGAAGCACATAATCACGATTGTAAGCCCAAACTTAACATAAACAATAACATTCTCCCTTAAATTTAATTGGTTGCTTGGAATGTTGTTCCAGGATCAACATTTGTTAAAGTCACAGTAGGTGATTGTCTTCAGAAACATTTTTTTGTTGTGCTGGTTGAAAGTCTCTTCACTTTCCAATAGTAATGATTAAAGTAATCTAATGTATTTTTATATTCTGGGTAAGGCATAGGACTGAAAAATGTTGTCCAATTAAAAATAATCGGGCCATGTGTAACTCAATTACGAAAGGTAACTCAAACCGTCAGTGTGGCACGTGAAGCATGGCCCCCTACAGCTGACAGAAAGACATCAGCTCATCATCAATCTAAACTTCCTTCTGAAAGACCAGCGCCCTTATATTTATGAAAAGAAAGATTGTTTTTGAAAGGGACAATGCCAAATATTTTCTAACTCCAGAATCAACATCGGAGTTGCTGCAGGCTGGAGGGAAATAACGTTATGCAGTGTTTTTCAGCCACTGAAAACGTCTGCACTTGGTAAAATCAGGTTTGCCTTGCACTGTATCAATAAAAAATGTATGATGTTGCCATCTAGTGGTCAACACCCACCAAACACCATTGTTCATTTTATATTTTGCTGAAGTTAATTTATATTTGGTCGTTCACTGTTTACTGAATAAAACTTAAATTCTGTTTTAGTCCATTATTATTTTGTAATATCTTAAGAATAGCCACTAGGTAGCGCATTTGTATCACAAATCGGAAAATCTGGGTATCTGGAAGGGAAATTCTCTATAAACTCGACAAGCTTAAGTACAATGATACAGAAAAATACCAGGTGCTACATAGTCAGTAGTCTCGTGATTAATGGCGTGTAAAACCAATATGGAATATGGAAACCGATATGGATTTGCATCAGTATGCTTATCCAAACACGCACATGTGTAGCTGCAGCAACAACTTTTTACTCTAGGATTAGAATTCAGTAAACAATCTGGTGACCGATATTGTGGCAAACCTGGAATTACAAATATATACGTTCAAAAATAGGCTGATAAATAACTTTGTGTTCCAGCATGGCCAAATATGAACATGTATATATAGATATGGGCACATAATTATGCATCTAATATATAACATAGAGTTGAAGACAGAATTATTAGCCCCCCTTTGAATTTTTTTTCTTTTTTAAATATTTCCCAAATGATGTTTAACAGAGCAAGGAAATTTTCACAGTATGTCTGATAATATCTTTCCTTTCTGAAAAACTCTTATATGTTTTTTTTTTTTTTTGTTGGCTAGAACAAAAGCAGTTTTACATTTTTCAAGAACCATTTTGAGGTCAAATTTATTATTATTATTCTTAATTAATTAATTAATTTAAATTAATTAATAATTTTATTTTTTTTTGCGATAGTCTACAGAACAAACCATCATTATACAATAACTTGCCTAATTACCCTAACCTGCCTAATTAGCCAAATTAACCTAATTAAGCCTTTAAATGTCACAAGCACTATAGAAGTGTCTTGAAAAATATCTAGTCAAATATTATTTACTGTCATCATCACAAAGATAAAATAAATCAGTTATTAGAAATGAGTTACTAAAACTATTATGATTAGAAATGTGTTAAAAAAAATAGGGGGGGGGGGGGAAACAGGGGGGGGCTAATAATTCAGGGGGCTAATAATTCTGACTTCAACTTTATATCATACGTGGCAATCATTTTTTATATAGATCGGGTTAAAACAATTTTGTAATTTAAATAATTTTGTAAAAGACATGTTAATAATTTGATTCAAATGCTTGCTTAAAAGGATGTGAATGTTCTCCTAACTAGGGCCCAAAACAGAAAATATAAAACTTTTTTTTAATAAAGAAAATGTCAATGGTATGCAAAAAAAAAATATTGGGAAACTTTACTTAGAACTTCAGCTGGGTTTTTTCTGGGTTCTTTGCCGGTAATGAAATGCAAAACCTGAATAAGTTTCTGTTGCTTCTGATATATTGGGCATGGTTATTTTAGTAAAAGATCAGAGTGAAAAACTGAAAAACTAAAACTAAGACTGAAACGTTTGGTCAAAAAAAAGAATTCAGAATAAATGAAAAACTAAACTAACAACAGTCATTGAAAAACTAGTTGAAATAAAAGCAGAACATAATGTTTTTAGAATTAATAAGCACTTGATCTGTGGTGGAAAATATGACCTGTGGCTGTTTAGAGACTAACACAAGAGCGTGACCATATACAAAACATGTTATATATAAATATATTTTCTTTATTTGCCAAAAATGGAAACTAATCTTGTCTAACAACATGTACTGTCTGATCTTTAATATTAGGAAGTTTGTGTGAATTATTAATTCCTTAAAATTAGTTATTAAATCCTTTTATTCACTGCATTTGTGTGGTTTTGGGTTCAGTGTTTGTTCGAACAAATAATTTTTCTTTTTATAACTAGGATGTTTGCACAAGAGGTAATGTAAGCTGTGAAAACACTAAACCTGTTCAAATGTACTTTTCAACACTGCATGAGTTCTGTTAAGAACGTGCTTCTCTTGAGTGACACATAATGCCACACAAGTCCAAGCTCAGCAAGATTACATTAGTTTCTTTAGATGTAAAAGGCATATTCTTGACTTTCCTGTATTCACAGTTTCTCGAGAATTATTTCAGTTTGACTTTTCAGTTTCAGGCATTGAAAAGTTCTCATCATTTAGAATCACTATGAGCTGGCGTGGGAAGAACTGAGAGTCACCATTGATTGGTTAATAATAATGGTCATTAACTTAAAGTGATTAGAGTTTATTTGGCCAATAGTCAACATCTATGTTGATGCTGGAACAACATTCCAATCAGATTTACAGTTTACGTTAAGTTTAGGCTTAAAGTTATCATTATTATCCAACTATTAGTCCCCTGTGATTTTGAGAATATTTTACAGGTAGGGTTAGTTTTTGCAGTAGGGATTAGGTATACAGTATACTAAATTTCTGAACAGGAATGATGGTCCAGGATCAACATAGATGTTACAGTATGTTAATCCAGGATCACATCCTACCAAAGTACAAAAAGTGTACCTTTTTGAACGTTACTGCCCTACAGGGTTTGGAAAAAACTAAATTTAGTGCCAATTTAGTGTTGGAGGTTTCATGGCTAAATTTGACCAGCCTGCTGGCCAATCTTCATCGATTACACATTCCGCCATTAAAGCCATGGTCACACTAAAGTTTGTGCATGTGAAATTATGTATAAAACAATATGATTAGATATTGATAAAAGCGATCGATTGGTCCATGTTTTAAATTTCTGTACAGAGAGGTCACGTTTTGATCTTCTATTAGTCTAACGCAATCATGTGATGCGTTTTCGCAGGTCATTGTACACCAAGCTTGAACTTTCCAATGCAGCGAAATGCAAAACATCTTGCATTCGCTTGCATATGAATGGAAATCTATGATGCAGAAAATGCAATGTGTTTTCACTGTCCCCCTCCACTGCACAAAAATGCAAACATCAAACTGTTGCTCTGCACTTTGTGCTGATGAGTGCTTTTATGTTCTTCATTTAGCTCAGTTTGACTGAGGCAGCAGCTCTGAAAATAAATCTTAAAGTGCTATCCTGCTGACTATTCTGATTTGCTGGTCAAGAATGGACATTATAAATAAAACAATGAGTAGTCTGAGAGGCATGATAGTAGGCTATAATAATCGCATTTAAGTTGTTTTCATTATTAAACAAAAACCCTTTGTCCAGTTTTCATTGTAGCCTAATAATGTTTCGGCAGTCATTTGCAGTTTAAATATATTGATGATTTTAAAAGCAGTTATTAAGCATCTAAAATTTATGTTGTGTAGATTACGTAGTTTGACTCATAGGTCCCCACCAATGTCAAGAGCAAACCTACGTCCTTGATCATTTTCAATGGTGCAATTTTGGGCTTGTGAAACATGTATTGTTCTCACATCCGGGAGAGTTACGGTGTGGAGAAGCCCCAAGAAGTGTAACACCCAGACTGCATGGGGGTGGATCAGTGATGGTTTGGGCTGCAATATCATGGCATTCCCTAGGCCCAATACTTGTGCTAGATGGGCGCATCATTGCCAAGGACTGCAGAACCATTCTGAAAGACCTGCACCCAATGGTGTAAACACTGTATCCTGAAGGCGGTATTAGAATGACAATGCACCAATAAAAACAACAAGACTGGTGATAACATGACAGTAGTTTGATGACATGAACGTGCAGTTGAACATCTCCCATGGCCTGCAGTCACCAGATCTAAATATTATCAAACAACTTTGGGGTGTTTATGAGGAGCAAGTCAGGAAACGTTTTTCTCCACCAGCATCACATAGTGCCCTGGCCACTATTCTGCAAGACGAATGGATCAAAATCCCTCTGGCCACTGTGCAGGAATTTTTAGGGGGTGGTGATGTACTGTTGGATGTACAATAAAAGGAAACTCACAGATGCAAATGGAAAGCAATGGAAAAACTGACTCTGAAATGTAAATGGAGGGCAAACTGCCCTTTCCTTCTACTGCATGGGGGTCTTCCACGACCTCTGGGTAACAGTCATTTGGGAAAGGAACTGTGAATTTTGTGACTAGAGCTGGACTAGAGGATTAGGAACTCAGAACCCTTCCTCAGGACCATAACCATCCCAGTAGACCAAGTACTCCAATCTACCCCCACACTGTAGAACTGATGATCTTACTTACCGAGTAGATGGAACCCTCTTCAACCAGGAGAGGAGGAGGGGGTTCTGCGGCAGGACCAGGATCTGTGGAGAGAGGAGTTGTAGAAAATCTTTGTGACATGCTCCTTGAAGCCCTGCCCACTGTTTGTTGAGCCTCTCTGATGCAAGCATTGAAGGCCTACCACATGGTTCACTGCTGCACCTTATCACCCTAATCATCAGCCCTTTAGGTAGTGTGGCTTCAGAGTCAAATCAAATCAAATCACTTTTATTGTCACATCATCAGCAGCATGTGTGCTATAATGAGTGAAAAGCATAGGTGCTGGCTCCTGACAGTGCAAAATACAGATAGTGCAAATACAACGACAGTGCAAAATACAGCCAGTGCAAAATACAGACAGTGCAATATACAACAACATACTCGCAAAAAAAACAAGATAATGTAAAATTGG
This sequence comes from Danio kyathit, assembly GCA_903798195.1. NCBI lineage: Eukaryota > Metazoa > Chordata > Actinopteri > Cypriniformes > Danionidae > Danio > Danio kyathit. The sequence goes on from LR812540.1 coordinate 35,609,133, forward strand.
CAATGTTGGCAGCGATACGTACGATGAATAGGTGTACACATAGTTGTAGGCAGTATTGTTTTAAGTATGGATTTGGATTTGTTAAAGTGCAGTGCATGCTACATCTTGATGGTGTGCAGTGCGGGGTATGGAAGAGTTTGTGTGGGGGTGTGTTAAGTGTTCATCAGCCTGATAGTCTGAGGGAAAAAACTTTCCTTCAGTCGGCTGGTGCGTGACCGGATGCTGCGGAACCGTCTGTCTGAGGGTAGCAGAGAGAAAAGTCTATGGCTTGGGTGGCTGGAGTCGCTGATGATTCTCTTGGCTTTCCTCATGCACCTCCTGGTATAGATGTCCTGGAGGGAGGGAAGCTCACCTCCTACTACGCGTCCAGCAGTTCGCACAATCCTTTGTAGACCTTTGCGATTGCTGCTGGTTCTGTTTCAGTACCAGGTGGTGATGCAGCCAGTCAGGATGCTCTCTACAGTGCAGGTGTAGAACGAGCGGAGGATGTGGGGGCTCATTCTAAACCTCCTGAGGCACCTGAGGAAGAAGAGGCATTGTTGTGCCTTCCTCAGCACTACGTCTGTGTGGGCAGTCCATGTCAGATCCTCAGCGATGTGTACTCCAAGAAACTTGAAAGTGCTGACTCTCTCCACTGGTGTCCCGTTGATGGTGATGGGAGTGTGTTCTTTCTTCTCTCTCCTGAAATCCACCACCAGCTCCTTGGTTTTGCTGATGTTGAGTGAGAGGTGGTTTTCCTGACACCACTGCGTCAGAGCGTGCTTGTCCTCTCTGTAGGCCGTCTCATCATTATCGGTGATTAGACCCACCACCATTGTGTCATCAGCAAATTTAACGATGACATTGGAGCTGTGTTTGGATGTACAGTCATGTGTGTACAGGGAGTACAGGAGAGGGCTGAGAACACAGCCCTGTGGGGCACCAGTGTTGAGGATCAGTGTGGATGAGGTGATGTTGTTCATTCTGACCACCTGGCGTCTGCTTGACAGGAAGTCCAGGATCCAGTTGCACAGAGAGCTGTGTAGGCCCAGAGCCTGGAGCTTCACCCCCAGCTTGGCAGGCACTATGGTGTTGAATGCTGAGCTGTAGTCCACAAACAGCATTCTCACATATGTGTTTTTGTTTTCGAGGTGAGACAGAGCAGTGTGCAAGGTGAAAGCAATTGCATCATCAGTGGAGCGGTTGTTTCTGTATGCAAATTTCAGAGGGTCAGTGTTAGCGGGCTGTACAGAGCAGATGTGGTTTTTAATCAGCTTCTCAAAGCACTTGCTGAAGATGGGTGTCAGTGCAACCGGACGCCAGTCTTTCAAGCATGTGGTTTTAGCTGATTTCGGTATTGGCACAATAGTAGCTGTCTTAAAGCATGTGAGAACCACAGACCGAGAGAGCGAGAGGTTAAAGATGTCCATGAAAACCCCCGCTAGCTGGTGTGCACATGCTTTAAGTACATGTCCAGGGATGCCATCCGGGCCCGTAGCTTTTCGGATGTTCACGCGACGGAAAGATCTCAATACATCAGCTACAGAAACAGAGAGTGTGCTGCCGGTTTCTGTATCGGCCGCGGGAGCGCGCTGTGTGTGTGCACTGTCCTGGGCTTCAAAGCGGGCTGCGGGATCGCGCTGTGTGTGTGCGCTGTCCTGGGCTTCAAAGCGGGCGTAGAATGAGTTGAGCTCGTCCGGGAGAGACGCAGCAATGTTCACAGTGGCGGGTTTGTTACTTTTAAAGTCTGTGATGTAATTAAGTCCCTGCCACATGCTCCTTGCGTTATTGGTGTTAAATTGACCCTCTATCTTGTCTTTGTATTGACGTTTTGCTGCTTTGATCGTTTTCCTGAGGTTGTAGTTTGCTTGTTTTAGTTCCTCAGCATTTCTGGATTTATAAGCGGAAGTTCGCACTGATAGGGCTGTTCGAACTTCGCAATTCATCCATGGTTTTTGGTTGGGGTAGATACGGACAGTTTTTGTTGGGACCCTGTCCTCTATGCACTTTCTGATGAAGCACGTGACGGTGTCTGAGTACACTTCGATGAGATTTCCTGAGATTGGCGTTGTTAAAGTCCCCTGTAACAATAAACGCTGCCTCCGGGTGTGCGGTTTCCTGCTCGTTTATGCTCCCATACAGTTCCCTGAGCGCCTGCTCTGTGTTGGCTTGAGGGAGGATGTAGACAGCCGTAATCATTACCGATGTGAATTCCTTTGGTAGCCAGTATGGTCGACACCGAAGCATAAGGTATTCCAGATCAAGAGAACAAAATGATCTAACTGAGTGTATGTTTCTCTCATCACACCATAAGTTGTTAATAAAGAAACAAACACCTCCTCCTTTGCTTTTCCCTGTGAGTTCTTTCGTTCTATCCGTGCGGTGCACTGAGAACCCCGAAAGTTCAGCAGCTGTGTCTGGTACCTCCGCAGATAGCCAGGTTTCTGTAAGACAGATAATGCAGCAGTTTCTTGTTTCCCATTGGAAAGAAATGCGCGCCCGTAGCTTGCAAAGTTTGTTGTTCAGTGACTGAACGTTAGCCAGCAGAATGGTGGGGAGCGGAGGTCGAAATCCACGGCGTCTTAGTCTGACCAGGACACCGGCTGTCTTTCCTCTTTTCCGGCTGCATTTGCGTCGTCGCCTCAGTTGTGTGGCCCAGACAAAGGGCTCTGTTGTTGTGTTTGTAAACAGAGCGTCGTTGAAGAACTCAAAGTCCGGTCTTCGGTGTGCGACGAGGGAGCCAATTTCCCGAAGTGTGTGCCTGTCGTAGGCAATAAGAGTGTGTTCATCCAGCACAAAAAAACAACAAAAATACAAGTAAAACATACAAAACACAACAAAGTTTGCTGGGAGCTCGCAACACGGCAGCCATGCTCAGCGCCATCTTGTGACGTCTTTTATACTGGTAGCATACTGCTACAGAGTAGCAGTATGCTCGTCTTTCACTGCTCTGGACTTCTCGTATGATGTTGTGGCTGCGTGCAAATGTGAGTTATGTTTTCTTGTTGTGTTCCTTTCTGAAGTATTGTTTGTATATGCAGTTTTTCATGTTTATTTATGGAGTATTGTTTATGCAGTTTATTAATTGATTTGTTTGGTCTGTCTTTATGATTTATGTCTGTCTTTTATTTATGATTAGAAACCAGTCTGATACCATGTGAAGAGTTATGTACTGGCATTGGTGAATAAAATACCACAAAATGGACCTTGTTTCAAGTGTTTTGACTGACACTCCATTGTGATTCTCCCCCTGCAAGTCAGCATTACCTTCCTAATTTCTTACAGGAGGGTAGAAAGGAGGTTTTAGGAGTGATACGTGAAATGAAGGGTGTATTCTATATTCAGGTGGGAGTAGTAGACGATACGTGACTTGGTTAATCTTTTTGACGATAGGGAAGGGACCAATAAAATGGAAACTCAGCTTCCTGCAGGGCTTTTGGAGATGCATATCCCTCGTGGATACCCAGACCCTCTGGCCGATCTCAAAGTTGTGGTGGAATGACATAGATCAACATAGGTTTTATTTCTCTGAACAGCCCTCTGGAGATGGTGATGTGGTAAGTCCCAGACCTCCTCGCTCTCATGGAACCAGTAATCCACAGCCAGGACGTCGGATGGTTCTCCCGACCATGGAAACAGGGGAGGCTGGAAACCGAATATGCTTGGAAGGGCACGAGTCCAGTGGCAGAATGGCGCAGAATGGCTCAGTTTTGCACATACACAGCCCAGCCTAGGAACTGGCTCCAAGAGTTCTGGTGACCGTGGCAGAAGGCTTGTAAGAATCGCCCCACATCCTGGATCTTATGTTCAGTCTGTCTGTTTGTCTGAGGATGGAGGCCGGAGGACAGACTTACTGTTACACCTAGGATTCTGAAGGAGGCCTTCCAGACTCTGGAAATGAACTGATAATCACCATCTTCAGGAAGTCCAAAGTTATTGAAAACATGATTGAACAAGAGCTCTGCGGTCACCATGGCAGACGGTAACCCAGGCAGGGGAATCATTTAACAAAACTTGGAAAATCAATCAATTACGACTAGGACACAGGTATTACTTTCGGAAGCTGGGAGGTCAGTCATGTTATTGACTCCTAGATGTGACCAGGGGCTATCCCGGACTGGCAGGGGCACAAGCTTTACTTTAGGGCGATTTCATGGAGTCTTTGAGATGGCACACTCCTTGCACCCCTGCATGAACCTTCTCACGTCCTGGGCCATTCTTGGCCACTAGAAACGATCTCTCAGTAGCGAGCAGATCTCGTTGGCCCCAGGTTGGCCAGTGCCCAAAGAGGAGTGTGTTGAGGTAGATGTTGTGACAGAGGGATGAACTAAAGACCAGGAGGGCAGCCTGGCAGAATGGCTTGCGGATCATCCTCGGAAGCTGAAGGGGTCTCCCACTCTATGGGACTCACAATCAGATTTGCAGGGATGATGGGCTCGGGTTTGTTTGAGGTTTCTTCAGGGCTATGTAGCTTGGAAAATGCATCTGCTTTATTGTTTTTAATGACCAGGGTGATATGAGATGGCAAAGTTAAATTTCGTAGTAATAAGGCCCACCTCACTTAAGTGCAGAGCTTTACGTCGATACTGGAGATTCTTATGATCGGTGAACACCAAGAATGGATGTTTAGACCCCTCAAATCAATACCCCCACTCTTTGAGGGCACGCTTGATAGCTAAGAGCTTACTATTGTCAACATCCTAATTGGATTCCGCCGGACTGAACTTGCAGAAAAATAAGACACATTGATGTAGTCATGAGGGTACCCCCTGCCGCTAAGATAGAATGGCCCCTACCTCGGTGGTGGATGCGTCCACCTCAACTATAAATGGGATTCAGGATCAGGGTGGACCAGGAGGAGTGTCTGGGTAAATGCCTTCTTGAGAGTTAGAAGGAAGTCACAGCTTCTTCTGTCCAAATGAGTGCCTTGTGTTTACCACAGAATAGACCAGTGAGATGACTGGCAATGCTATTGTAGTTTCTGATAAACTTCCGATAGAAGTTGGCAAACCCTGGGAAACACTGGAGTTTCTTGATGGAATTAGGCTGTGGCCAAGAAGAGATGGCTTCCACCTTCCCCTCATTCATCTTGACCCTGGCTGCTGAAATAACAAACCCGAGTAATTGGATAGTTTTCTAATAAAACGCACATTTTTCAGCTTTCAAGAACAGATTATGCTTACAGAGACGGGACAAGACTTCTCTCACATGCTGTTTATGCTCTGCTGGATTTCTGGAATAAATCATGATGTCATTGATGTACACAAGAACTGACTTGTATACGAATTCACAAAATACCTCATTCATGAAGTCTTGGAAGATAGAGAGGCGTTAGCTAATCCATAGGGCATCACACTATATCTATAATGGTCACAAGGGGTGATAAAGGATATCTTCCACTCGTAACCCTCCCGGATTCTGATGAGTTTGTAAGCACTTCTGAGGTCGAGTTTGGTGAATAAATGAGCCCCACGTAGGTGTTCAAGTGCAGTCGGGATGAGGGGAAGGCGGTAACGGTTCTTGATCATAATGTTGAGAACCTGATAATCGATGCAGAGTCTAAGCCCCCCATCCTTCTTGGCCACGAAGAAGAAGCTGGAGGCAGCAGAGAATGTAGAGGGGTGGATGCAACCTTGATCTAAGACCTCTTCTACGTACTCCTCCATGGTAGTGAGGTAAACGTCCATGGGGCACTGGCTCACCCTTGATCAGGTCCATTGCACAGTCTCATTACCTGTGGGGTGATAGCTGGGTGGCTATCTTGGGGCAGAAAATGTCTTGGAAATCCTTGTAGCAGTGAGGAATCTTCTCGGAACACAGATCAACAGGACTCTCTATGATATTTGTAAACACAGACATAGGATTAATTACTTTCTTGACAGAACATTCTGGAATACATTCATAGAAAACCTTTCCCCATTTTAATATCTCTCCTGTACCACAAGAGAGCACAGGATTAATGTTTGACCAACCACGGCCACCCTAGGATGATGTCTGCGATTGACCCCTCCAAGACCAGAAGATCGACCTCCTCTTCATAAAGAGTACCCACTTGTAGATGAACAGAATCCACAATGCGGTTGATGTGACGTTGCTTTAAAGGGTCACGAAACCCCCTGTCTCAGCAGGGTGTTTTCACACCTCTGTTTTGAAAAAAGTCAGGAAAGTTGGGCGTGTCCAGCTCTGGGAGTGTGGGAGTGTCGGGGGAGGGAAAGAGGATATGATTTGCATAGAAGGGAGTTTCCATTTCGGCACGCGTTAAGTTTCACAGGCAAAACAAACATACAGAGGCTGATTTGGTACCGCATGGCGAATGAGAGAAAAAAAATCCTCCGCATTTCTCTGTAACTTATGTACTCGGTAGGTAGCGTCAGAAAGCCGTGTGTGTATAGACTATCCTGTCACAAAATGCAGCGAAAATCCTGCAGGACGGGAATAGTTTGTGTTTACATGTTTACACTCGGAGAGCAGCATTTACAGCGGATCTTTCAGTCTATAATATTGTACTGTAATATTGCAGTGATATTAACATACTGTAAACTTGGTAACTAAATCATTTTGACTATGGTATGTCTTTAAAAACTGAAAGAGCTCTGCTAACCACGAACTAACTTTGCAATCTTGGTTAAACAAAGGGCACTGCACTGCAAACACTTACCAAATCTGTAGACAGACAATCAAACTGGAGCTGTGTCTTTTTATTAAAAGGAGACGAGCGGCAAATCCGGATTTCATCATTTCCAGATGCGAAAAGATCTCGGGTAAATTGTTCCTTACAAACGCGTTTCTGTCGCGTGTCGCGTGCACTGTAATCCACACGTGAGTCCAGCAGCTCTCTCATAGAGGGAAAATGAAAACAAAACCTTCGACTTGTGTCTCCAAATTCTTGTTCTTTCACTTGTTTTAGCAACACAATGTGGTGTCTCTCTGCCGTCTGACTCTGAACAATGTAAACACAGGTAAACGGTCTCCGGAGCTATCATGCATATTATTGAAGTTTCGCGTCATACACAATAGAGCGCGCTGATTGGTTTGAAGCACGTCTTTCTCACGAATTAATGCCGCACACTCAAATACGTCACTATGTCCTCGAAAAGACAGACAGCCACTCTCCAGGCTGGATTTACACCTAAGTATCTCATGGCCGTGACGTAGCTTCAAAAATTCGTTTCAAACCGGAAGAACGAATTTGCTCAAAATAACCAATTTTCACTTTTTAGTGCAATATATGTGTCCTAATAGTGTTTATAGCAGTGTGGGACACATATATGACTGTCAACAGCTCAAAAATGTGTTTTTGTGTTTCGTGACCCTTTAAGGGCTTTCTAATGATAGCTTTTCTCAGAGGACCGGGTCTTATAGTGGAGCTGATGACAGAGGGCGCCGGAGATTAAATTGCCAGCTGAACTGGGGTTAAGGAGTGCGACCACTGGAAGAGAGATTTAGTCACCTAACTAAAGCGATTCAAAGCATCAATCAGTTTAGAAACGTTTTGAGACCTGACGAATCTGCATTTGACTGACGGTCAGAAAAAACTTCTGTCTTATATAGCCTAGTGGACCGTGCATGTGCATCTTGTTTCTGTGCTTCATATGGCTTTTGGGTTTGAATCCCGATTTGTACAAATACTCCGAAATCATGATTTTATGTATTTTAATAATGTTTTATGGTGTAGTCTAGATAGGATACAGCTGTGGATACGCACATCAATATAGCATAATTTATGTAACACTGTAAAACAATAATTAATATTTTTACAGTACTGTGATTGTTGGGTTTAGGGTTTGAGTAGATGTTAATAAAATACAATAAATGGGAAATTTAATTAATAATATAAATAATTTGTGTTAACTTCCGGCCATAACTGTGTCTGATCTAGCAACAACCCTGTTTTATGACCAAAACAAGACATAGTTATTCACAAAGTGTTTATTCAGATGTCAGACCAATGTTGAAACAAACTAATACAAGAACAAAGCATTTCAAACTGATATTATGCATTTCAAAATAACTGTATCAAACCCACTATCCCTGCATAGTAGTCTGGAACTCTCACCTCTCCACTAAATCGCTTAAAGGTTCAAATCTACAAAGTGGGGTTTAATACCTCAATTTGCTCAACTGTTTCAGTGTTTCATGAAGCCTCGCTTTGCCCACCATCACATTTGACTCGCTGGCATGTTCGTGAGGTAAAACGATACTTGTGGATCCCATACGAGCGTGTCTGTAGTGCATGTTTTCTCCACCATGTCTATTACTGATTACCTGTGATAACCACGCATTAAGCGCATATTGACTGTAACCGCGGCTGTTCATCTCGCATCACTCATCAGTGTACAGCGCTGACAGTTTTAGAGCCAATTGCAGCCCTTTCTGTTGAGTGGGTGAAAACAATGACCAATCACAGGAGTGTAAGAACTCACTCAATAGCGTTCAAAAAGCAAGTGGGATAATATTTACAATCGTTTGCTATAAATACTCATGTTGTTTAAAACATTTAAAAAGAGTGATTTCTTTGAGCAGGTAAAATTAAAGGTACAGTTCATATATCTGACTGCTATTAAAGGACAAAGATCATTCATTTTCTTTTTGGCTTAGTCCCTTTATTAATCCGGGGTCGCCACAGCGGAATGAACCGCCAACTTATCCAGCACATGTTTTATGCAGCGGATGCCCTTCCAGCCGCAACCCATCTCTGGGAAACATCCATACACACTCACTCACACTCATACACTACAGAAAATTTAACCTACCCAATTGACTCTATGCACGAACTCTGCTGACGTATTTCCAGTAGAATATTAGCCAGTGTCTATTTCCGCATAGCGGGTTCTACAGTGAAATCTAATAGCGGCAAAACCTAAAAGCATCGGAGCATGGCAAAGAAGGTAGATTTACACTTAAATTGACGAGGATCCTGTGCCAGTGGATGCCCAGCATCTGGAACATCATTATTGTTCAGTTCCACAACCCACGGCAGATGATTAATACACCAGATCATGCAGGCTGACAGTCTCTGTGAAAAGGTGGAGCAACTGAAAGGAGACTGCTTCGATGCTGCTTTTGGTGATGTTATACGGCTCTAAAGGTATTGTTAAGATTGTGTCTAGACCTACCTGTTTGTGCTTTAGTTGTTCTTGCGCGTCGTCTTCATGTTTTCATCGCGGAGCACATGTTGTTTGTTTTGACAGTTCACCATGTGCTCCGCTGTCAGCGTATCCTTTTCCCCGCCTCCTTGTTATCCTAGTTATTATCTTATTAGCATTGATTATAGTCACCTGTAGCTCCTTGATTTTCTTCTCTATTTAATCCCTGCTTGCCCCCTTGTCTTTGTCAGACCGTCTTGTGTGTGTTCTCTAGCTCTCTCGCTCTAGATCCGCGTTTTGTCCTGTCCTGTCTTGTCGATCACTTTGGCTCCCAGATATTAGTTTCGGTTTCGCTTTTCGCCCTCTCTGTTCACCTCTCCTCTGCCCGTTCAGACAACCCAATCGGGTTCAGATCGTTTGGGGCGCTCGGCCTCCACCACCTGCCGCCATCTGCTCACCGGCATCTGCTCGTCTCCGTGCCGCTCCACCCACGGAGCCTGGATACTCGCCACTACACGAGCCTGCCACCTTGTGGACACTTCGCCGAACTGCGGCCCAGTATTGGCTACTGCTGCCTGAATTCACTTATGATTCAGTGCTTTTTCTTTTACATTTTTTGATCCTCAGACTGAGGCATTTTTGAGTTTTGAATTCTCAATAAATCTGCACTTGCAATTGAATCTGTGGTTTCTTCCTGACAGAACGGTCTGACCAGCAATGGATTCAGCAGGTGCAGATCAAGTAAGAAATGCAGTATCCCAGCAGGGCATTCTCCTGGGACAACAGGCTTCCCAATTATCTGCCACTTCTCAAGAAGTTGAGTTCCTGACGGCTCGTGTTGCGGAACTTAATGCTCTGGTCCAGGACCTGCAGCTAAATATCAGAGCCGGCAGGCAGGCAGCCTTACCTCTCCATCTGGAGCATGAGCCGCACGCAAATTGTCCACCACCATATGATGGGGACCCCAGTTCCTGTCGGTCCTTTTTGTCGCAGTGCTCGTTGGTCTTCGCTCTCCAGCCACGCCGTTACGCCACTGAGGAATCCAGAGTGGCATTTGTGATTACACTTCTTAAGGGCAGGGCCCGCGACTGGGCCACTGCTGTGTGGGATGCACGTGCCCATTTTTGTGCCACTTTTGATGACTTTCGTAATGAAATGACAAAGCTGTTTGATCGGTCAGCTCAGGGGGATGAGGCAGCCTCTCTGTTGGCCCAGCTAAGTCAGAACGGGCGTACAGTGACTGACTACTCTGTCCAATTCAGGACCTTAGCAGCGGCCTGCGCTTGGAACGAAGCAGCTCTTCGAGCAAGGTTTAGGGACGGTCTGGATGACGAGATCCAGGACGAAATCGCCACCCACGATCTTCCTCATGACTTTGACGCTCTGGTTGACCTTGCCCTTCGTGTTGAGGGCCGTCTTCTTCGCCGTCAACATCGGCGTGCAACTCGTCCCTCCTGGAGGGCCGAGGAGGGTTTTTCAAGCTTTTCCCACACTACTCCACTCACTCCTGACCAGGAGCCGATGCAGTTGGGACATCTGCGATTAACCACGCAGGAGAAACGACATCGGCTGGCTAGGGGCCTTTGCCTGTACTGTGGGAAACCGGGACATCAGGCAGTTCGATGCCCGTTAAAAGCCCCAGCTCACCAGTAGTACGGGGGATTCTGGTGGGCACAATCCCTTGCTCTGACACCCCCACATATCGTACCTCACTGCCAGCCTCTCTACGATGTGGAGATGTTGTCCATTCCTGCTCTGCCTTGATTGACTCCGGAGCGGAGGGCAACTTTTTAGACAGCACCACCGCTGAGTCCTGGGGCATTCCTGCTATCCCTCTTTCTTCTCCTATCATTGTCCACTCCCTGAATGGTCTCACCATCACCTCCATCACCCATTCCACTCCTTCCGTAAGTTTAATTATTTCTGGCAATCACCGTGAGGATATTAATTTATATTTATTTGACTCCCCGAGTGCCCCCGTAGTATTGGGGCACCCGTGGCTAACCAAACACAATCCTCATGTTGATTGGTCAGCTAGTTCTGTGTTATCTTGGAGCCCGTCTTGTCTTGCTTTGTGTCTTGGTCCTGCTCCGTGTTCTGGTTCTGTTTCTAATGTGTTGCAGGTTGAAGCTGTAGATCTCTCCGGAGTCCCGTCGGAGTACCACGATCTGCGTCAGGTCTTCAGCAAGTCCCGAGCCACATCCTTACCTCCCCACCGACCATATGATTGTGCCATTGAGCTCCTCCCAGGCTCTTCTCCGCCCAGGGGTCGGTTGTATTCCCTTTCACGTCCTGAAAGAGAGGCCATGGACAGGTACATTCAAGAGTCATTAAAAGCCGATCTCATTCGTCCCTCCTCCTCTCCGGCTGGGGCTGGGTTCTTCTTTGTTAAGAAGAAGGATGGCTCTCTGCGTCCTTGCATTGACTACAGAGGTCTCAATGACATCACTGTTAAGAACAGGTACCCTCTGCCTTTGATGTCTTCTGCCTTTGAGTTATTGCAGGGAGCCAAGGTCTTTACTAAGCTGGACCTCCGTAACGCCTATCACTTGGTCCGGATACGTGAGGGGCATGAGTGGAAGACAGCATTTAACACACCCACGGGACACTTTGAATACCGGGTCCTACCTTTCGGGCTCACTAATGCCCCGGCTGTCTTCCAAGCCCTGGTCAACGATGTGCTGAGAGACATGGTGAATAGATTTGTCTTTGTGTACCTTGATGATATCCTCATCTTTTCCCCTTCCAAACAGGTACACACTCAGCATGTTCGACAGGTGCTGCAGCGGCTGCTTGAGAACCAGCTGTATGTCAAGGCGGAGAAGTGCGTGTTCCACACAAAGTCTGTTTCGTTCCTGGGGCATATTGTCTCGACGGAGGGGATCAAGGCTGATCCCGACAAGGTAAGGGCCGTGGCCGAGTGGCCAACCCCCGACTCTAGAAAGGCTCTGCAGCGGTTCTTGGGGTTTGCCAACTTCTATAGGCGATTCATCCGGAACTTCAGCTCGGTCGCTGCACCCTTAACAGCTCTCACCTCTCCTAAGGTACCGTTCACATGGAACAGTCGAGCTCAGGAGGCCTTTGATGTTATTAAGTCCCGTTTCATCACTGCTCCTGTTCTTTCTCTTCCAGATCCTGAACGGCAGTTTATTGTTGAGGTGGATGCCTCAGAAGTGGGGGTAGGCGCGGTCCTGTCTCAGCGGTCCTCTAGGGATGGGAAGGTGCATCCTTGCGCCTTCTTCTCCCACCGTCTGAGCCCAACCGAACGAAACTATGACATTGGTAACAGAGAGTTGCTGGCTGTCAGGCTGGCTCTGGGAGAGTGGCGCCACTGGTTGGAAGGAGCAACACAACCATTTTTGGTCTGGACGGATCATAAAAATTTAGAATATATCCGTTCAGCCAAAAGATTGAATTCACGTCAGGCCCGCTGGGCACTCTTCTTTGGTCGATTCACCTTTTCCCTCTCGTACCGGCCTGGGTCCAAGAACGTCAAACCTGATGCACTCTCCCGGCTGTTCGACGCCCCTGGAGAGAATGCTACCCCTGAAGCCATCCTCCCGAGGGGGGTGGTGGTGGGATCTCTCTCTTGGGACGTTGAGCAGCGAGTGAGAGAGGCCGGTCGAGGAGGGGAAACACCGGAAGGGTGCCCAGAGGGTCGCCTGTTTGTGCCCATCCGATTAAGATCGGAGGTCCTCCAGTGGGGTCATGAATCCAGAGTAGCCTGTCACCCAGGAATCCGGAGGTCGCTGGCTACCATTCAACAGCGATTTTGGTGGCCCTCCATGGCCCAAGACACCAAGCAGTTTGTGTTGGCTTGTGCAGTATGTGCCCAGAATAAGACTTCTAATCAGCCGCCCATTGGTCTGTTACAACCCCTCCCCATCCCCTCTCGCCCCTGGTCACACGTGGCCCTTGATTTTGTCTCCGGCTTACCCCCGTCGAGAGGTAACACCGTTATTTTAACGGTGGTGGACCGCTTCTCCAAGGCGGCCCATTTTATCCCCTTACCCAAACTCCCATCCGCCAAAGAGACTGCTCAGGCAGTGATTGACCATGTCTTTCGGATCCATGGCCTTCCGATGGATGTGGTCTCTGACAGAGGGCCTCAATTTGTCTCTCGGTTTTGGAAAGAGTTCTGCAGACAGATCGGGGCCTCTACGAGTCTGTCTTCAGGTTTTCACCCCCAGACCAATGGGCAGACTGAGCGAGCCAACCAGGATCTTGAGAGAACTCTCCGCTGCCTGGTGTCACAGAATCCGGGTTCCTGGAGTCAGCAGCTATCTTGGGTCGAATACGCCCACAATTCCTTGCCAGTAGCTTCAACGGGTATGTCTCCTTTCCATTGTTGTAATGGTTATCAACCCCCTTTATTCCCTGCTCAGGAGCCCGATGCTGCGGTTCCGTCTGCCTTTGCCTTTGTTCGCCGGTGTCGCCGCACCTGGAAAGAGGCTAAGGAGGCCTTGGCCCGGGCTTCCAGACGGACCAAGGCGGCGGCTGATCGTCACCGGACCCCTGCTCCTCCTTTTGTTTGTGGTCAAAGGGTTTGGCTCTCTACTAAGGACCTACCTCTCCGGGTGCCTTCTCGCAAGCTGGCACCCAGGTTCATAGGGCCATACCGGATCACTAAGGTCTTGAGTCCGGTGACAGTACAGCTCAAGCTTCCTTGCACTCTTGGTCGGGTTCACCCTGTTTTTCATGTATCCAGGGTCAAGCCTGTGTTCCGGTCCCAACTTAATCCTGTTGTTCATTCCCCGGCCCCTCCTCCCCCTCGTCTAGTAGATGGCGTTCCTGTCTATACGGTGAGGAGGCTCCTTGATGTGAGACGCCGAGGTCGGGGCTTCCAGTATCTGGTGGACTGGGAAGGCTATGGTGCGGAGGAGAGGTCTTGGATTCCGGCTCGGGATATACTGGACCGATCGCTGATCGAGGAATTTCGTCGGCGACGAGGTGAGCCCCTCTAGAGGCGCCGGGAGGCGCTTCTGGAGGGGGGGGGTACTGTTAAGATTGTGTCTAGACCTACCTGTTTGTGCTTTAGTTGTTCTTGCGCGTCGTCTTCATGTTTTCATCGCGGAGCACATGTTGTTTGTTTTGACAGTTCACCATGTGCTCCGCTGTCAGCGTATCCTTTTCCCCGCCTCCTTGTTATCCTAGTTATTATCTTATTAGCATTGATTATAGTCACCTGTAGCTCCTTGATTTTCTTCTCTATTTAATCCCTGCTTGCCCCCTTGTCTTTGTCAGACCGTCTTGTGTGTGTTCTCTAGCTCTCTCGCTCTAGATCCGCGTTTTGTCCTGTCCTGTCTTGTCGATCACTTTGGCTCCCAGATATTAGTTTCGGTTTCGCTTTTCGCCCTCTCTGTTCACCTCTCCTCTGCCCGTTCAGACAACCCAATCGGGTTCAGATCGTTTGGGGCGCTCGGCCTCCACCACCTGCCGCCATCTGCTCACCGGCATCTGCTCGTCTCCGTGCCGCTCCACCCACGGAGCCTGGATACTCGCCACTACACGAGCCTGCCACCTTGTGGACACTTCGCCGAACTGCGGCCCAGTATTGGCTACTGCTGCCTGAATTCACTTATGATTCAGTGCTTTTTCTTTTACATTTTTTGATCCTCAGACTGAGGCATTTTTTGAGTTTTGAATTCTCAATAAATCTGCACTTGCAATTGAATCTGTGGTTTCTTCCTGACAGGTATGATTTAAAAAAAATATGTACTATAATTTAACCCAGATGAAAGAAGTAACAAGTTGTAATTGTATTTTATATTATATAATATTATGTTTTTAACCATACTATAGTAAATTCTATTATACTGCATATATTGTAGTATTTAAAGGGACTAAGCCGAAAAGTAAATGAATGAATGAATAAATATTGTAGTATTTACAACTTTCTGTTAATGAATGCAGCAACATACTGTAGTATTAACTATCATGAAATTTTATAAATTGCAGTGTATATATATATATATATATATATATATATATATATATATATATATATATATATATATATATATATATATACACACACACACATTTTTGTGTCATGTAATAGACAAAATGTGTTAAGCACAAGTATTTATATGCAAAACCTCATACATTTCTTTCTGATTTATACATCTACATGCATTATATCTGATTTAGGTTCACAACTTGCATCCTACAACATCCAGAGTAACGTGTCCAGAGTAAGAGCAACTGTGAGGGAGACACCATCCATCGCACGGCTGAGGGTCCACACTGAGCATCTCATTTGCAGCATGAAGCAACACAAGCTGGACGATCATCATCTCTTTCTATTACAGCGAGCATCAACCAGATTTACACAATGGCTTGCCTTCTGCCCATTAGTAAAAGCTTGAGCTAAAGATTAAAGAGTAGATGATGAACCTAAATTTATTCATGTAAAAAAATTATATAAACACACACTGTACATAATTCATATGTTAATATAATAGGAATATAAAGTTGTCAATATAATAAACATTCATTTTCAACATAATCATTTAAACATATATTACAGAACAATATAAATAACTTTAGATACTTGCACTGCAGGTGTAAATAAGCAGGGGTTTTTGTGCATAGGGAATTATGCAGTGCTTACCTCCATCAAATGTACCACATCTGTCTTTTGACAAAAAATCAGGCAGGCAACTACTGTCAGACTCCAAGTGATGCTTAAAGGGTCACGAAACACCAAAACACTTTTTTGAGCTGTTGACAGTCATATATGTGTCCCATGCTGCTATAAACACTATTAGGACACATATATTGCACTAAAAAGTGAAAATTGGTTGTTTTTGCGTTATTTTGAGCAAATTCGTTCTTCCGGTTTGAAACGAATTTTTAAAGCTACGTCACGGCCATGAGATACTTAGGTGTAAATCCAGAGTGGAGACTGGCTGTCTGTCTTTTCGTGGACCTTCTGACGTATGTGAGTGTACGGCATTAATTCATGAGAAAGACGTGCTTCAAACCAATCAGCGCGCTCTATTGTGTATCACGTGAAACTTCATTAATATGCATGATAGCTCCGGAGACTGTTTACAGCGTTCAGACGGCAGAGAGACGACACGTTGTGTTGCCAAAACAAGTGAAAGAACAAGAATTTGGAGACAAAGAGTCATCGGTTTTGCGTTTATTAGTGTGCTGCAACAAGGTTTTGTTTTCATTTTCTCTCTATGAGAGAGCTGCTGGACTCACATGTGGATTACAGTGCACGCGACACGCGACAGAAATGCGTTTGTAAGGAACAATTTTTACCCGAGAGCTTTTCGCATCTGGAAATGGTGAAATCCGGATTTGTCGCTCGTCTCCGTTTTGTCCTGTCGCTACAGATTAGGTAAGTGTGTGCGATCAGTGCTCTTTGTTAACCCCGATTACAAAGTTTGTCGTATCTTCAGCAGTGCTCTTTCAGTTTTTAAAGACATACCTCAGTCAAAATGATTTAGTTACTAAGTTTACAGTATGTTAATATCACTGCAATATTACAGTACAATATTATAGACTGAAAGATCCGCTGTAAATGCTGCTCTCTGAGTGTAAACATATAAACACAAACTATTCCCGTCGTGCAGGATTTTCGCCGCATTTTGTGACAGGATAGCCTATACAGACACGGCTTTCTGACGCTATCTACCTACCGAGTACATAAATTACAGAGAAATGCGGAGGATTTTTTTCTCTCATTCGCCATGCTGTATCAAATCAGCCTCTCTCTGTTTGTTTTGCCTGTGAGACTTAGCGCGCGCCCAAATGGAAACGCCCTTCTATGCATATTTTACCCTCTTTCCCTCCCCCGACACTCCCACACTCCCAGAGCTGGACACGCCCAACTTTCCTGACTTTTTTCAAAACAGAGGTGTGAAAACACCCTGCTGAGACAGGGGGTTTCGTGGCCCTTTAAGCACTGGTTGTATTTAATTACATTTAATGTTAGCCTTTTTAAAAAATATAATGTTTTTAATATAAGATTACAAGAATAATGCAAATTGCATTTATTTCAAGTCACAAAAATGTAATGAATGGGATACCACCTCCAACTCATTTTGAACAAGGAAAAACCCTGAAATATATAAATAAAGGTAACTAGACATTTGCACAGCAGTAATGTAAAACATAACTTTAGACATTTTCACTGCAGTATAAATAATTTGACAAAATGTTAAACATTTCCCTTACAGCAATGTGTAAAAATACAACATTAAACAATTGTTAAATATGAAGTTGTGTGAGTGTGTTTGTTCAAATCTGTAGTCATTTTGACAGGTAAAAGTAAAAAAGAAAGATGAAAAGAAAGAAATGGTCAGCTTGATGTCGTTGTAGATGAGCTGGATCATCATGTCATGCTGAGAGTAAATAACCTCTCACTCAAACTATGCAGCTTCTCTGACTTCATCATCGACCTGAAACACGTCACGCTGATCTCTCCTGTCACTCCATCCTTACAGGAAACCTGGAAACTATAACCTATAGTTAATAACTCATACTAGTTCATACTTATGGATATTAAGGACACAATGTACATATATGTAAACAGATAGATAGATGGATGGATGGATAGATAGACATGATGCAGGTACCTAAAATATAACATAAAAATCGATATGAACTGTGAGAAACGGACACGGCTAGTGTTTAATTGCTATTCGTATATATAGCATGATACTCACCCTCAAAATGATGAATGTAACTCGAAATGTAGAATTTGAACCTCTTCTCTTCTTTGCTGCTTGGTGTGACAGCTCTCTGTCTCATGATTAATTTAATGTCATTAACGATAATCCGAGCAAACTCCTAGAAACAGCGAGTGTAATCTATGATCCTCACCTGCGCCATCCGCTTAAAGCGATCGCCGTGCTGCACCGGAAGTTGTCATGCGGGCTAACGGCAAACGCGGAAGAAGTCATGCATAGAGTCAATTCATCTGTACCGCATGTCTTTGGACTGTGTGGGGAAACTGGAGCACCCGGAGGAAACCTATGCAAACGCAGGGAGAACATGCAAACTCCACACAGAAACGCCAACTGGCCCCACCCGAGGCTCGAACCAGTGACCTTTTTGCTGTGAGGCGACAGCACTACCTGCTGCGCCACTGCGTCATCGAAGGACAAATTTGTATTACAAATAACATATAAATATATTTATAGATTTTTATTTTAAAAAATTCTTGTGTTGTGAAGAAAAAATCTAATTGTGTATGGAAAGTATCGTCAATACACCGTGATGTACCGTGATAATGAATTGAAGCAAATTGATGGCATGGTAATCGTAACAGAACCGATCCTTGAGACCAGTGTAGGTTCACACCCCTAATATATATATATATATATATATATATATATATATATATATATATATATATATATATATATATATATTCCTTAATGGTTTTAATTAATAGTAGGCTACTTATTAAAAAAATAATAATATCCTACTTAATAATAATAATTATTATTATTATTATTGTTATTATTGCCTATTAGAATTGCTTATGATTACTTGGTGGATCTATGAAAACCTTAAAACGTTTTTTTTTTTTTTTTTTGGTGAATGTCATAACCTTACTAAACAGGTTTGTATGTAATTAAAGGAATTATAGGTGTGCCAGTCACCAGTCTCAGACAGTCAATTGTTTGCTAAATGACTTCTCATAAATTTAAGGAACAAACTAGAATAAACTGTCACATGACATGAGGAATGAGGAATGTCTTGTTGGTTTAAATGATGCATGATCATGGGGTGAGGAAAGATGAACTTCATGCATGATCATTTCCTAGTCAGACTTACCTGTGCTCTACAGTAAACAATAATAACTCTGGATTCTGAAGAAGACATGTGAGAAAATGGCCAGGATAGACTTTGACACATTTTGCCCTTTTCTCTGACCTTGCACAATCTCAAAACTTTACACCAACTTGCAAAAACCTCAAATGCTTTGCTCAAAAACAAATATTGTTTTCAAAGATATATTATCTTCAGTCAAACTTTGGCCTCCAATGATACAAAAACCAAACAAATATACAGTACAGACTACTGCCTAAAAAACACAAGTAAGATCAATTCAAAACACTATTACTAAAACCTAATTCAGTGGACTGGTAAATACACAATTAAATACAAGGAGAAGCATTTAGGTTATTTTTTAATTAATGACTATAATACATATAAACTTTATATGTAATAAAAATGAAAGTACATTGTGAAGTATTACAAATCGTCACCTTAACGTCATTATAAGGTTCTAACTGACATTTTTGTCAAAATTGAGTTATTCACATATTCTTATTAAATGACAACTTATTTACATTATCAGATGTTTTTTTAGAAGTTGTTTAAATTTTAAGATGTTTTATTTAAAAAACAAATGTTACACACATACTTTTTGCTATGGAATGCAAAAACTTTGAAGCTCAATATCTCAAAATCATTCAGAACGCAGATAGAACCTTATAATTCCAAGGTGACGAATTCACTATATGATTCACTATATTTCCCAGTAATGGGTGGAAGGGCATCTGCTGCGTAAAACATATGCCGGAATAGTTGGTGGTTCATTCTGCTGTGGTTACCCCAGATAAATAAGGACTAAGTCGAAAGAAAATGAATGAATGATTAAATAATTGAGTATAAACTCAGTATGCAACAGAGTATTTTAATTTACTTTCAGTAAACAGTATACACTAAAACTCCAAACCAAAAATTGTTACTGATCAGCATTCTTGGCACTCCTAGTATCACACGTCTGGGCAGATTAAGGCCAAGCAGTCACCTCTCAGTTTAACAAAAATACTGTAGGCCTACATATAATGAAAGAACAACTAATACTGTATTATATGATTTAAGCAAAACACCATGTGATAAGAGTATTCAGAAGAACAATGGCAATTCTATAATTATTGCTGTAATTGTGTAACTGAAGCTTTATATATATATATATATATATATATATATATATATATATATATATATATATATATATATATATATATATATATATATAAACTAGATATTCCTTTCAGTGTCTTTGGCAAATATCAGGTATATCAATATTTTCTTCTCTAAATTTTTGTTGCACAAGGTTCGATTTTTGCTTCCTTTCTCTTTTTTCTGACAGTGTTTCTATATTTTCACACTTTTACTCCTACCTGCCTTTCCTTACTGCTGATTGCTGGTCCTATATACAGTATGAGGGTGCTTTGCTTCTCTTGCTGCCAGACTGTTGGGTTCCTCATACTGAGTGCTGCTCTCTTGTTGGGCTATGCTTGATTTACTTCTATGTACTCTGGAGGTATCCTGACTTTTTGCCTGCCCTGCTGGAAATTGACCCTCTGCTTCTTCTTTGCCCTGAGCCTGCCTTGCCAGCCCTGGACAAAGGACTTTCTTTAATTCGACTGGATTCAGCCCATCGCTGATTTGACTTTTATGCGTGCTGTTATTTTTTTATTTTTTGTTTGATTTTTGTCTTATTACCTGTGGGCCGGGTGACACAGTGGCACAGTAGGGAGTGCTGTCACCTCACAGCAAGAAGGTCGCTGGTTTGAGCCTTGGCTGGGTCAGTTGGCGTTTCTGTGTGGAGTTTGCATGTTCTCCCCTTGTTGGCGTGGGTTTTCTCCGGGTGCTCTGGTTTCCCCCACAAGTCCAAAGATATGTGGTACAGGTGAACTGGGTTAGCTAAATTGTCTGTAGTCTATGTGTGTGAATGAGAGTGTATGGGTGTTTCCCAGTGGTAGGTTGCAGCTGGAAGGACATCCGCTGCGTAAAACATATGCTGGATAAGTTGGTGGTTCATTCCGCTGTGGCGACCCCTGATTAATAAAGGGACTAAGCCGAAAATAAAATGAATGAATGAATACCTGTGGGCCATGCCTCTGTTTATTTTTTCAGAAACCCAAGACATGCTCTGGATCTCAACCAGTTTCTGAGTCTCTTTCCTTTGCATATTTGCTAAGTTTTTTTAACTTGAACTGCACTACTTTTGGTCTTTTACAGACACTTGTGACTGAGCAATAGTGAGCAATCACATTCAGCTGATCTCGCTAGTCAGCTTCCCTTATGGACATTCACTTCCATATTTGTACTACTTTCTGTTCTCCTTCCTCCTTTTTTTCTCTCTACATTTTGCAACTGAGTGTGAACCCCGATCAGGTTTTTTTGCCCTCGAGTCCGAGGTCATTTGATTTTGAGTATATGTCGATACTGAAACCCAATCCAAACTTTCTATAATGCATAAAAAAAAAGAATAAAGAAGAGCAAGGAAACACATCTCGGATGTTCCTTATGTTTTATTTTATTCACCTTATTTTAACATTCATCAACTTTGTTAACAAACAGAGCACTTCTGTGGGGTAGCTTGAACAATCAAGTGATAAATAACATTAATTCTTTACTTTTAGACTTGCAACAGTAAATATATATAAACAAAATCTAATATAAAAACAAATAGCTCCTGAGATAAATAAGTTATATTTCTGAACTTTAATATTAAATAGGTACAAATGCTGTGCTTCCCACCTGCTTTTTTCAGAATCAGCCGCAATGAATTCTGGAACTTCTGGAGCGAGTTTTGTGCTCAAGTCTGCATCGACGCATCCTCGATATCAAGAACACATCCAAGAACTTTCACGTGTCCTCCGTTCTTGCGGTCTTGAATTTCAGAACTGAACTTTGGCGGTTGATGATGATGTTACACGAGAACACAAGGATGCAAGATAGCTGAAGAACGCATATTGAGAAACAGTCATACTAGCGCTTTCCACTTCAAGCTGCTTCCGTGTTCTACTTTGCCGTCATTTAACCAATAGTGTCTCTGCAATGAACTGATGTCATGCCGTACGCATTGCTGTTTCTGTGTGAACTTAAGAAAGAGCTCTAACTCTGTGCCACCTCATAACTATAGATGTGTTATAAAATAATGAGAATATACAACGCAATCTCACGGCAATTCGCAACTTTTGATTTAGTGGCTTATTTGTATGAATTCGTATGATTTAATTTGTACCATTTAGTACGATTTGCCCATCACCCAGTGACGGTTGGGTTTAGGGGCGAGGTTGGGTGCCATGCCTCCTTTTTTAAAATCATACGAATTAGCCACTAGACTGATAAAACGTAAAATACTTACGTTTCCATGTGAGATCAGGCTGGAATGTACATATATATTCAAATCCTGATCAGGAGGTTTAATTTCTGATTCCGATCATGATACCTGAATATATATTTGTGTTAAACAGTAGATCAGATACAAAGTGGCTAGTGAGCATATGTGTTTTATTACTGTTCACAAATGGGCCATTGTTTGCATTATGAGTGTTTTTTTATTATAGTTTGTCTTATTTTCACTGAGATGATTATATAGATTTATTTCAAATGTCTCATACTTTCATTAGCCTTGTACTGCTAGTCTGTTAGCTTGTTGATGTTTTATTGTATTTAAACACAAATTCTTGTATTTAGACACTCGAAAAAGCTTACCTGTTGTAAATCAAGCAATTTTGTTCTTGTTGATAGTTATGACCGGACAATTGATTATTCCTAGAATATCAAAATCAACTGTAGGCGGTAGATCCTTCTCAAATCTGGCACCTGAACTCTGGAACAGCCTTCCTAGCACAGTTCGGGAAGCAGACACACTCTGTCAGTTTAAAACTAGATAAAACACACCTCTCTTTGCATTAGCATACACATAAAACACAAATGCTTTTGAAATCCATATCCTCTAAGGGATTGTTAGTCTGCATTATTTAGGGCAAACAGAGCCGGGAACACTTCCCAAAAGACATTATAATTTGAACGCCATCTGCACTTATGTTTGTCTGTTTTTATTATTCCCAAGGTTTCCATAATACTGGACCAGGCCGTATTCTGAGCAGCTGCTGTGGTGGTCATGAAGGAATAGAGAGCATGAGACTGATTCCTGTAAAACCCCAGTGACAGACGAGTCTTCGCATTGATCCTGAAGGGCCAGTCTGTATACCAGCCGGTGACCTCTCCCACCTGCAGCTTCTCCATGATGGACGTCCAGCTTTCTCATAGGAGAAATGGTCGTGCCCAACTGAGCGTGGTTTCTCTCAAGGATTTTTTTCCTTCACTTTCACAAATTGGTGAAGCTTTTTCCTTGCCGCTGCATGGTTCGGGACTTGTGGAGCTGCGCATTAATAGATTTGCTCTTCAGTGTTTGGGCTCTCAGCTGTGAAAATTAACCACACTGAACTGAAATAAACTTCTACCAGAAAGACTTTTTAGGAGGCAGATAAATGTTTTAACATTTATTGTGAAGTGTTTGCATAAATGTAAGTTCGTTACGGTCCTTTCATAAAGTCCTTTGGCATAAGCCCCGTCTATAATGCAGAACCCTGGATGAGCTGGCAGATCCTGCCTGAAGATGAAGGCAGGGCGAAGCCAACGCCCTGAGTGAAGACGAGGCCGACCTGGTGGTGGTGGTGGTGGTGAGGAGGATGGAGGGAAACTTCCGCAACGTCACCTGAGTACAGGTAAAGAAATTGTTTAGATGGGCTTATATATAGCTTGCTTGGTTGTTATAGTCTGACAAGATAATTATTATGAATGACGTAACATCTAAGTCTTCCTGGCAGAACTATCCCTAAAGATTTCATTTCTTTCAGAAATAATTTTTAGGAGGCAGATAAATGTTTTAACATTTATTGTGAATTGTTTGCATAAATGTAAGTTCGTTACAGTCCTTTCATAAAGTCCTTCAGCGTAAGCCCCGTCTATAGTGCAGAATTCTGGATGAGCTGTCAGATCCTGCCTGAAGATAAAGACAGGGCAAAGCCAACTCCAAAAGACAAAACTTAGGGTTCAGTTTTGTAGCAAGCCGAAAAAACAGAGAATGACATTAAATGAGTTTGTATATTTATGCAAATCGCATAAGGCAAAATGGAGATTAAACAGTGCCCTGATGGGCAGAGAGGTATATAAGATATCCAGAGTAGAGCAGAAGAGAGTGTACCCCAATGGGCAGAGGTGAGCTGAAGAAGTGTGCCCCGATGGGCAGAGGAGAGCAGAAGAGAGAATGCCCCAATGAACAGGGGAGAGCCGAAGAGAGTGTGCCCTGACGAGCAGAGGAGAGCCGAAAAGAGTGTGCTACGAAGGGCAGAGAAGAGCAGAAGAGAGAGTGTTCCCTTGCGGGCCCGCTGTTTGAGACGGAGCCCAGGCGGGCTAGCTGTGCGAGATGGAGCCCCAGTGGGCTTGTTGTGCGAGACAGAGCCCTGGGAAGCTTGCTGTGCAATTCAATTCATCTTTATTTGTATAGCGCTTATACAATATAGATTGTGTCAAAGCAGCTTCACATGGAAGATTATAGTGAATTGAAACAGTGTCAGTTCAGTTTTCAGACATTAAGTTCAGTTCAGTTTAGCTCAGTTCAGTGTGGGTTAATAATCACTACTGAGAGTCCAAACACTGAAGAGCAATTCCATCGATGCACAGCTCTACAGATCACGAACCATGCAAGCCAGTGGCGACAGTGGCGAGAGAAAAAAAACTTCACCAATTTGTGAAAGTGAACATTTAAAAACCTCGAGAGAAACCTTGCTCAGTTGGGCACGACCTTTTCTCCTATGGCCAAATGTCATGTGCAGAGCTGCAGTCTAGGCGCAGGAAGTGGACCTCAGCGAAGACTCGTCTGTCCTTGGAGCGTCACAGGAGTCAGTCTCATGCTCTCCACGATGACCACTACAGCAGTTGCTCAGGATACGGCCTGGTCCAGAAAACCTTGGGTCATCTCGTCGCTGGTCTTGGATCGCATCAGTGGCACTGCATAGTCTGAGGGCCTCGAGATGAGTACCCCCAGGTGGAAATACAGAATAAGGAGAATAATTTGCGTAGCTGCTGTTCATAGTGTATATAAACAAGAAGTAAAATCCTGTGTGGGGCACATCATACGTTATATCGCTATGTAATGCACTTTAATCTAGGATAGGTCTTTAATCTAGTTTTGAAGAGCGAGAGTGTGTCTGAGCCTCGGACATTATCAGGAAGGCTATTCTAGAGTTTAGGGGCCATAAATGAGAAGGCTCTGCCTCCTTTACTCGACTTTGCTATTCTAGGTACTACTAGAAGCCATGAGTTTTGAGATCGTAAAGAGCGGGTTGGGTTGTAGCGAGACAGGAGGTTGGTTAGATAAACAGGAGCTAGATTATTTAAAGCTTTATAGGTAAGGAGTAATATTTTAAATTTAATACGAAACTTAACAGGCAGCCAGTGTAAGGAGGATAAAATTGGGGTGATATGATCATGTTTTCTAGACCTGGTACTGATTCTTTATGTCTGTGTGTTTTGAGTGTTTCAGATGTTCGATGTGTTTTATGATCTGATAAAAGTATTGCTCAGTTCCATTTTCTTGATACAGTGCTACTTTTGTGATAAAACACTATTCAGACTTAATAGGTCAAAACCAATTTTACTGATTTGACCAGAGACTAAATCACCACAGAATCAATTATCCAGAGCACAATTGCTCTCTTTATTCAATATTTACCACAATACACTATCAGGCAATCAAAGAGAAATTAACATTAGAAATCGAGTCAGAGTCCAAGTAAAGCAACTACTGTTCTCCTCAATGGTGACAGCTTAAAACACAAAAAGTGGTGTGTTTTTATTGCTATTGTAAAAAATTGCTTAGTTCTTAATAATATCACTATATGGAATTTTGTAGAGTGTGGCAGAAATAAGGCCAAACAGGTTGTTAATAAGTAAAGCTGCTGTTTGTGGAGTTGCTTAATGATGCTCTGCTAACATTTTGAGAGATTTGATGTGTTTTATTTCAGTTTATTTCATCTACGACTGTGACTGAAGTCAGTTGTAGTTTTGTGTTTCTCCTGTTTCTTCTTATTAACAGCAGGTGTTCATCATCAGTGCTCAATCATCACTTAATTAATCTCTTTATCGTCTCATTAACTTTAACTCTGCTGTTGAGTAAATTTTACTCAATTTAGAGAGGGACCAAATGTTCTCTGAACTGAGTAAATTTTACTCTGAGGATTTTGCTGTGTATGGATAGCATACTTCGCAATTTAGCGATATTTCTTAGATGAAAGAAGGCAGTTTTTGTGACATGGGACATATGATTTTCGAAAGTTAAATTGCTGTCTAATATCACACCCAGATCTTTTATAGTAGAGTTAACGGTAACTTTGTATCCCTCTAGTTGCAGGTCGAGTTGTGAGAACTGCTGTGTACAGGATTTAGGCCCAATAAGTAATAATTCTGTTTTGTCTGAGTTTAAGAGAAGAAAATTGTTGGTCATCCAATCTTTAACATCTTTAATACACTCAGTTAGCTTAGCCAGTTCAGATGTCTCATCAGGTTTAGTTGAAATATATAATTGAGTATCGTCTGCATAGCAGTGAAAGTTGATCCCGTGCTTTCTAATAATGTCTTCCAGGGGTAGCATGTATATAGTAAACAGCAAAGGGCCTAAAACTGATCCCTGAGGGACCCCGTACTTTACTGGCCTTACTTGTGAAAGCTGTCCATTAATATTCACAAACTGGTAACGATCAGTTAAGTATGACCTAAACCATTGAAGACCTTGTTCTTGGACACCTGTAGAATTTAAGCGGTTTATGAGAATATTGTGGTCAATGGTGTCAAATGCGGCGCTAAGATCGAGTAAAACTAATAGTGAGACTTGGTCAGCAGCTAAGAGTAAATCGTTGGTTATTTTTACTAATGTGGTTTCTGTACCGTGATGAGGCCTGAAACCTGACTGAAACACTTCAAAAATATTGTTTGTCTGCAGAAAGGAGCATAATTGGGTAGAAAGAACTTTTTCTAGTATTTTAGACATAAATGGAAGATTTGAAATAGGCCTATAGTTAGTTAAGTTGCTCGGGTCCAGTTGTGGTTTCTTAATAATAGGTTTAATAACAGCTAGCTTGTATGAATTTGAAACATGGCCTAAAAATGAAGAAGAGTTGATAACATTAAGGAGAGGTTCTCCTATAATAGGTACACTGTAAAAAATGTCCGTAATTTTAACAGTAAAAATCTGTACAATCTACAGTGAAAACATGTTAAATGATTAACAGCTCATTTCTGTACAAAATACTGAAAATAGCTGTAACAGATCTAACCTTTGTTTTCGAGAAAGTAGGCAGAGTGTCTGAAATCTCACCACACACCCTCATTCACTAGTCCCTAAATCAATTGATTAGTTTAGACAGAGCGAACGACCACAAATGACTGAATTGATGAACACCTGCAGCTAACAAGCACAATCACTGAAGGACAGAACAAGAAATAAAACTATACAGCAATAACACCAAACCAACTGAATTAAAACAGAGGATTAAACAACTCCACAAACAGCATTACCAGCTTCACTGATTAAAGTTTGACTTCATTTCAATATTCTGCAAAGAATATTTGATAATTAACAGAGGTTTATATTTTTTATTGAAAATGTTTCATTTGACCTCACCATCGTGGAGATCAGAGGCTGATTTAGTTGGACTCTTAAACCGTTGCTCTTTCATTTCAATGTTTCTCTGGCTGTTATAACTGTGTTTCTAAAACTCATCAGTTATAGCAAGAAAAACTGTGAGAACCCTTAAGTACTTATTACAGAATAAATTTTATAAGTCACAAAAATATTTGCAAATTATATTACTTATTTTATGTGATGTTTTTGGGACAATAGTAAAGAATCTAGAAGGTTCAACAAACACTTATGAAGGAATTAATAACTAGAGTTTCATGCACAAAACCTTGAGAGCTCCAGCATCTCATTTAAGACACACAGACATCAAGAATCAGGATATGAACCTCAACCATGGTTGCTAAAAAAAATTGTAAAAAAGCTGCTTAATTCATTCATGCCACAATGCATGATGGGTACCAGCATAGTACAAAACTCATGCTGCAATGCATGCTGGGAGTTTTGTACAAAACTCATGCTGCAATGCATGCTGGGAGTTTTGTACAAAACTCATGCTGCAATGCATGCTGGGAGTTTTGTACTATGCTGGTACCCAGCATGCATTGCAGCATGAATAAATTATGCAGCTTTATGGTCTTAAAATTTCTTTCTTTGCTTTTATTTTGTTTTTGGGGGGGTAATATTTCAGTACAGTGTTTTGAGTTGTTCTGGCTTTATTTTTATATGATATTTATTTTTTGATTGTCACCATTATTGAGATTCAACGACTAATTGTTGATGTCTGTGTGTTTCTGAGTTCTGCCATAGATCAAACATTTTCATCGTGAATGGTGCATTTAGACCTGTTAAACAGGCATTGATTGCTGAAGCTTCAGTGGTTTTATTTACATGTGTTATTCAATTCTCACACAGAGCTAACATGATATTCAACAAGTACACACGAAGGCTGGCTTTGATGACATAGTTAATTCTTCAAACTTATTTTAATAATTTGTTTTGGCTTTTGATGTTATACAAATAGTGTGATTAACACCAATAATTATAGCAGTCAATATAAAAACTACATTTTAAACAAGAAGTTGAAGAGCCCAACTAAAGCAGACTCTGTCCTCCATCATGGTGACTTCAAATGAACAGCAAACATTTTATTAAAAGCTTTTGTTCTCGTTCCATTAAATTAAATTCACCTTTATTTGTATAGCGCTTATACAATGTAGATTGTGTCAAAGCAGCTTCACATATAAGATTATAGTAAATTGAAACAGTGTCAAAGTGACAGAAATTGAAACAGTGACTGTCTCGTGACAGAAATAGTCAAAGTTCTGTAATAAGTGAACCTCCTGATGTTTGTGGAGTTGTTTAATGATGTTCTGCTGAGATCTTGAGAACATATATTTTTATTGTGTAAAAAATTATTTAAGTTTAATTCTCAGTTGATTTCATCTTTGGTTTTGGCTGTAATTTGTGTTTTTCTTTTCTTCAGTGATTCTGCTTGTTAACAGTTGTTCATCAATAATTCTGAATCCTCCTTTAGTTAGACACTTAATTATCTCATTAACTTCATCACTGTCTGAGTGTTCAACCCTCTGTAGTGAGCACCCTACTGAAGATTTTGCTCTGCGATTTAAGGGGTTAAATCTGTTCGATGAAAAATACAGGCTGTGAAATGTATTTTTAACAGAAATATTCTGTAAACTGAATTTACGAACGTAAAATGTTAAAAACAGTAGATTACTGGCAACCACAGCTGCCAGTATTTTTTGTAAAATGATGAAAAACAACAGCAAAATACCGTAAAACCTTTTTGTGTCACCATTGTGGAGAATAGTAGCGGCTGTGTGCAAGTCCAAGATGAACTGGTAGTAGCTGATGTTATGTTGCATCTTCTTTTATTTAAATGCAACGGTGTAGTTGTTAATGCAGTGGAAATCTGTTTGTTAATTCCAGTCACACAAACACAATAATGCATTTAAAGGCTTTGCGTTATTTAAAAAGTTTTTGTAGTGAACTGATGTGCAATGGTTCTCAATATTAATATGCGCAGATATATTACTTAAACATTTAAAATATTGCTTTTAATGCCAGTACATGGCAATTAAATTATTTCTGCAAACAAAAATTATTAACTCAAAGGTTTGTAAATAATCATTGAATCAGTTAATGAATACATTTTTCTCTTGTAAAAAATACAACATATTTCTGTAAAAACAATTTTTCAAAAGTTCTGGCAACCATAACTGCCGGTATTTTTCCGTAAATTTTACAGAATTTTTTTTACAGTGTAGCAATTCTTTCAGTAATTTTGTTGGAATTGGATCTAACATACATGAAGCTGTTTTAGAACTATTTATAACTTTATCTAGCTCTTCCTGTTCTATGATTTTGAAGCGTTGTAGGTTATTTTGATTCAGTGGAAAATTTACTGGATCTGGTGTATGAGGTGGTGCAGAAAGTTTAACATCTTCTATTTTCTGTCTACAGCCTTCTATTTTATCACTGAAAAAATTCATGAAGTCATCACTACTAATTTGCGGTGGGACATTCTGTTCCAAAGAAGACCGATTATTTGTTAGTTTAGCAATGGTGCTAAATAAAAATCTCGGATTGTTATGATTATTTTCAATCAGTTTGCGGAGGTACTCGGCCCTGGCAGATTTAAGAGCCCTCCTATAGCTGGACTTACTGTCTTTGTACGCAATTCTAAAAACCTCTAAATCCTAAAACCTCTAAATTAGTTTTTTTCTAATTGCAAGGTGGAGCCTCTTTGGGCTTGTTGTGTGAGTCGGTGCCCTGGCAAGCTCGCTGTGCGAGATGGAGCCCCGTTGGGCTTGCTGTGCGAGACAGAGCTTGGCGGGCTTGCTGTACGAGATGGAGCCCCGGCGGGCTTGCTGTGCGAGGCGAAGAAAAACTCACTATAAATGGAGTTTACTTTTATCTTCTCAATCGCAGTGAAATTGGGGCTGTAACTTCCGTTACAGTGAAGGACTGTCCAGCAAACACTTACACGGTAAATGGTGCACAGTTTCTGTGTTTTTAAGTTGCAGTGTTTTAAATGCTCGCGGTTGCCTCCCTTGCCATAGTATTCTACCGTGACATAGTGAATATGAGATAAATGACGTCAGCACAGAATACCCAGATATGATGTATTGCTGAACCGATACCCATTTGTCCGCGTCTTCATCGCGGCCCTAGCTTTATGGTATGGCATTCGACTTGTTTTTAGAATGTGGATTCTAGCTAGGAAAACATTTAGAACGAAACAATTAAAGGCCATAGATAGATACTGTATGTGCTCTTTCAGACATTATATGTTATGATTCAGTGACTTCATATAATGAAACAAGAGTTAGACTTACCTCATGCAGAGTATATACACATAACGTATTTAAGGTAATAAACAATGAATATAAGATCACCGAGATGGAATGGCTGATGAAGAGGACGTAAAAAATCCAGATGGAGAAGATTGACAGTGTTTAACCGGGAGGTTTTCAGTGAAAAATACCATCATCATTCTGGTATCCAGCTCTAGGTTGTTTAAAAGGTAACGTAGTAGGTTGCATATGATTATTGTTCGATTTCAGCATTGTTAAATTCATAATTATGTAAGATAAATTTTGCAAGTAGGAGCTAGAAGAGCTAAAAGCTAGTAACGTTATAAAAGGACATTTAAAAACGTAAGATCGGCAGATCGGCGAGTAATGAAAGCGAAATAGCAAAATCAATCAATAGCGAAAATAAAATGATTTGATGAAGCTGTCAACCTTAAAGTTTAAGCTGTTTCGCGAACACGGACTGAGAAATAAACAGTCCAAACTTTCGCAACATGACCGAACCTTCCGCAACGTCACCTGAGTACAGGGAAACAGATTGTTTAGATGGGCTTATATATAGCTTGCTTGGTTGTTATAGGCTGACGAGATATTTATCACAAATTACGTGACATCTCAGTCTTCCTGGCAGAACTATCGCTAAAGCTTTCATTGAACTTCAACACTGAAAACTAAACTGACACGGTTTCAATTCACTATAATCTTCTATGTTAAGCTGCTTTGACACAATCTACATTGTAAAAGTGCTATAGAAATAAAGATGAATTTATTTGAATTGAATGACAATGCTAACAAACTACCTTCTAGAATTAAGTCAGAGTCATGTTTTACTGCCATGTCACAATTTATAAAGCAAAATGCACCTAATTGCCAATTGTTGATTTTATTATTTGAATGGTTTAACATGCTGTGTCTCTGTTTAAAGGTAGAGTTTTCCTTTGGCAGCAGTATTTGCATATTCAAATTTGGAGTGACACAATATTCAAATGAGGGCGTGATGATGGCGCAGTGGGTAGCACGATCGCCTCACAGCAAGAAGGTCGCTGGTTTGAGCCCCGGCTAGGTCAGTTGGCATTTCTGTGTGAAGTTTGCATGTTCTCCCTGTTTTTTGCATTGGTTTCCTTCAGGTGCTCCGGTTTCCCCCACAGTCCAAAGACATGCGGTACAGGTGAATTGAATAAACTAAATTGGCCGTAGTGTATGTGTGTGGGCGACGCGGTGGCACAGTAGGTAGTGGTGTCACTTCACAGCAAGAAGGTCGCTGGTCCGAGCCTCGGCTGGGTCAGTTGGCATTTCTGTGTGGAGTTTGCATGTTCTCCCCGCATTCGCGTGGGTTTCCTCCAGGTGCTCCGGTTTCCCCCATAAGTCCAAAGACATGCGGTACAGGTGAATTGGGTTAGCTAAATTGTCCGTAGTGTATGTGTGTGAATGAGTGTGTATGGATGTTTCCCTGTGATGGGTTGCAGCTGGAAGTGCATCCGCTGCATAAAAACATATGCTGAATAAGTTGGCGGTTCATTCCGCTGTGGCGACCCCTAATTAATCAAGGGACTAAGCCAAAAAGAAAATGAATGAACAAAATTCAAATGTAGTATGACTATAATCATAAGATCATAATTTAATTCAAATTCAATTTAAGCTCACAAACAAGCAAAATTTATCTCCGCAGAATGTGTATTTAAAAAAAACTTACCATTTAAATTTGTAGGAAGGGAGAATGACTAATCAGCACTCTCCTCCACCCTCACATTTGAGGTTATTCCCTCCAAAAGAGGCACCAAATCCCCACCTATGTGTTCATGGCATGTGTGCATGTGTGTGTTTTTTATTGCTGTATTTGTTCTTGGCTCAGTTCACAGTTTCCAAGTATGGGCCGTCATACCTGACTACATGTCTATTCACCTGTACCATATGTATTTGAATAGTTTCTTAATTTACCTAATCAGCCTATCAACCCATAGCAGCATATTTGTTTGGGGTTGGGTTGGCTATCATTTGCAAAGTATTATTTTACCTAGTAAACAATGGAAGTGTATTCAGAAGCAGCATGTTCTTTGAATAGTGAGCTTACCATTCTTTATGGCCTTCTGATCCTCCTGCATTGCGTGCAGACAATGAAGTACTAAAACAATGACCACAAGCAACCTAGGAAATGAAAGGGAAATGTGGAAGTGAAGTATAAAGGAACAAAACACACTGCTTTTGTTTGTTATTGGGGCAGGGCACTAGTCTACTGGGACAAAACTGATTTGATTAAATATCAGCTGAAGAATGAAGTGAATTAAGCTGCAGTCACACTGGACTTTTCTCCCCATAGACTTACATTCATATGCACGCGAATGCGTCAGACCGGAAACGCAAGTTGCAAGTTGTTCTTGACTTCACTGCATTGCAAAGTTCAAGCTTGGTGAACTCTGACCTGCGAAATTGCCTCACTTGGCTGCGTGAGACCAATCGAAGATCAAAACATGACCTCTCTGGGCAGTAATTTTAAATATGGACCAATCTCTTGCTTTTTTAAATGTCAATCATCTTGTTTAATCCCGCCCCTTCTCGCAGCGCCATACGACAGAATTTCGCAAGCTCAAACTCTAGTGTGACTGCGGCATAAGGCTGCGGCAGTGTTTCTCAACCACGTTTATGGAGGACCACCAGCTCTGCACATTTTCTATGTCTCTTTAACCAAACACACCTGATGCACTCTTGCCCACCTCTTCCAACTGGACTAGAGCCAGCCAGCCAACCAAACCATGCCTGAGCACAGAACGATGCACTCAGACTTGTCAAATGAACCAAGATATGAGGGTCAAAACTGTCTGGGCTCGGTTCGTATAGCCTAGTGTGAGTACACCACTCTTTCTAGCATCTCTTAAAGTGGAGTTTTCTCAGACTATACTTGGGGAAATGACAGTTAAGGAGGTTTATGTAACATTTGTATGCACCGGTTAATGGATTGTCGAGTCCTGCAACAATGCAACAGACACAGCTAACATTACCATATACCAACAGCAGTGTCTCACACTAGTGATGTGCGATACCACTGATTTCCTATCCGATCCGATACCAAGTAAAATGAAGCAGAGTATCGATGATACTGATCCGATACCGATACTTTGCTTGGGAAATTAAAGTAGCAAGTAGTGTACTTAAAAGTGTCACTTCATACTGAATACGAGACATATTACGGGTTATTCTTGTTTATTGATGAAGAATTATCATACAAAAAAGCCAACTTACATATTTATTGACAGCATCTGAGCATGTATATCTTAAAACGCCTGCCTGATCATCTTAAAAAAAATTCACACTTCTACGTTTAGTGACATGTTAATCCGGTTCTCATGAAAGTGTTTTGAACCTTTTTCCATTGTTTTATCATTGTCACAAAAAACCCAAGCCCCCAAAATACAGCCACATCATCACATTTTCTCCCTCTGTACCTGGATAGTGCCTGCCTGCAGCACCTGTGCCTCTCCTTTCCTCCTCTTCTGACCGCCTAATCATGACGTTGTCATATTCTGTATTGCGATTTCTATGTAGATGTTTGATTTGGTTTGTAGTATTACCACAGTACTTCACTGTTTTGTTACACGTGTCACAAACTGCACCGTTTTAGTTTATGGAAGTGAAGTAGCTCCACACAAAACTTCGCTTGCGGTCGGCCATATCCAATGACAGAGTAATTGAACAACATGTGCCAGCGGACTGAGTGGCTAGCTAGCGCAGCGTTGCCAACTATTTCCAATGAAAAGCAGCTAAAGCCTGCCCGAAAAGTAGCTAAATCACGCACTAATTTGCATATCAGCGACTTCATCACGTAGTATCTGACAAGCGTAAGCTTAGCGTAACTAAAGTGTAACTGAAACAGTTAATTCTCAATAAATCTCATATGGACTCTTGTGAACATCTGACAGAAATAAAGTCAAACAGGTAAGCAACGAGCGAAGCCACTGCTGTTCCTCTTCTGTTTCTGCTTATTAACAGCAGGTGTTCATCATCAGTGCTCAATCATCACTTAATTAACCCCATCACTGTCTCATTATCTTTAACTCTGCTGTTGAGTAAATTTTACTCAATTTAGAGAGGGACCAAATGTTCTCTGAACTGAGTAAATTTTACTCTGAGGATTTTGCTGTGTAACCAATCGCAGAGCCTGGGGGACCAGAATGAAGCTGCGGTCACACTACAGTTTGAGCTTGCGAAATTCTGTCGTACGGCGTTGTGAAAAGGGGTGGGATTAAACAAGATGATTAGGCATTTAAAAAGCGAGCGATTGCTCCATGTTTTAAATTTCTGTTCAGAGAGGTCATGTTTTGATCCTGGATTGGTCTCACGCAGTCAAGTGATGCGATTTCGCAGATCAGAGTTCACCAAGCTTGAACTTTGCACCGCAGTGAAATGCGAAACTTGACGCATGACCCTGCGTTTCCGGTCTGACGCATTCGTGTGTGTATGAATGGAAGTCTATTGGGAGAAAAGCCCAGTGTGACCGCTGCTTGAGTGCTCCGACTTGGCCCTGCCCTGGTCCCAATAAATAGGTTCTTATTAACATATTACTTTGCATAATGACGTCATTGCATAATCGCAACTTAAAACTACATATTTAGTAGCATACAAAATAATTAATGTTTTCTCAAATTGACTGGCCATCTCATCAAAAACATTATTTGAAATATGTCCATTTGGATTTGTATGAAAAATATAGTTGACTATTTGTAAAAAGTAATACAAACACTTTTTATAAGATTTTTTTATTTTTAAATATAACACTGATATTGAACAGTTACATTCTTTTAAACGGTCACAGCTTGTGTACTTACTCTTTTTAACTTGTGAAATAACACATTTGTGAAAATGACAACAATTATAGCACTACTGGATTTTATTGCAACCTAAATTACCAACAATTATACATGTTAACTAATATCAGTAAATTAACAGTTATGAAAAAAAAAACATTCTGAGCTAGCAATTTACTCTACTGAGTGTAGCCTGCAGCCACTGCTCTTTTGAGTCACTTTTTAAAAATTGCTAAAAGTAGCCAAATGAATGTTAAAAATTGCTACATTTGTTGCTAGGTGCTTTTTGAAAAAAAAGTTGCTAGAGTAGTATGAAACGTTGCTAAATCAAGCAACAAAATTGCTAAGTTGGCAACACTGAGCTAGCGCGATCTGACTGCAGTTGTATTGTGCCATATTACGCACATGACTTGGCAGGCGGAAGAACAAGTAATTCCGACTAAGTTGGCATTATTCAGATAAACTAGGGTAATTGTGGTTACTTTCCACTGTATTTCTATTTCCAATAAACTACATATTTGCTCCAAATTACTGAAATATTGATATTTTGATAAAATAATCGATTCTAGAACATACAAAGTTGGTATCAGAGATATCGATATTTTAGTATCGATCCACACATCACTATCCCACACTCAGGTACAAAACAGACAAAAAAGGCTGTAACCTAAATTCTGTATTTCTGGATGAACTGCTCTTCGGAAATGCATAATGCTCAGTAGTACACATGTATGGCTATTAAATGTATTTGCATTGTACTAAAATGCGTTCCTTTTCAATGGGATTATGCAGCTGAAACAGGTAGCCCAGTGCATTCCAAATATTTCAACATAAACATTTTAATAAAACATTATAGTCCTCATGGCCTTTCTAAAATATTTTTTTTGAGGAGCTAGGGTATTGCACAATAGGCCCCTGTGGCACAAGCTAAGCTTTTGTTCTTTCCATACATTACTTTTACTTTTAAACTTCAATTAGTTTTTTTTTTTTCAAAAAGCAGTATTTTTAAGAGGGGTCTGACTGCAGACTTGGTGCGGTTGTAAGGTGAGCTGCATCCAAAGCTTTTAATGACCCCATCAGCACATCTGCTTATGTATTTTATAATGTATGATTCTGAAAGCTTGATTAGCTGCTTCAGTGTGTTTGATTATGATTGAGCTCTTCTGGATAAACAGCATCCAAGATCCTGGAGTCAGACCTCTGCTTTATTTTTTTTTAAATAAATTGTGGAAAAACTCACTTAATTTTGGTCTTGCTTAAGGGTGCAGTAGGTGATTGTCTTTAAAAACATTTTTTGTTGTGCTGATTGAAAGTCTCTTCACATTCCAATAGTAATGATTAAAGTAAATTATATAAATGTGTTTATATGTTTTTTTATATTCTGTGAGGCATAAGACTAAAAAAATGTTAATCCAATTAAATATTGTTGGGCCGACATCTCCCATAATTCCGATAAGTAGCCCAAACTGTCTATCAACAAATGTAGATTTTGGCTTCTGTGCATCTCTGTTCTCGCATATCCGCTATTAGTGTGACAGTCACATTCGCGGTAAAATCAAATGCTAAATTGAAACTTTTTAAAATCCTAAATCAATATTGGAGTTACTTTTGCATGCTGGAAGAAGGATGACACCATGGCTGAAATATTTCTGTTAGACAGGTAATGTTATGTTTTAAAACCATTTTTGCCACGCAAAGCTGATGTAGATTGTGTTGTTTTGAACGGGTTATGTATTGCAGGGTTCTTGCACCATTTTAAAAGCATTTTAATGCTTTTTAAGACTTTTTTAAGACCTCAACAAATATAATTTAAGACCCAAAAAATTCATAATTTCTTTGGAATAAGTTACTCAATTTATTGCCTCCTACAATGGAAATCAAAACTTTAAAGTTTTCCATTTGGTATCATTTATGTGCAATGTGTAAACTCGGTAGGTAAAAAAAAAAGCAAAACTATTTCTTTTCTATTTTTGTTCCTTTGTGATGTAGAACAGAACCAACATAACATAGATAAGTTGGATTACACTAAACAACATAATGCCTTATATGAAGGAACCATATAGAATAGAATACTGAAAATAAGCTCAATAATGAAAGTCCTCAAAACAGCCTTTCACAAGCCAAAATGTTGACAAATAATCTACATAACTGTTGGAAAACACAAATGTTATCACATGACTATTAATGAGAGAAACCCTTTGTTTTGTAACATCCCAAATTCTCCGCAAGGCATCTCTCTTCCCATTTTATCATTTTCATCGTCTAGGTCCACCAACTCCCTTCTCTTTTCCTTGCATCTTTTTCTAATGAAATATATATATCTAAAAAAAAGCCAGGAGTGGGGAGGGGGGCGGCGGAGCTGGGTGTTGAGATGATGCGGGGTTTGTCATGGATGAAAGCGAAGACCGATGGGCACTGAGATGATGCAGGGTTTGATGCAGACAAAAGCGAAGGGGGGAAGATGCGGTGCGGACGCCTTTCTGAGTGCTCTGCCGTCCTAGGCAGCCGCTCAGGTCGCCTCTATGGACGCGTCGGCCCTGGCTGCTGCTGCAACGTACCGCTGGTGCTTTTCTCCTTTTATGTGCGACTCGATGGCTTTGAGCCCCATGGTCACCTCACCACGACAACCGCGTAATGGCAGCACACATGTGCAGACCGACGTCAGCGTCTGTAGCTGACCTATCGTAATAAGCTAATAAATCACGGAGACTGTCATTTCACTCCTGTTTCACACATACTACATTGATCAACTATTAGATGTTTTACGGTGGACCACTGTGCTTCCCTGTCATTAAGCACACCCGCTAAAAATATAATACCTACAGCAACTTTACGGTAAATTAAAGACAATTTAAGACCTTAATTTCCCGGATTTTAATTTAAGACTTTTTGAGGACCCGCTGGAACCTGTGAGTATTTTCAGTTTCATAAGAGGCGTTTTACAGCATCGATAATGTAGATTTTAATTTAGTTTAACAACAGAACTTCAGTAAATAGCGCTATTCCGCCTAGCCTGCTTTACTGAGCTAAAGTTGCTTTTATGTCCACATTGGTTCATTTTTGAACAATGACGGCCTCCCTATACTGTTTACCATGCTACTCTGAATATTTGCTCTGTAATAGCATGCAAGTGTGGTTTAGTAATGAGTGTAATTCCTGCACGCCAACTACATTTCTAACTGGCGAACGAAATTAACTAGTAAGTTGTCTGCTGTCATGTCGCGGTGCGCGTGTTCATGATTTCAGGAGGTGTGGCTTTGAAACACAGTCCCTCCCCTGTCGTCCAAGGATAATATGCTAACCGGTTAGCATTTTGGCAGATCGCCTAGTGCACCTTTATTATTATTTCCTAAAACAAGACTTATCTTTGCTTGAAAGAATTTAAAAAATGAAAGAATTGTTTGATATTTGGACTAGAGACAAAAACAACTAAGAAAAGCGCTTTTTTGCAGTACAGTAATAATGCCTAGCAATGCCTGTCAATCAGCAGCACTCTTTCATTTTCTGTTATGGTGAAAAATATTTCTGTTTGCAGCCTCGTATTACACAAGATCAATTATGTCTCTACTTACCTTACAATAATACAGTTTCTCACAGACATGCACACAGTCACACCCAGGCCACCAGTCATACTTTTGACATTTTATGATTCATAGCATATTTAAAACACTGTTGGAAATCAAAGTTTTATCTTTTTCTCTTTTTTATGTATATATGTTGTGACTGAATCTCACTTTTTATTGCCAATCACTGTCATTTTTCAAGAAAATACCCATCCAAAATGATGTCAAATCAACCTACGCCCTTGTTTACACCAGTGTTTTACTTTCTCTTTCTTTTTTTTTTCCAAAGAAACAAAACTTAAGAAACAGTCAGAATTGAACCTGTTAGGACATATCCAGGGCTGTTGATACTTTTATAAGTTGTACTTTTGTTAGGAAGGATTATCTGCAGTAACATTTGGTTTGTTAAATTTAAGTTACCTGACATTTGAAGACAAATAATGGTAATTCAAAGGTAGAGCAAGCAATGCTGAGAAGATTACATACAAAGTCAATCCAAATGTGTGAGGCAAATTTGTTGCAGGTGGTGCAAAGGATGCAAAATGTGTGAAAGACGTTGCTCACTAGCTAGATTTCCATCCACTTATTTTCATGTGCATTTTGGATATGCGCATAAAACAAATGGTTGATGGAAACACCAAGATGCGCATACATTTTGAAAATGCGCATAAAAAAACATATGCACATAACCAAGTAGATAAACTTTTTATTCGATAAGAAAATATGCGCATAAACTATGATGGAAATACTTTTACTGAACAAATTCCAGTATGTGCATTAAAAAAGGTCATGTGACTTTGTTATAATTAATAATGTGACTTTGATTTGTTATAATTATGATAAAAATGTGTGTGAATGGACAAACCAGCAGGCTGAGCACATTGTAAAACATCTGAAATGCTGTTTTGGTCATTCTAAAATGCCTTAACCATTTCAGTATTAGTGTTACTATATTATTAATGATCTCCAGAATCAAGAGTGTCTGTGCTCCACGTTTCACCCCTTCACTGCGTGTCAGGATTGTCTTCTAAGGTGCAAGTCATTTATTAAATGAAGAAAAGATTCACGCAGCTTCTCCTACCAGAGCAAATTCCATTTTTACTGTTGATATTTGGCACCAGATAGTCAGAAAGTGACGATTTTGTTTGCTTCGACTCCTTGCATGGAAATGCTGCTTTATTCGCACATCTTTTATGCGATTAATCCAGTTTTGCGCATAAAGTTAATTATATGAAGTGTCCTCTTCACTATACTGGGCATTAGGACTCACACAGACCGCAGATTGAGCACCCCCTGCTGGATTTTTCTGTCTTCTGCCACAATGTTTA
This sequence comes from Danio kyathit, assembly GCA_903798195.1. Classification (NCBI taxonomy): domain Eukaryota; kingdom Metazoa; phylum Chordata; class Actinopteri; order Cypriniformes; family Danionidae; genus Danio; species Danio kyathit. The sequence continues at coordinate 35,649,635 of LR812540.1, forward strand.
AATAGCAAATCCATTTGCGTCACTTTGTGGACTCATTGGTGTTCTGGTCTAGAAAAGAGGTGTGTTAAGGCAATGCGCCTTAACACACCTCACGTCTTGGTTGGCATGTTGCTTTTTTGGGGAACTAAAATAGACTGTTCAATAGACCAGCTGAGAGCGAAATATAATAATTTAACGATATAACACGATGAAATGGGCAACGACGTGGCGCAGTAGGTAGTGCTGTTGCCTCACAGCAAGAACGTCGCTGGGTCGCAGGTTCGAACCTCGGCTGGGCTGGGTCAGTTGGCGTTTCTGTGTGGAGTTTGCATGTTCTCCCTGCGTTCGCGTGGGTTTCCTCCGGGTGCTCCGGTTTCCCCCACAGTCCAAAGACATGCAGTACAGGTGAATTGGGAAAGCTAAATTGTCCATAGTGTATGAGTGTGAATGTGTGTGTGGAAGTTCCCAGAGATGGGTTGCGGCTGGAAGGGCATCTGCTGCGTAAAATCGTGCTGGATAAGTTGGCGGTTCATTCCGCTGTGGCGACCCCGCAAGGGACAAAGCCGACAAGAAAATGAATGAATGAATGAACACGATGAAATGTTTAAACTGTACAGTAATTTTATTTTAGATAAGGTTGCAAAGATTTATTTTTCATTTGATATAGTTTCATTTGTCTATCTTAAAACGCATAGAAATAAATGATGTCATTTATGATCTTTTTTCCTGTTTAGAATTTAACTGAGCTTTATATTGTCATTTATAAGGTATTTATAAAGCATGAATAGTCCTCACTTTAGATTAGGTCACAAAACTGCGTGAAGTTGAGTTGATAAAGCATTTATTGACATACAAATTAAGTATGCGTCTGAATAATAAGAATTATAAATGTTAATTTGAATAGTTTATTAATCATTTACTAACTCATTCTGAATGACCTTAAAAAACAACCAACAATGCTTAAATAACTAGTTTGTTAATAATGTAATACTTAGTTTAGGAATGAAAAATAAACCATTAACAAAGTATGAAAGTACAATTAGTAAGCACATTATAAATGTGGTTATAAATCAAGAATAGAGCATTTGTAGCTGCCGTTATAAACTGCTTACTAACGTTTATTAATGTAGAGTTAATGCTTAACAGATAATGAATTCACTATTTGCTAATGCTTAATAAATGGTTCATAGTGTGTAGTTATTATAAAGTGTTAATGTTTTTTGTTCCTAATGACATGCACAGATGAGTTGTTCACCACAAAACTAGCAATGTGAGCCAACACAGTTTAGTTTTGATTTCATGGGAAATTTGAGGAAGCGGCGAAAAAAAAAAAAAAAAAAAAAAACAATAGAGGGAAAGCACTGCAGCACTCAGTCCAAAACAAAAAGGAGGAAAAAACATTAAATACAAAATAAATGCTTGTGCAAAAAAAATCCAGCAACAAAAGCCCCTCCGTAGAGGGACTATAGTCTTTACTGTTGGATGTAGTTTCTTTGGTGCCCAGCAGGGGTGGTATCACAGAATGCAGTATCCAGGGATTGATTCAGCCATGAGGGAGAGCAAGAGCATTATGGTAGGCGAGGGGCTGGATTAGGCCTGGGTGATAAAATCGGTATCAGTATTTATTGACCGAACACCATTGTCAATAACGATAAAAAATGTTTGGTATGAAGTTTCGGTATGAAGGCTATTATTTTATTAAATTATGCTGAGTGCGCACCTTGCCAATGCCAATAAGCTTAGGGTGTAAATTTGTCATTTTCAATGGAGCATTGTGACTTACACGACATGCACATGGTGTGCAAGCGGTGCGCACGTGACGCACGTTCATTTTCCACGCGCACCTAGTTGAAAAACATCTTTTCCGAATGCCACGAGCGCACCACTAACCAATCTGCTTCACATTTTATATGGAATACACACCTTTCAGTAATAACGGCAGACTAATTACCTCAGACAAACACAGCACATCCAAACACTGCAGCGCTTTTTACTTTTATCCATAAACTTGCATTAGAGCTGCAGCAATGGTTTGTCCGTTTGTCATCCACTGGGAAAACGGTTAATGGTCACCTAGTTACGAGACGACAGGTGAGTGCAAGCGCAAAGCGAATTAAAAATGGTGAAGAAAACCACACGCTCACATTTGTCACTTCTATAAAAATACACGTGAAAATGAGTGCCGTATAGCAGTAGTGAAGAAATCCAGAGTGGCTTTTTGGTTTCTTTTCTTGTGCATCCCAGCCACAAGCACAACATCGGAAAGCTTTTTTTAGCTTAAGGGGTAATATAGTCATTCAACTTCACATTTTGTAATGTTGCAATATGTATTTGAAAAATGATGGTTGGTTCCTTTACTTAAAAGCTCAAATTTGATGATCATAATTTGTTTTGTTTACAGAGTTTGAGGTTTACTGTATCATTATTATTGACACCTTAACGTTTGCTTTGATTGTTCAGCATTTACACTTTACCATTGCACACACATTGTAACATTTTATTTATCAAGTTTAAGAGTCTCTTTAGCACTTATGTTTATTTTATTATAAAGAGATGAGGTATTTTGTTTAAATATTTTTTTTTTGACAATTTAATCTATTTGCCTTAGTAATGTTGATAAATGAAAAAAAAAATCCTTATATTCCTAAATGTACTTTAAAAAATATTTAATAATTGTTGATACCAAAAGATATGATACATGATTTTGTGATAAATGTTTTTGTAATATTGCCCAGCCCTAAGTTGGATGATACAGTAGTAGGTGTGTCCGTGCTTGCCTATTTTTAAGTAAGGTCAGTTTCATTGTTTACAGCCAACATTTTGTAATGACAAGAAAGCAACCCAGTAAAAACAGCAAGGAATTAAATCCTGTTTTATTGTACAGTAATTCATTGATAGCACAAAGATGAAAAGCAGCTACTGCATGTTTCTTACTTTTTCACTACTGATCAACACCAATGGTAAGTTTTTTTCTTTTTCAACTACCATGCATTTGGAGCTATGATCAGTTTGTCAGTATGTGGATTAAGATGAATGAATAAATAAACTGAAATGTGTGTGCAAGCTGATTTCTAACATCATATTGAAAATACAGTATTTGGTAGTAGAGCAGTTGTTACCTTCATTTTTCAGTTTATATATAATGACAGAACATTATGAAGTTACCATTCAAACTGGTTTTCTGCGATGCAAATGTTTCACCAAATCTACTGTCACCTAGGTTTAACCTGTGTTATCTAAAACTTACAGTAGCTTATTGGTAAAAAAATAAAAAAAAGTGCAGTATTGGTTAATTAGTTTATTACTTAGTCATATTACCACAGCAACTGTAGTATAATTACCACAACAGATTAATTCAAGCAGCATTACTATAAATTACAAAAATTTATTTATGTGGGATGAATGTGCTGTAACTGAATCATATTCAGAGAAATTAGGAGTTTATTGAAGCAAAACACACATTTAAAGGAGTGGTGTGTATTTTTAAGGCTTGGTTGTGTTTATAAGGCAGGGCAAGGCAAGGCAAGTTTATTTATATAGCACATTTCATACACAGTGGCAATTCAAAGTGCTTTACATAAACAGGAATAAAAAAGACAAGTGTAAGAAAAAAACAGATAAAAACAGATAAAGATGGAAAGCAATGTGTGTTCATGCTTCATTTCTAAAAAAGGATCACATTATTATTTCATAAATCTTGCTTTGATTATATACAACTACTCAGCTAACATAAAAACGACTGTCATACTTCCTTCCTCCGAAAGTCCCGCCCTCAAGAGGCTCTGATTGGTCAGCTAACATAATGTGCTGTGATTCGCAGATTGGCTCCACGTCACCAGGAAAGATATCACACCTCTAATAGCACATGCTGTGCCTCTGCTGTGTAAATACTGTTAGTCAGTGTAGCTGTTAGCCATATCAGTTTAAGCCTGAATCTTTCACATATGAAATAAGTGTGTAAGTAATATGAAAAGTTCACATATCTTTTGCAAGTTTGTTATTTGAGTTGTCAAACAAAGGGAAAAGATCAATTTTAACAAATAAAAATACTCACATGTTTTGACTCACAATCCACAGCTTCTTCTCTTATGGTTGGGGTTGCTCCTTTAAAGAGTTTTTAGCCGAATCCAGCACTGAACTGGGAGAGATTCTGGAAGCTATCCTTTGTCAAATGCTAGAGCTATATATTTTTTTTATAACTCTCTGGAATTAAATGAAATTAAACTGTAAGCACTTCTCTCTTTGTGTCGTGTCTTTTGGACAGAGCAGCGTTTGGACGCCATTTTAGCTTTTTCTGGTATAACATTACAGTGCCTCTGACCATCCCCCTTTGCTGCGTGGGGTGTATGCGCGTGGTAAATGTGTGTGGTGAATGCACGTAACCTGAAGCTTTTGTGATCTCACTAGCTCGGATGTATGTTTTTGTAGTCCCCAAACTTTGTTAGCTGTAGGCTTTGCTAAGCTAACTCTGTAAAAGCCAACGTCTCCCTTTGCATTGAACTTGAGCATATTGCATTCAGAGATGTTGTTTGTTCACACAGCTACATTACACATCAACTAAAGTTTAAAATATGACATTGTAGTGGACCACCCCTTTAAAGGTTTGCTAATAGTGAGAATTGAACCTTTAAATAAAGTGTGACTATAAATTCTTTCCAAATAGTACTATTCAATCATCTGATGAAATGTTATAGATACAGTATATTCTAATATATATAACAGAAAAATAAAATATCACAATGTTAGATTTTTCCAATATCCTGCAGCCCTAATAGCTGCACAGCAATGTCTTTTGTATTTTGATGTTTGTTTTTAACGCTGTTTAAATAAATTTATTATAACTGCCAAAAAATTCTAAAAGTTTTCCGTCAATACAGATGCATCACTGGTACTTTTCACACAGACACCCCAGTCTGGAAAGTCTGAAAATGTGAATTATGCATTTCCCTACTCATATGACTATGTGGTTGCGTTAATCTGTCATCTGTCACATTAAGCTTGAATGCAGGAACAGATAACTCACTTGTTGACATACCTGTTTTCCATCAGTCATCACCACTCAATGCACCTTTTTGTTCATGTAAGAGCAGGTGCAGCCATTGTAATTAAATGTATTCACTTCCATGGAATTTTACCTGAACAAAACAGCTTGTTAGGCTGATTGCTTTTGCAATCTAGTGTTATCTTTAGATATTTTTTTATGTGCTGCCATAAACATTTTGGTTTGTAGCACAAGTAATTTGTTTACTACCATTTGTTATTGCTAGTCATTTACCCTTAGACAAATAAACTCCTAACACAATCTCTGTAAAAAGCTTGCTTCTGCATTGCAGAATATAAAAAAGCCTATATGCTCACACTATTTTATTGCTAGATCTGTGCTAAACTTCTTTCTCCACCTTGTGGTAATGACAGAAATAACAATATTAGAATCAACCAGTTGCTTTGCAAAATTATTTACTGTATAGTGATCTATGGCAACCCACGATATAGATTTATGGCATTTGGTCTGTGCCTTTTATAGCTTATAGACTTTGACCAGAAATCAGCAAGAGTTACTTCATTATATAATGATTTTTCACTAAAGAATTAAGATGAATGGTTGTATTAAATTACATACCATAATAATAGGATAAAGGGTTTACAAACTAGCTTTGAAAAAAGTATAGAATCAAGCATCAGGCTTTTAAAATCAGAAGTGAAATTGTTTGGGAACGCTTAAAGGTGCAGTATGCAAGTTTGACACCTAGTGGTTGAGCTAGGTATTACATTCCTGGATCAAAACAAACGCAAGCGCAGGTTGCCAGATTGAGGAGCGAGTCTGACTTAAGTCGTGTTGTAAATTAAAGCAACGACACGCGATAGAGGAAATATTTTCCATATTAAAAAGAGTTTTTGTTCTAACCAACACCTGGAATTGATATACTAGAAACAGCTTCTGTTTCTTGCAGCTGACCAGCAGGATAAACTGTTATCACCACAGGTACACCTCATGGACTTTATTCAGTGTTAAATGCTAACAATGTGAATTTGGTAACACTTTATAATAACAGTACATGAATAATGATGTATTAATATGTAAACTAAACATTACTTTATTATGAATTAATGATGAGTTAAGGTATGCACTAATCATGAACTAACTTGAACTACAACATGAGTCACATGAGTTCATGTGTGAATTACGGCTACCTTAATTACTTGTTAGTACATGTTTGTTTGTTAGTTAATGTTTTAATTACCACATTAGTTTATGCTTAATTTAACCATCATGAACTCATGATATGTTAATATATAATTATGTTGTGACTTTACTTGAAGGGGCACATCATCATTAACCCATTCTTAACTACTCATGAACTCCTTATACACGTCCAACTAGTCAGTTTACACTGAATAACAATAGAAAAGTGTTCGGTCAACATCAGCATGAACAGGAGTTCATGAATAGTTAAGGATGAGTTAATGATGATGTGCCCCTCCAAGTAAAGTCATGACAAAAATGTCAACGTTTACTTGTTTAATGATTTCTGTAACTTTTTCCAACCATTTATCATTCAACATTGTTTCAACTTTGAAGCGACAACTGACGTTTTTTCAACCGCATTTCAACGTTGAAGCCTGGTCATATGCAGGCAGTTTTTCAACCATTGAACATTAAACGTTGTATCAACCTTATTTCAACGTTGTTTGTCAATAATGTAATGTAATGTTTGTCATCCCTGTTAAATCGTATTTTTTAAATGATCAGTCCAGGAGGTGGCGCTGATCGACTACAGCATTAGTTCAAAAACTTTAAAAAGCAAGTAAAATAGAGTAAAACTATCATTTCAAAGCTGTCCGAATGTGACTGTTTACACGCATCAGCTGCCGACCGGAAGTTCTTAGCATTCTCCTTGGGCATACCCACAAAGCATAATGGGTAATTTTGTGTTCTAAGAAAAAGGTCTATAAGTGAACAGTGTTGTGCAAGTTACTTCCAAACTGTTCCAAATTACTTGTTACTGTTACTTAAAAGTAATCCCTTACATTACAATATTACTGTCTCAAAATTGTAATATATTACATTACTCTATTATTACTTTTTAGTTACTTTCACCAAAATAATTACAGAATTAGAACTTAACATTCTAAAATGACCAATGACCAAAATGACTGCAGAGCATCCAGTAGAAAGCGATATGATGTAGCAGAATGACTGTGACCTATCCAGGCTACTATTAATACAGTATATAATTGGCAACATGAAGGCTCAAGACAATGCAAGAAAGGATGACAGTCAGATTCACAAATGATCCGTTAAAAGTATGGTAGAGGTAAAGTGATTATCTGGCAATATCTGTGAATAGCTTGACTATATTCATATTAGACACAACAGGCCTATATGTAAATTCCAATGCCATGACAAAATGCAGATTTCTTTTCTCTTCTTATTGTTGCCATTATTGTATTCACTTTAAATTCAAGTGGCTCACAACACAAAACTGTCATGCACAAAGTGAGCATGATGAACATAGCTTTCTCAATATAATGCTCAAGCACCGATTTTCTCTGTTTGTGGACAAAACTGCTTGTAAGCTCTCAAATATATGCTGCTCGCATGCAAATTTTCTCAGGCTCTTTCAAATATGCACTGCTCATGCACAAATTGTCTTGCTCGCTCTCAGTACACTCGCTCAGTGAGATTATGCAGACTCGTAATTTGTGTCTTGTGTTTCCTCTTCCTTTGGTGCTTTTTGATATGATTTATATTGGTGCACTGTTTATTAACAATAACCAAAATGTTAAAATAGACTATAATTTTTAATCTAATAAACCATAAAATTTTTGGCTGTATGTTATATGATGAGATATTTCCAGTTTTAAACACTTAAAGACACAGAATAGACGTTGGATGTAAAGAATACGTTTTATTTTAAATACATTTATTAAACATCTAAAAGGTGCACCATACTAATCAAATTAAAAAACATTTAAACTAAAATATAACAAACGCAAGCAAGAAATGTAACTGTTATAGAAAATAGGGAAAAACTTGATATGGTATTATAGCCTACTGGACTATTCACTCTTCAAATGAATCTCACTATCAATCTCATTTTATCATGGCAACTAAAATAAAGTAAACTCGTCTCTGTTGACTTCCACATTGTTGATGAGATTGTGGAGGACATTTTCCCTGTCATCCTCTTCATTTTGAGGAGAAGCTGTTCCACAGGGCCCCTGAACACATGGCATGTACTGTGTTTTGAACAGTACTATAGTAAAGTACTTCACTTAATCTGTTGTGGTAATACTATAGTTGCTATGGTAACACAACAAGTGTAATATAAACAAATGACCCAGTGCTGTATTTTCTTTTTACAATATAGGGTATATTATACTACAATTCACCACACTTTACTGTAGTAAAACTACACTTTCTATTTCATTTGATCAGTTCACTATTCTTAATACTACAGTATGCTGAAGCATTCATTACCAAGTTGTAAATAATACTAGCCTAAAACATATGCAGTATACGTAACACTCAAAACACTAGTGTTTATTATAGAATTTACCTTAACCTGTAGGTAAATAGTGTAGCAATACAGTATATAAACCATATCAACATTCTTGGGATAACAATTTAACAGGAGGATCTCTGGAGAGCAAAAGCACGAAAAGAGGAGGAAACACAAAGCACAAATTGTGAGTCTGCATCATCTGACGGAGCGAGAGCAGATCATCATTCGCACGTGAGCAGCCCAGCCAGTGTTTTGAGTGCACGTGAGGAGTTTTGTCCATGAATAGAGGAAACCAGCACGTTCGTTTGCTCGTATTACATGAATGCGCTCTCGACTTGTAATACTGCGCTTACGACATCTGTCAGTGAAATAACGCCATGTGCACGTATGTCCATCTCACGAATGTACTGTCTTCTGCCATTTTCATCTATTTGCCACTTTTCCTCTGCGCGTTACACCGTTACTGCGAACCGGGCTGAGCCAATAGCCCTGGACCTCGAGCTCAGAGGCTGAAATCATTCCGCGTTCAAAGTAAAAAGTTCCAATAACCAGAGGCATATTAATGACAACACACACGTATGTTCACTCACCACGAACAGGAAACAAAACTGCGGTATTTTTTATTTGTTAATGTCTTGCGGGCGAAAAGTTTGTGGTAACGCACGCGTTTCTGAACATGTACAGAGTAAAATATTACTGAAAATGTATTAGTAATGCCTTACACTACTGCGTTACAGGAAAATGTAATACGTTACTGTAATATTACTTTTGTAAAGCATTACTCCTAACACTGTAAGTGCATTGGATGAACAAAATTGCATGAATTGGATGAACTAAATAATGTGTGTGTGTGAGAATGAATGTGTATGGGTGTTTCCCAGTACTGGGTTGTGGCTGGAAGGGCATCCGCTGTGTAAAACATATGCTGGAATAGTTGGTGTCTCATTCCGCTGTGGTCACCTCTGAAATAGAGACTAAGCTGAAGGAAAATTAATAAATAAGGTGTTCTATTGTTTATTGATGATTAATAACAATACAATGTTTTAAACAGAAAAAGTATAGTATTTTATTTACTAAAATAGTGTCATCTTTTTCTGTTTTAAAATGTATTTTTGTATGTCCATAAGTTGCCACACCTTACTCATTTTTATTAAAACAACAAATATATTTGGTTAGAAACATGAGTGTTATGGTGGCGTAGTAGGTAGCACAATCGTCTCACAGCAAGAAGTCTCAGCTGGGTCAGTTGGCATTTCTGTGTGGAGTTTGCATGTTCTCCCCGTGTTCACATGGGCTTCCTCCAGGTGCTCCGTTTTTCCCCACAGTCCAATGACATGCAGTACAGGTGAATTGAGTAAGCTAAATTGGCCGTATAGTGTATGTGTGTGAATGAGTGTGTATAGATGTTTCCCAGTCATGGGTTACAGCTGGAAGGGCATCCGCTGTGTAAAACATATGCTGGATGAGTTGGTGGTTCATTCCGCTGTGGCGACCCCAGATTAATAAAGGTACTAAGCCAAAAAGAAAATGAATGCATGAATGAATGAATGGTTAGGAACATGATTAACTTAATCGTATACATTTTTTATATTGTGTATATGGGTAAAATATTTTAAAGATTCACATAGACTTATTAACAAACTGCTTTATTTAACCACTCATTACTGTCATGAAATTGTCAATCATGTAATCCTGGAAACCATTGTTTTTGTTCACTAGATGTGTCAGGCGGTGAGACTGAAGTGACGGAGATGTCAGTGACAGAGGGAGAAAATGTGACGCTACCCATAAGTGTTGCAAAAACGAAAGATCAACTGATCGTATGGTACTTTGGGCCAGACAAAATTCTACTTGCTCAAATCAATGGAAAGGCTGACAGCACCTGGACAAGGGACAGATATGTGAAGCTGGATGATCACAATGGATCTCTCACTATCACAAATGTTACAGCAAAACATTCTGGAGTTTATAAACTTAAGATTACCAACAGCAACAAGGCTTTATACAAGAAGTTCATTGTTAAGGTCTATGGTGAGTATTTACAATTCTGTGGCTTAAAAAGTATGCAACTACACACAGGGAGTGCAGAATTATTAGGCGAGTTGTATTTTTGAGGATTAATTTTATTATTGAACAACCATGTTCTTAATGAACCCAAAAAACTCAATATCAAAGCTGAATATTTTTGGAAGTAGTTTTTAGTTTGTTTTTAGTTTGAGCTATTTTAGGAGGATATCTGTGTGTGCAGGTGACTATTACTGTGCATAATTATTAGGCAACTTAACAAAAAACAAATATATACCCATTTCAATTATTTATTTTCACCAGTGAAACCAATATAACATCTCAACATTCACAAATATAAATTTCTGACATTCAAAAACAAAACAAAAACAAATCAGTGACTAATATAGCCACCTTTCTTTGCAAGGACACTCAAAAGCCTGCCATCCATGGATTCTGTCAGTGTTTTATTCTGTTCACCATCAACATTGCGTGCAGCAGCAACCACAGCCTCCCAGACACTGTTCAGAGAGGTGTACTGTTTTCCCTCCTTGTAAATCTCACATTTGATGATGGACCACAGGTTCTCTATGGGGTTCAGATCAGGTGAACAAGGACGCCATGTCATTAGTTTTTCTTCTTTTAGACCCTTTCTTGCCAGCCACGCTGTGGAGTACTTGGACGCATGTGATGGAACATTGTCCTGCATGAAAATCATGTTTTTCTTGAAGGATGCAGACTTCTTCCTTGACCACTGCTTGAAGGTGACTTACAGAAACTGGCAGTAGGACTGGGAATTGAGCTTGACTTCATCCTCAACCCGAAAAGGCCCAACAAGCTCAACTTTGATGATACCAGCCCAAACCAGTACTCTACCTCCACCTTGCTGGCGTCTGAGTCGGACTGGAGCTCTCTGCCCTTTACCGATCCAGCCACGGGCCCATCAAGACTCACTCTCATTTCATCAGTCCATAAAACCTTAGAAAAATCAGTCTTGAGATATTTCTTGGCCCAGCTTGTGTTTCTTGTTCAGTGGTGGTCGTTTTTCAGCCTTTCTTACCTTGGCCATGTCTCTGAGTATTGCACACCTTGTGCTTTTGGGCACTCCAGTGATGTTGCAGCTCTGAAATATGGCAAAACTGGTGGCAAGTGGCATCTTGGCAGCTGCACGCTTGACTTTTCTCAGTTCATGGGCAGTTTATTTTGCGCCTTTGTTTTTCCACATGCTTCTGGCCTGTTGACTATTTTGAATGAAACGCTTGATTGTTCGATGATCACGCTTCAGAAGCTTGGCAATTTTAAGAGTGCTGCATCCCTCTGCAAGATATCTCACTATTTTTGACTTTTCGGAGCCTGTCAAGTCCTTCTTTTGTCCCATTTTGCCAAAGGAAAGGAAGTTGCCTAATAATTATGCACACCTGATATAGGGTGTTGATGTCAATAGACCACACCCCTTCTCATCACAAATATGCACATCACCTAATATGCTTAATTGGTAGTAGGCTTTCGAGCCTATACAGCTTGGATGATGTGGTCAAAATACTCATTTGCCTAATAATTCTGCACTCCTTATATATACCTGTGTAAACTGTATATAATTAGTTTTAGTGCTGTCAAATTATTAACAGTGACATCCAAAATAAAGATTATATTTACATTTTATATATGTGTACTGTGTATATTTATTGTTAATATATAATTTTTTGATGGCATTTTTAATGGCGTTAGATGAAGAGCCCCGCCCTCCAACATGGAAAGAGCAAATTCCCTCCTCTCCAGATTGCCCGGCCCATTTACCGAACTTAGCAGCGTCCTGGGGCGGGGGGCGCTGGTTGTTGCGAGATGCTCGACACAGCCGCTTGGCCGGAGGCGCAAACAGGGGCAGCAGAGCAAAAGCCACAGGCGGGCGCTCTCGGCGAAAAGCAGTGGCTCGCTGGGGGGGGGGAGCGGTTTTACGATCCCGCCGATAGATGACATCACTCATCGCCTCCGACTGCTCCTTCACCGCCGCGAATTCCTGGATGAATTCACCGACGGTGTCGCCGAACAGGCCAGTCTGGGATATAGGTGAGTTAAGAAAGCGAACTTTGTCAACATTACGCATATCAACCAGGTTTAGCCCGAGGTGGCGTTCCTAGGCCACTAATGTGACCATCGTGAGTGCTCTGAACCGGGCTCAAGCACGGTTCACTTGGCCGGCCCTGGCCCAGTTGGAAGAGGTGGGCCTGAGCGCGGTTCACTTGGGCTCAGGCGCGGTACGCTTGCAGTATGAGTGCAAGCGTGCCTAAGCCCAAAACTGAAAGCGAGACGTGACATTTAAGGGACTGTATCATATGGATTAATTAATCATTCGTGCTGTTCAATGAACGCAAACTGTCGTAGTTTATTAAAGACGCAAACCCCTCACTGCACGACAGCTGCACCTTCAGCAAACCTCTTAATTCCTGCAGCACGAGGACTGTATGAGCGTCAAAAGTGGCTCATCTGTTCGGCGAAATATTTGACTGCGTGTCACCACATATCAATTGACTTAAACAGTATAACTAAAGAAATCTCCACTGTGCTAAGCGAGAGCGCTTCTCTTCCTAAACTGAACAGCGCATCATCGATGACGTAAGCGTGCCCAGGCCCGAATGTAATGTGAGTGCGGGCCGTCGGGGGAGACAGGAAGGGGGACAAGCGTGTTTTGGCCCGGTTCAACGCAACTGTATATAGTACGCCCTAATTGTCATTGACGCCGCCAACTCATTGGCCCGTTTTTATACTCTTTATATATATATATATATATATATTAGAGGTGTGAACCTACACTGGTCTCACGGTTCGGTTCGGTTACGATTATCATGCCATCGATTTGGTTCAATTTGATATCTCGATGCATCACGGTGCATGGACGATTCTTTCCATACACAATTTTATATTTTCTTCACAGCACAGCAATTCTTGTATTAAAATGTGTAAATATATTTTTATTTACTATTTGTAAAACAATTTTGGCCTTTAATACAAACAGTCAGATATATAAACTGTACCTTTAAACAACACGAGCATTTATAGCAAATAAACAAATATAAATATATCCCGCTCGCTTTCTAAACCTTGTCTACCAAGTTCTTTCTTACACCCCTTTGATTGGTCACGCGTTCAACAGAAAGGGCTGTGATTGGCTCTTACACACTGGCGCTCTTCACAGATGCACTCTTGGGCCACAGTGAGAGGGAGAGAAATGGAGATTAGTTTCATTCTCTTAAGCGCTGTGAAATAGGGGCTTCTGCTGTAAGTGTCAGTAAAACACTGTCCAGCAAACACACACGCAGTGAAATTGTGCACAGTTTCTGAGTTTTTAAGTAGTTGGAGCGTTGTAAATACTCGCGCTTGCCTCCCTCGCTATAGTAAGCTACGGCAACATAGCGCATATGAGATAAATGACATCAGTACATAATACATTATGATTATTACTGAACCGATACCGAATTGTCCGTGCCTGCATCGTGGTGCACCGAAGAAACAATTAATTTTGACACCCCTAATATATATATATATATATATATATATATATATATATATATATATATATATATATATATAACTAAATATAACATACTGTAACTAAAGACAAATTTAATGAACTAGATTAAAATTTGCTCAAAGAAAGCAGGGCAGGTTCTTAAAGAATCTTTTTTTAACCCTAGTCATATGATAAAATTTGAATTTGTATTGTCTGTTGTAAAGACTGTAACATGCTGTTATGCAAGAAAAACAAATCAGATCTAAGCAATCTGGCAATAAAGTTGTATCATATCTTGTCAAACACCAAACTGGATGCAATAAATTCTTAATAATCATTTGACAGCACTAATTACCATAGTTTTCAGGGGTTTTTTTTAATTATTGAAAGACTTATTCAGAAATATTCATTTTTATTTACTTCCTAATATGTATTGTACTTTTGCATTATTATTATTTTTTGTTTATTTGTTTAATAGTTTGTTTTAAATCCCAAGCAAACTTTTTCTATATTAAGAGGGTGTTTACTTGTGAACCTTTTAGATTTCTTAAAGCACATTTTTTTAAAATGTATTTCAAAGTGCAGTTTTAGGACATCATTGTTGGACATCGTTGTTGTTTTTGTGGAAAATGGACGAAAAACTTTTTTTAAGAATATTTGAGGAAAAAGAATGGTTGGTTCGCATGGTAATTGTTTCTCAGAATTTACAAGGGGATTTATTCATGTCTGAATAATAATGTATGTGTTTTTCTCACCACACAAGTGAAAATCCCCAAACAGGGACTGTAGCTTATCGCCTCTGTATTTGCATTTGTCCTTTGCCTTTTCTCTCTTGATACCGCTCAAAGGTACCAGTTAGAAATCCAGCCCTGCACGACCAGGACCAACTGGAGACCCAGCAGAGCATCGCAATGGACACCCTTCAGCAACAGAGAAGGGAGCGACAAGAGGATGACATGACTGGACTCTTGACACACAATTTGAGCCACCAGGAGCTGACCAGCATCATCATCTCCTTGGCCAACAAGAGATAAATGAACTCAAACTGCAAACTACAGATTTCTCATAGGAACAGACTTCTGCTCAGAACTACACAGCCCAGCAGGAGGAAGCATAGGACCACTGCAGGGACACAGAAACAAACCTCCAGTCTTCAGGAGGCTCTGACAGCAGCCAAGCACCGTTAGCAGTTGGAAAGAGCCACCAGAAAGAAACTGGAATTTTTCAGGAACTGTTTCACACAAAGACACTGTAAAAACCGCCATTGTGGAACTTAAAAAAAGAGACATTAAAGCTAATGCCCTTAAAGGTTATTATTTTTGTACAGATTGTATTGTTTTACAAGCACACACATTTTTTAATTTAATATTAGTTTTGGTAAAAACATGCATCATGCAACATACGTCCATATTTCTTTTAGAAATAATATGGAAAATATTCCATATTCTAGAATCTTATACATAAATCACATGTTATGACAAGCATGGTCTGAAGTGAGCAGCAGTGATTCGGTGCACTGCCCCCTAGTGGTCCGGACATACAAAAAAAAATAGCTTTTTGCTTTTAACTTCTCAACTCTGTCCAAAATTAATAAAACCTGTCTATATACATCCAATAGAACATGACAAGTCTATTTGCCCAGGTCAGCCATTTTGGTCATTGGCCATTTTGAATTATGCCAAAAATTGCTATATTTTACGGACGCATTGGTGAATTGTTATGAAAGTTGGTATGTGTCTTAAGGACTGTACCCTGAAGGTGCTTAAAAAGTTTTGATGCAGTGCCACCTTTTGGTCAAACGTTATAACAATATTTCTAAAAATGCTAATAACTTTGAACTAATTTTGCCTATTGTTATGAAACTTGTGTTGTTGAAAATATCAATACCAATTATGTCTTAATTAACTGAACTTCCTGTCCACCATCTAGTCTTAAGTCAAAAACCTACTTTTTTAACTCCTCCTACATCATTTGGCTTATTTGCACCAAATTTGAAAGGTCATCTTCAGACCATGTTGACAAAAAGTTATTGAACTTGTGTCGATGGGTGTAACATTTTTTTGTTTTTGTTTACTTTTGTTTACGCAAACACCAGAAAAAAAATTTAACTGTTGGTAAAGTAAGAGTGTAAAAGCCATTTTTCAGGTGATGTATCAAAAAACAAAAATATGACTAAAGCATACAATAAATGCATCACAAATCAGTTCATTTTAGTTCAATTTGGGTTTATTATCAGTAATGAAGTAATCAAGATAATCAGTAAACACACACACACATACACACACACACAAACAAATGTTGCCTAATCACTGGCCAGTAGCACTACTTGAAAATAAATTATGCTCTCCTTTTTTCTTCTGGCTTGCAAATTTCTCAATAACCGTTAAAGTCAGTCATCTCAGTCACCAGTCTCTTCTCTATTGACAGCATAGCCAATGCATTCAGCCTCTCTTGCGTCATGCTGTTTGAAACAGCACACAGAAATAGTAAAAGGGATGACTTACATGAACCTGCCGGCCAACTCAGTTTGTCATAACAAATGCTGGAAAAGCCCCGAATATTCGCGCGCTCGCGATCACTTGACTACTGGTGAATTTGCAAAGACGGTCGATCTGGTCCAAGCTCCTTGATTATTATTTTTTCTTCATCCAAACGCCTTGTGAACGGATATCTTTGCAAAGATAAAACAGAATTTTCCTTCATTTTTGAGAAATTGCATTCTAAGCTCTTTGGTGAGAATGGTCCAATCACATAAGGCCAATCATAGAAAAACAAACATGATTCGTTCTAACAACAAAAATGGGAGGTTTCGGGGCGCAGAGCGCTGCGCCCCAGGGACAATTTAAAACAGGCCAATTAGAGCTTATCGTCATATCACGTGCATTGCAAAAGTTTGTGTACCTACATAGACACCCATTAGTCCGGCGCCCTGCACACATATGAAAAAATATTGTTCATACATTTTTTTAAAATAAATGTTAGTATGACTACAATAAATGTTAGAATGTTATAATTAAATCAATTTATTTAGTTAATATTTGTGATAATAAACATTAACATATTAAAGGGATCTAACTTGAAGGGGGGCGGCGCCCCAGCGCCCTCTATTGACCAGCCGCCACTGGTCATGCCTACAACACAGATACCAATTATGCCATAATGTGCCAAGCTTCCTGTCTGCCATTTTGATTTTGTTCAATCAATTCTTTTTTAACTCCTTCAAGACCATTGGTTCAATCTTTACCAAATTTGACTCCGATCATCTTCAGACCATGTAGACCAAAAGTAATGGAATTCACGTCGATAGACAAAACTGTTGTCATTTAGCATATGCTCAAACTTGATGTAATGCTGCCAGATGACATTACAGGCTGAATCCCTGTAATGGTTTAAAGTATTGAAACCAAACTTAATGTGTGTGACCTGACATTGACCAAACTACATCAGTTTGAGCCACCTTCTGGGTAAAATTGACAAACAATTAAATTCTATCAATACAAATCATACAAATTTTATCAAATGACTTTTGAATATTTTTGTCTATTGTCATGAGACTGGTCTTGCAGATTTCTTGGATCATACAAAAGAACATTGATATAATTTATTCCCTTACTGACACATCTTCCTGTCCACCATCTTGAATTAGTTTAAAAATCTGTTGTTATGAACTCTCCTTATATTGTTAGCCTAATTTCCACCAAAATTGGCTCAGACCATGCTGCCAAAAAGTTGCTCAGTAGCCTGTTGCCGTGCTTGTTTATGATGTGGCCGCTGGGCTGCTTGGCCCCGATAATTGCTGCTTGCAGCTATATTTATTATTAATATTACTATTATTAATATTATTAAGTAGGCTATTTTATTTTAATACTTTATTTAAAATGCCTACTTTTACAACTTTGACACACTCAAACCATTGCATTAGCCACTGTTGCAGCCTTTTTGTCATATTGATGTTATTCTTCAGTAGTGTGCTCACTTTTGCGTTTGTTTTAGAACTTTAGATTCAGTTGTCTATGGGAGAAATGAATAGGAATAATAAATAGCAGAAAACTGTTAATCTACTTGTCTACAAGCAAGTGTGTTCATTAATATACCTTACATGAAAATTCTAAATAAATCAGTAAATATCAGTTACATCAAAAAAAAAACATCAGTTTTCAGCATAACGAGCTGAATCAATGGAAGTGTATGAGACCAGGAATTAATGGAAGTGAATGACACCAGAAGTACAGATATATTTAAATAGGCTACTATAAATAAAACCATTTTAATGTATCCTATATTTTGTGTTTTGGAGATTTCCATCTGAAACACTTCATAGTGAAGTACGGAGTTCTCAACCACTGCAAGATGTATATGCACAATATGCACATCAACCATTTCATGAAAGTAATAGCATTCATACTTTGGGTTCACGCTTACCTATTTTTTTAAAGTGCAAAGTAAACAGGAAGATTTTTTGGAACAGTAGTTTTGCGAGGGAATGCAAACCATTTTTGCGAGGGAACACAAAAACATTATGAAATGTATTTTCCTCCCACCCAGTTTATTTTCCTCCAACCCAGTTTTTATTTCTCCCACCCATTTTTAAAGAGGGGTCTGTATGCAAACTTGGTGCAATTGCAAGTTGAACTGCATGCACCTTTTAATGCCTACACCTAGCCCCACCCCTAACTCTACCCCTCACAGTGACCTCACTATCCCCATTGAGTGCATTGTGTCTGAGACATGCAGTCTTGGCTTTCAAATGCCAGTTTGCATCCAGATACTATTGATTTTTTTCCCCTTCCAGGTCTTTTTATATCTCCACACAGAAGCAGAACGAAAATTCAGTCGATCACATAAACAAGTTTTAACAAACTCTTAAGAGTGAGACACTGCAGGACTCCATCATGTTTTTGTTTCCCGATCTTAAAAACCTTTTCTTCTTTACTTCCAGCTCAACTTCTCATTCCTGAAATCACCTGTGAGAATTCAAATTATTCTTCTGAAGGGTTATCAGTCTCTCGCTGTATGCTCGTGTGTTCAGTGGTGAATGTGAGAGATGTGAGTCTCTCCTGGTACAAAGGAAACAGTTTAATCTCCAGCATCAGTGTGTCTGAACTCAGCAACAGTCACTCCCTGGAGGTGGACTATGAGGATAAAAACACCTACAGTTGCATGATCAACAACCCCATCAGCAACAAGACTAAACAATTTAACATTGATGAACACTGTCCGGTACATAAAGGTATGTGATGTTGGAGTTCATGCTCTGAACTCTGAATCTCTCAGCCATGCATTTAATAAAGTGGCTTTAAAATACAGTAACTGATAAGATGTACTACATAATTTTATATTGTGTTTGCCTACAATAATGTATTTTTACATTTCCATATAACTTTTGCTTGTACTTTTAGATCTTTATTGAATTTGTTAGTACTTTTAGTTTTTCTTTGTCTTTTCAGTTTCTAGATTTGGACGGATAGGCCTATATCTTTCAGTGTATTTGATTGCAGTGCTGCTTTTAGCAGCATTCATTTGGATGATATGTAAAAACAAATCCAGATTTCAAAAAGGCAGGTCTTATACTTTTTTCTTATACTAAGTATTATTATCTTCTAATGAACTGAAAAAAAAAAAACATCATGTGTCATTTTGTTTTTCAGTAAACCTAGAAGCTGGGCATGCAGAAAAAAATTAGCTCTGACCATCAAGGAACAAGTTTGAAGCGGATTTGAGTCCATTATTACTTCCTATTAATGTTTTTCTTGTTTGTTTGTTTTATATCTATTGTATCCTGCACCTTGATATACTCATGATCAAAATCCTAAAACCAGTGAAAAATGACAAGTATTCAAATCTCATGCTAGTTGTGAGTGCTTCAAAATGGAAGACACCGGAGCAAGTGACAAAAAAGAGAGAGCAGACAATGTATAGAAAACTGAATTTCAACTCAAACAGCTGTATATCATATATATTTAAATACATTTAAAATGGCTGTCTTACTGCATCCAACCTCTGCAGCGATCACATACTGTGAGAGACTTGGTTGTGCAGCTCAACAGTCCAGCCAGCTCAGAGAGAAAAAAAGAAATTAGTTTATACTATCAGGAGGTTATTACAGTATGACTGCATAAAGAACAACGACATGAAATAATTTTTATGCAGATATGAACTTTTTAAGACTATGGTGTTAAACTTTCGATCAGCTGATAAACTGAGTTGAAATTCTGTTTTCTATACATTGTCTGCTCACTCTTTTTTGTCACTTAGGGGAGTGCGGGGACGAAAGTACCATTTTTCATAAAAACCTATTTTTAATAGATAATGTAGACAGAAATATATTTTGTGTGGTTACTACGGCCCAATCCCAATTCTACCCCTTAGCCCTTCCCCTTACCCCTACCCCTCGTTTTGCGCGTTCCCGTCAAGGGGTAGGGATGTCCCAATTCTCTTTAGCTTGAAGGCGTAGGGGTAAAACTGGATTTATAGTTTCACCTGGCGTCGCATCGCGCACCTCCGCTGACTGCGCGCGCACCTCGCGAAACGGACGAGGCTTTTATACTTGCCGCGTTCGCCGTTGTGATATACTTTAAAACGACAGGGGGCAGTCAGAAGTAACTGACCGTGAAGTCAGACAGATAAACAGAGAAGTAGGAAGTTGTGTACATGGGTCTCCACTTTGCCATGGCCTCTTTTGGCTTTAAAGGGCCACGAAACCCCCTTGTCTTAGCAGGGTGTTTTCACACCTCTAGTTTGAAAAAAGTCAGGAAAGTGGGCATGTCCAGCTCTGGGAGTGTCGGGGGAGGGAAAGAGGGAAGGATTTGCAAAGAAGGGAGTTTCCAAACACACAGACGCAGTTTGTTTTGATACCGCACGGTGAATGGGAGAAAAAAGTCCTCCGCATTTCTCGGTAACTTAGATGCAC
>LR812540.1:35673042-35905527 GCA_903798195.1 Danio kyathit
ACAGTCCTTAAAATATATTATTTTGTGTTCAACAGAAAATTTTGTAACAACACAAGGAGCATATCCCTACTTCCCTTGACATACTGTAATTACAAGTGCCTAAAAAAGAACGTGGGAGCAGCATTGCAGACCTTATGGAACTTAACCTAAATTTACAGCATAAAAAAACAATATATTATATTGACCATTCCCATGTCAATTACAGATATAAAAAAAAACAATAACAGTCAGCAAAATTATCCATTAAAACCATAATCATTAAATAACGTGGCATTATTAAAGGGAGGTCTACTTATAATGTTATTAAGCTGTTAAATACCTTTATTACTGTATAATTATACTTAAAATAACACCATCTAAAGGTTAATGCTATTAATATGCTATGTTCCATGCTGCGTTTTTTCCTCTATTTGGAAAACACATTTGTAGGCAGGCAAGATTCAGAAGCAGAGCTTACAAGTTACAATATTGGCATACCTAATGCTAATGGCCAGCTCTGAGAAAATTTACCAGCAAAATTAGCATTATTATTATTATTATTTATGCATTTGACA
This sequence comes from Danio kyathit, assembly GCA_903798195.1. Classification (NCBI taxonomy): domain Eukaryota; kingdom Metazoa; phylum Chordata; class Actinopteri; order Cypriniformes; family Danionidae; genus Danio; species Danio kyathit. The sequence continues at coordinate 35,673,597 of LR812540.1, forward strand.
GAAGCTAATATATATACATTAACCTCAAGTATTACAGCATTAGATGTGAACTTTTTTAGAGTGTTAATAGTTTTTAACCACTAAGTTTACTTAACTGTAATCTCTTTTAAATATTATTTTGTTGCCAGCTATATACAGAAACTATTAAATTAACTTTACTCAAAAATATGATTAATTCATTCATAACTAATTTGGTTTGAGTTCTGCTTAATATACAGTAATCAGTTTATGAGTTACCAGAACTCTTTTTCATTAAGTCAAAGTAACTTTTTAAAAGATTATGATTTAAACTAACTTATTTCATTTAGTGATTTTCACTGTTTTACAGTGTATAACTGTCAATATTATTGTTGTTGCATTGTATTATTATTTTAAAATGTAGCTTTTACACAATAAACCATATATTTTATCTTCTGCCAAAAATAAAACAAAATTATACATATTGTTCCAAACTTATAAAGGTCTGATGCTGTTAAAATGGCACTACATGGGACACATAAATTTCACTACAGAGTGAAAATTGGTTATTTTTTATTCGTTCTTCCAGTTTTAAAAATAAATTTACTTTTGCTGCACTTCAGCAATTTACTTGCCAACACCAAACTTAATTTACATTTTATTCTTGGCATGTGTTTATTTTAAGCCCCGCAGGGAAGTAAAAACTAGTCACAAAAAAAGTTCCATGATCCCTTTAAATTTTGCTTCAAATCCATATTCATGTAATATCAAAACAAAAGAAGTCAATTGATCTTGTTTAATTTTAATGAGAAATGGCTCAAACTACTACATTGACTTTGTTAGGTTTGTTATCAGTTAGTGTCATGTGTGTTGACAGGATGATGTTTGGCATTTCTGTCTGACCCTGTGTGCATCTTTGGATTATAAGTTTTTACCTTGACTTATAGAAAGGTTACAGGTACTTGTGTTGAGTTTTGATTCAATATGTAACATTCTCTTTTACACTATGTTTTGTATATTATTATAGTGGTTGTCAGTATGGAAGTTTTGCAGAGTAAGTCATGAAGAGTTCAGTTGCAAATCTGAATTTGTTTCTCTCAGGCTCATATGTTTTCATTCTGTGATTTTTTTTTTTTAATTTAAAGTCAATTAAAATAATCTATTCTTCACCATAAAAGTGAAATTACTACCTACACCCAGGAGCCTAAGCAAAATTCTCATTTTAGAAAAGAATTTCAAATGGTACATGGAGGTTTATGCATCTGAACTTTTCACTTTACACTTCACAGCTCTTTTTGAGTGTGTGTCATTTGTAACAATGTAAAAAACAGTGTAAAAATAATTGCCTCTTTTGTCAAAGTTTTTACATTTTTACTATATTTTTACAAAAACATTCTGACAATCACAGCTGCGTTTGATTTGCAGTATATCTTTTTAAATCCAGCCAAAGTTGATTCATCATCTGCCGGTCCCAAGCCCGGGTAAATGGAGAGGGTTGGGAAAAGTGATAGTGAACTTCCCCGTAAAAACCTTTAGTAGACGCATTTGAAAATATAATAATATAGATAAAAGAGGCACATAAAGAAATCAACTTCACTGAACGGAGAATTTTAATGAGCTTAGGTAAATACCAATATATAAAAGATGTATGCACCGATTCAAACACACGTTTTACAAATGTGACACTAAAATTTTGCAATAAATGTTGAAATTTAACAAAATGAGATATAAATAAAAGCCAAATGTACATAGCTGATAACAAACACTAATAAGAAGCATGATTATTTAATCACAATAGTTAAATATCATAATAATTAAATATTGTCAAGTGTTACACATGGGAATTGCTACCTGATTTTTGTCTCTTTCATATGAGAATGTATGATTTTATTTTTAGAAAAAGTACCTAAACATAACCATCATGGGTGGGAACTCAACTTTTGTCCTGCAGCGTACTGTGCTGGTCACACTTTTGTTGTTATTATATGTATACAACTATATTTTATTACACAGTAAATAAATCATATGTAATTTCTACAAACTACTGTGCAAATTTAACCCTATCAATCTAGGCACTTTCATTATTATTCTAGAGGGATATATGGTACATAAAAAATATTCTGCATACATACAGTAGTTAAATTAATCGCTTACTCTGTAAATTCAAGATAAATTAATTGTGCAATATTCAGGTAATGGTGTTTGTATGATTTTATGGTATGTCTGTTGTGTGCATCTGAATGTAATGATTTGACTTGATTAAGAAAATAAATCTCAAATACTTTTTTATGTAAGATGTATTTATAATGTTATATGTTGGGTTGTAATACTGTGCTTTGAAAATAAATTTCAAAAAAGTTCTTTATTTAAACCGCATTTACTACGACACATGCGAATGAAGGGAAAATCTTATTTTCCTCTGAACAATGTAATCAATCTCTTTTTTCCTTAGAAAATCATTAAAACATAATTATGTTTATCATTTTTACATTTAATTATATTATAATTATTATAGAAAATCATAAAAACATAATTGTTTATCATTTGTATATTTAATTATATTATATGTATTATAGAAAATCATAAAAACATAATTGTTTATCAATTGTATATTTAATTATATTATATTTATTATAGAAAATCATAAAAACATAATTGTTTATCATTTGTATATTTAATTATATTATATTTATTATAGAAAATCATAAAAACATAATTGTTTATCATTTGTATATTTAATTATATTATATTTATTATAGAAAATCATAAAAACATAATTGTTTATCAATTTTATATTTAATAATATTATATGTATTATGGAAAATCATAAAAACATAATTATGTCGTCCATATGTATGTAAGGAATAAAGTTTATCCAGACAGTTGTTATTGCAGAATAAAATCCTGCAGGCTTATTGACAGCCTGAAGGGAAGGGATTTATTCTGCAAAAACAACCACCTGGATGGTCTTTATCCCTTTTTTTACACGGTTACCTGCCATAAAATATTAAAAACTTGCTGTAATATTTTAGTCATTCTTTAATTAAAGTCAAATGTAACAGAAACAAAAACAGCTGAATAGACTAACCTCTGTATTCAGCCACAAGATGGCGTCAAACACTCAAAAGCAGTGGCAGAGAAAGACAAGCATAAATATGGATGCGAAAATATTCAGCAAATCCAAGTTAGCTTCCCAATTTCTCCATCAAAAAAGAAATAACAACAGCTTTTAGAAGTGCTAGGAGCCTTGGAGTTCTCAATTGAACTTCAGAAATCCCATTGTTAGAATGGCCTGATCCTGTATATTTGCCTCAAACAAGATTAGGAAGATTAGAACCTTACTATTGGAGGAAATTCTTGTTCAAGTTCTTTTTCTGTTCATTAGACAGTTGTATTTCATCTAAGCAGGACTTCTAGTCTTTGCTGTCAAATGGTTGCTTCAGATCCAGAATTTTTTTTAACAAGACAAATCGAGCACACATCATGTCTGTTTGTCAAATTACACTGGTTGCCAATAGCCACTCACATCAAATTGATGGCATTTATATTTAGTATCACACCCACTGGCTCTGCATGCCTTCACCTGAATTCATGCGGTAAACTTCAGTGACCTAAAAAAAGATTGTGTTCTGCAAATGAGAGTTGGATTGTGGTGCCATCCCAAAGAGGCGCAAATTCACTTTTACCTTTACTGTTCAGCTTTAGTAGAATTATCTGCACAACATGACCTGATCAGCCGGACTTTCAAGGAATGCAAAAGATCTTTGTCATCAATTCATTATATTCTAATAATCATACTGTGCTTCTATCACCCCTTACAGAAAAACTATGAGTGTCCCATGCATGTTAAAATCACATGAAATCACACACAAAACATGTAGCTTTGAAACATTTATATATGGATGTTTTCATTTCACTTTCTACAGATCACTTTTTTTTTAAAACTCAAAAACCATGTTTACATGTTCTTATTAGCTGATCCAGTGATTCATAACATGCAGGTCAAGGGCTACTGCCACTCAAATGTGAAACAAACATATATAGTACTACAAAAACTGAATTGATCCTGAGCATGCAGTGAGAACTTATGAAGTGAAATGATCGGCCTCTGATATATGCAGGCCCGTAGCCAGGGGGGTTCGGGCCTTACTGACAAAGGTCCAGAATTTGATCCATACATGAGCTCATTTGTCCTATTTTGAATGCAATGCCGTCATAAATAGTAAAAAATAACCCATCAAAAAAGGCTTAAAGACCAAGCTGAATCCTCTGTTGGCTGTCGCTAATCAGTTTTGGTCATCGCTAACAAATATTTTCATTTTACAATCTACCGTAAATAAAGTCATCTTTCGCTTCTGTATTATTTTTAAACAGAGAAAACATTTTATAAGTAACTTTTTTCTAAATCTTGGTCCTTATTCCTGAAACAAAAAATGAGCAATGAGGTGTGAAGCACCAAAAGCGGACCATATTGAAATTGATTTGAATAGCCTACTATTTTGGTGATTGTTGTTTTCCATAAATTTTCGAATGTACTTTTTTACAAGAGAGACTAGAAAAATTGTAAAGCTCTATTATTATTATTTATTATTATTATTATTATTATTATTATTATTATGTTTTAATATTCTTTTATTCAAATGGCCAAATTCTGACTGAGGAAAGTTGAATGTGCTGGCCAGTTTGTCATTTGCCTAATAAATGACAATAGACTACATTTTTTAATTTAAAACTTTAAAAGATTCCTATTTTTTTCTAATGATATATGATGTAATAAATATGTAATTTAAAAATAAGTATTATTTCACTTTTCTTCATTATAAAGCTTTAGGAAATATTTTTGGTATTAAAAAGTGTGGTTATGATGACCATCCGACAAGCTAATCCAGCTAATAATAGTGCTTAAAATGTTTTAAAATTTGCGCTTCTTTGGGATGGCACCACAATCCAACTCTCATTTGCAGAACACAATCTTTTTTTAGGTCACTGAAGTTTACCGCATGAATTCAGGTGAAGGCATGCAGAGCCAGTGGGTGTGATACTAAATATAAATGTCATCAATTTGATGTGAGTGGCTATTGGCAACCAGTGTAATTTGACAAACAGACATGATGTGTGCTCGATTTGTCTTGTTAAAAAAATTCTGGATCTGTAGCAAACATTTGACAGCAAAGACTAGAAGTCCTGCTTAGAGGAAATACAACTGTCTAATGAACAGGAAAAAGAACTTGAGCAAGAATTTCAAGAGCTGTTATGGTTGTTATTTCTTTTTTGATGGAGAAATTGGCAAGCTAACTTGGATTTGCTGAATATTTTCGCATCCATATTTATGAGTGTCTGTCTCTGCCACTGTTTTTGAGTGTTTGACGCCATCTTGTGGCTGAATACTGTTTGTCAAATTACACTGGTTGCCAATAGCCACTCACATCAAATTGATGGCATTTATATTTAGTATCACACCCACTGGCTCTGCATGCCTTCACCTGAATTCATGCGGTAAACTTCAGTGACCTAAAAAAAGATTGTGTTCTGCAAATGAGAGTTGGATTGTGGTGCCATCCCAAAGAGGCGCAAATTCACTTTTACCTTTACTGTTCAGCTTTAGTAGAATTATCTGCACGACATGACCTGATCAGTCGGACTTTCAAGAAATGCAAAAGATCTTTGTCATCAATTCATTATATTCTAATAATCATACTGTGCTTCTATCACCCCTTACAGAAAAACTATGAGTGTCCCATGCATGTTAAAATCACATGAAATCACACACAAAACATGTAGCTTTGAAACATTTATATATGGATGTTTTCATTTCACTTTCTACAGATCACTTTTTTTTAATCTCAAAAACCATGTTTACATGTTCTTATTAGCTGATCCAGTGATTCATAGCATGCAGGTCAAGGGCTACTGCCACTCAAATGTGAAACAAACATATATAGTACTACAAAAACTGAATTGATCCTGAGCATGCAGTGAGAACTTATGAAGTGAAATGATCGGCCTCTGATATATGCAGGCCCGTAGCCAGGGGGGTTCGAGCCTTACTGACAAAGGTCCAGAATTTGACCCATACATGAGCTCATTTGTCCTATTTTGAATGCAATGCCGTCATAAATAGTAAAAATAACCCATCAAAAAAGGCTTAAAGACCAAGCTGAATCCTCTGTTGGCTGTCGCTTCGGTGTGACTTCAGCTAATCAGTTTTGGCCATCGCTAACAAATATTTTCATTTTACATTCTACTGTAAGATAAGTCATCTTTCGCTTCTGTATTATTTTTAAACAGAGAAAACATTTTATAAGTAACTTTTTTCTAAATCTTGGTCCTTATTCTTATATGTATTTTTTTACAAGAGAGACTAGAAAAATTGTAAAGCTCTATTATTATTTATTATTATTATTATTATTATTATTATTATGTTTTAATATTTTTTTTATTCAAACGGCCAAATTCTGACTGAGGAAAGTTGAATGTGCTGGCCAGTTTGTCATTTGCCTAATAAATTACAATAGACTACATTTTTTAATTTAAAACTTTAAAAGATTCCTATTTTTTCTAATGATATATGATGTAATAAATATGTATTTTAAAAATAAGTATTATTTCACATTTTTTCATTATAAAGCTTTAGGAAATATTTTTGGTATTAAAAAGTGTGGTTATGGTGACCAATAGTGCTTAAAATGTCACTAAAATGCAGTATTTAAATCTCACAATCAAACAGAAAACAAAGCGTGTATAACTGCAAAAAGGTCCACTTTTTGAGGAAAAAGAACCACCCTTTTTACCAGGCTGGCTACGGGTCTGATATGGCACATTATTTTCAACAATACTACCTTTAATCAATGCAGCCTCTGCAAACAGTCCTGAGCATGTTCAATATACTGTAGGCAGAAATGTGAGCATTTAATGATGTCTGTCAAAAAGCATAACACTGTCTCTACTTCCTTAGCAAACTGCAAAAAAAGAAGCAGTTCCTAAATATCTTATCTTAAAAACAGATAGGTAAAGGTGGAAGTATAGAGAAAGCCCAGAGGAAGTGAGCTTTTAAATATTAAACTTCAAACTAGTGTTTTTCAAACAAGCATAATGGCAGGGGTTATAGGTCTACTAGATCTCTTTCTCTCTTTACAATGAAGACCCCTAGTGGCGAATATAAAGCAGTGTGTGTCTGCCACAAGGGTTTTCATGCATTCAATGCACAGGCCATTGTGGATCACAATATTATTATTATAAGACGTTTATTAGTGAGGTGGCTTTTAGTAAGCATATGATGCCTTCATTTTAAATAAAAGCTTGGCTAGCATTACATTTTCTACTGCTCTGAAACTGAAGGCTTGCCAGTTTTCTTTTATTATTTTTAGGCTCATAACTCATTAGTAGCTGTCAGATTGTTGGTTGATTGGAAAAAAAAACCTGACCTGAGGGTAAAATGTCAAATTTGATGACACAATTTAAGATTTCCTACCTAGAGATTAAATATGATTTTGTAAAATAGGACAATCCTAAATCAAGATTTGCTTCTGTAATAATATGTGAAAATCCTAATTTAAAGTATGATAATTAATAATAATTCCTTACATTTATATAGCGCTTTTCTAGACACTCAAAGCGCTTTACATATTGGGGGGAATCTCCTCATCCACCACTAGTCTGCAGCATCCACCTGGATGACGCGACGGCAGCCATTTTTGCGCCAGACCGCACACCACACACCAGCTGATTGGTGGAGAGGAGACAGAGTGATGAAGCCAATTATGATATGGGGATGGTTCGAAGGCCATGATGGACAGAGGCCAGTGGGCAGATTTGGCCAGGATGCCGGGGTTAAACCCCTACTCTTTTTCGAAGGACATCCTGGGATTTTTAATGACCACAGAGAGTCGGTACCTCGGTTTAACGTCTCATCCGAAAGACGGCGCTCACTGAGCGGTATAGAGTCCCCGTCACTGTACTGGGGCATTAGGACCCACACAGACCGCAGGTTGGGCGCCCCCTGCTGGCCTCACTAACACCACTTCCGGCAGCAACTTAGCTTTCCCATGTGGTCTCCCATCCAGGTACTGACCGGGCGCAGCCCTGCTTAGCTTCAGTGGGCAAGTTGCAGAGAGCTAGCTGCCGGCAGTACCATATCTTAGGACCTAAGATAAGATATTTTCTTATTATAATAATTATAATATTATAATAATTATAATTTTTCATAAAGATGCTCATGACTGTTTGCAGAGGCTGTGGATTAAAGGGAAAAATGTTGTAAATAACCTTTCATGATCACTTCAGTATCTCTTTTTAAGTGATAAACTTTGTTTTTTTTTTTTTATAAACATTCATCTATCATACTACAAGAAGAGGCAAGAGGAGTTGAATGCATTGGAAAATAATAAATTGTGTGAAATACAACCTGAAATCTCAAACAGAGTTTTAGGACATTTTAAGATTTGATCAAGTGATTTTTACCAGATGTTGTATTGGACATACAAGATTAACCCATGCTTTTCTGCTTAAAGATGAAGACCCCACTCAACATTTGTACTGCAAAATTCCCTTAATGTAAAACACATTTTACTGGACTGTCCTGCTTTAATGATTTCAGAAGGCTTTTTTTATTGAATGAACTCTCTTAAGGACGTTTCTAACAAGAACGTTTCCCTTTATTAATCCAGGGTCGCCACAGCGGAATGAACCACCAACTTATCCAGCACTTTTTTACGCAGCGGATGCCCTTCCAGCCGCAACCGATCTCTAGGAAACATCCACACACACTCATTCACACTCATACACTACGGACAATTTAGCCTATCCAAATCACCTGTACCACATGCCTTTGGACTGTGGGGGAAACCGAAGCACCCGGAGGAAACCCACGCGAACGCAGGGAAAACATGCAAACTCCACACAGAAACGCCAACTGACCCAGCCGAGGCTCGAACCAGCAACCTTCTTGCTGTGAGGCAACAGCACTACCTACTGTGCCACTGCGTCGCCTACTACAGAAAGATATAATGTTCAAAAGAATATTTGAAAAAGCTAATTTCTTGCAATTTGGGCGGCACGGTGGCTCAGTGCTTAGCACTGTCGCCTCACAGCAAGAAGGTCACTGGTTCGAGTCCCGGCTGGGTCAGCTGGCATTTCTGGAAAGGCTATGTAAAACATATGCTGGAATAGTTGGTGGTTCATTCCCCTGTGGTGCCCCCTGATAAATAAGGAACTAAGCTGCTAAGAAAAATTAATTAATTAATTTTCTAGCAATTTGAGAATGTGCATTTTTTATCCTCTCCATAAAAAACATAATGCTTTTTAATTATTTTGGTTAATTTAGGTTTTAGAGTTTTTTTTTATTATTATTACATTAGAGTGGGAAACACAGCACAGTCAGAATTGCTTTGGAATTCAAGTGTTAACAATTTTAAATTGTAAATGTAAACTGATCTGGTCATGTGACACTGATACTGTATATTTTAATCAAAAATAATCATTTTAAAGCTTGTATTATTGCCATAATCCAACAGCAACAATTTCAGAGCTTCCAGAAATAAAAAAAGACAAGTCACAATTGTCAAAAAGAGAGAAATTGTTCTAATAAAAAATGTAATGAGGAATCAGAGTGCGATCATCTCACAATTCCTGCATACACCACGTCATCTTCTTGTTTAACTTTCTGGTGGGAAAAACACATATGACACAGTAACTGTGACTTGATTTGTATTAATTCAAACTAAAAATGTTGCTTAGCCACTGTGTCCAATAAACCTACACTGTAAAAAATGGCCGTGATTTCAACGGTAAAAAACTGTAAAAATGCTACAATACAAATCCGTAACCTGGTTAACAGTATGTTTCCTTAATATAAAAAGCGAATAACCGTAAATTGACTTTCCCAGAATTCCCTGCATGGCACATCACTTTTTATGCTTTTTGTTGACATTACTATGGATCTTTTAAGTTGTTTCCCCATCAGTAATGTATATTAGTGAGTTATGTTACATCTAATGTTAATAAACAATGTTTATTTCATGACTTTAATTTTATGCGTGTTACCATACTGGTGTTTAGTAGCTGTGTGGATGACACTGAGCACCTTCTTTACACTGATACACTTTTCTGATTGTGGGTAAAGTTGTTTGTGATGAGCATTAATTCGTTATGTATGAACTAGCTCATCACCACCTGCATTTGGCTGTGTTATCATGTCTATCTTGCTAATTTAAAATGCAGACATATTACCTCTATGAATTAATAAAATACGGTAGTTTACTGTACAAATGAGAATTTACTTTTACGGTTTGTACTGTATTTTTTACGGTTAAATACTGGCAACCACAGCTGCCGTTTTTTACCGTAAATTTTACGAATTAATTTTTTACAGTGTAGATAATCATCTGTGAAATGAGTTTCATCCCAATACAGAAAGAGCTTTGCAAATGGGATGATTTACAATTTAATTTGTATACATACGTTTTTACATTCATTAATCATTTTGCAATTAATTGCATTTTTTTCTAAAATTAGCTCATTTCTTTGTCTGGAAAAATGTGGAAAGTCAAGGTAAAAGGTTTATTTTATTGTGCACCTTTTCTGATTACTATGCAATTTAGCCCCAAAATAAATGAAATTGTATTAAGATATATTGACCCTATTCTTCAATGCTGAAGTGCGCTCGTTTTTGCGATTGTTTTAGAACTTCCGATTCTGTTGCCTATGGGAGAAATGACTAAGAATAATAAACGCTACTTGCTCTGCAAACAAGTGTGTTCATGACTATACATAAAAAGTAGAATAATATAATAATAAAATATCAGTTTGCAACATCAAGCAGCAAAACGAGTCATTTTTAACGTCTAAAAATCAATGGAAGTGAATGAAACCGGAAGTCTCAAGCCAAACTGATTTCAATGGCTGCATCTGCTCGTACCTGGAGAATAAGGTCAATAAGATGCTATAAAATTATTTTTACAGCTTGAAGTTGGTCACGTTAATTTAAAAGCACTTTAAAACAAATGTTGTTTGAGTCCTATGATCTCATAAATGACCACGAGTCACTGGTGATGTCATGGAGATTTAAAGTGCACAAGTATAAAAACATTATAAAGAGAACGGTTTTTCTTACCGTTATTAGAGCATTCCTTTTACAGAACTTTGGCTCAGCATAGGTTATCTCTTCTTCAGGACCCTGGCCTTTTTTAACAATAATTATAGATGTATTAGATTCTCTTTTATCATATATTTTTTACAAATAATGCAAATGTACACTTGCCTTCTTGGTAAATTTTTCTACATTTCCTGCAGATACAAAACACTGCAACTGCAGCCACTACTAACAGAGTTCCAGCAGCAATAGATATCAGCACTATAGGAGGTGCAATGCCTAAAATCAAGATGAATACTACTTTCAATCATTCACATAAATACAACCAACAATGTAGCTCAGTAATTAAAACAAATGTACCTGCACATGGCTGACAGTGTTGTCTGATGTCCAGGTGTTCATTCTTGTTGCTGATGGTGTTGTTGATCACACAGCTGTAGGTGTTGTTATCCTCATATTGCAGCTCCAGAGGTAAAGAGAGACTGATGCTGGCATTAAACACACTGATGATGGAGATTAAACTGTTTCCTCTGTACCAGGAGAGGCTCACATCACTCACATTCACCACTGAACACAGCAGCGCACAGTTATAGACTGATAAACCTTCAGATGAAAAACATTGAGAAGTGTTTGTGATGATGACAGGAGCAGGAAGAAGAGCTGAGGGTGAAGACAAATCAGTCAAACTTTAAGGTCACTTAGGGACAGGGAGAGGAGATTAATAAACTTATTCAAATTTATGGTCAAAACACAGCTCTGTATATAACACACCAAACTCTGCTGCTCACCATAGACAGTAACTCTGAACATTTTGTCTTCTTCTGGATTTGTGCTGATTTCTACTTTATAAAGTCCAGAGTCTGTGCTTCTGATGTTTGAGAAGATCAGAGATCCTGTCTGATTGTCCATCTTCACTCTTTCTCTGAATCTCTCATCAGAAACATTATTACTCATTGCCTCTGGGTTGAGTTCAGCAATGATAATATCTGGGTTTTCAGGTCCAAACATCCACTGTAACACTGCCAGATTGCTCTTTATTTCATTAACACCAGTGTGTAGAGTGACTGAATCTCCCTCCATCACAGACAGAGTCTTCATTTCACCTTCATCAGCACCAAACACACCTAAAACACAATCATTCATAAACTTGAACATAAACCTGAATCCTTGTTTCCTAAATGCTAGACTGATGTGAGAACTGTTCAGGAACGCAGAAAGAAGGGAATAAACTGAACAAACTCTTCGTTAAAAGAAATATCTTATTATATTTAATATAATTGTAGAAATAATAGTATAAGAATATTACATAAAATATTGTTATTTATCCTTATTGAAATCAGGCAGCCCCTGAAAATTGCTTATGCGCAAATAAAACCCTATATAGCCGACTGTACGTTCTTAAAATACCTTCTGCGTGTTTTACGCAATTCCTGTTTTTTAAGTATTTTACCAGGTTTTTTTTTTTTTTGCAGTGCAATAATACATTTGAATATGAAACAGAATAACTTACCATCCAAATGCCACAACCGTAAATGCATTAGAATTAAAACGAACCTCATTTTCGTCAGCAGCTCTGTACAAACAGACGTTGCTTCTGGTTTGACAGGATACTATTGCGTGAACGAGCACAAGCGCGTATCCGTTTTTTCCTCTCTTTTTTACGGGAACTGCGATTGTTTTTATTACATAGTTCGTCTTTCTTTCTTTCTTTCTTTCTTTCTTTCTTTCTACTTACAGAAAACACAATGTAACTCCTAAAGTTGTACACATTTTCACTTTCGTATTTAGATTACAATACTGTAACTGAGATCTGTGTTTGCTTGTCTTATAGTATTGTTGTAAGAAATGTACATTGTACGCACCCTAAACTTTGGGTGTTGTAAAAAATATTTTACATTATTCTTTTATATTCTTTATTCTCTTTATTATTTGACTAACTAAATCCTTAAATTGTGCGTATATTAGTAATTTAGCATACATTTCATATAGGGAAATTAGATTGTCTCGATTGAGCAAATACACTCGAAAAAAAAGCAGGGTTTATCAAATTTGGAAAATTATGCCATAAAATACAACATATTTATTTTAAAAATATTGTTAGCTTAAACTTTTACTCCAACTGTTGGTTTGTCTGTTGGTTTTGATACCCAAAATTACAGTAGGTTAAACCAACTCGTTTATTTAAAGTATTTGACCTTTGAACTTTATTAAACATCAGTAATAGGCCTTTATTTCACTGTAAAGCTGTTTTTGTTTACAGCAGAATGAATTTTATGCTGGACAAAATATCCTTCACACAGAAACCAATCACACACATCCATTAATAGACACATTATGAGAAACAAGCTTTGTCCTGCCACCAGATAAAACCATATTCATCCAGTTGGCTTTTGAGCTGTATTGAAAGCTCATACATACAAGTTCCTTGAATAATTCCACTTTAAAATACCAAATACGTTTTCAGTGTTTTGCTCATTGTAGTGTGAACTTTACACTGTGATGGTTTTGACAGGGTTGTGTGTGACGTGATCATCAGCAAATGGTGTGGTTTCACACTTGCTTTATGTTTGAATGCGACCACTTGTGACTAATTTTTTCCATCTAAACACATTTACGCTACCATACGTTCATGAACATTTAATCAATGAAGTTTATCAAACTAACTCAACACGTTCCCCTAATAATATTTTGCTTGTAACCTTGATAATGTAAAAAAACCTCTTATTACTTAAAATCTGTCTCATTTGAGCCTTCTGAATACACAAAAAAATAACTGTGCAGTTTATTTGCCTACAATCAGTAAATACTGACTCTATTTTATGAAGTCGGAATTTAATCAACAAGACTATACATTGTTACTTGCACATTTTCTACCAGCTGTGATAAATTCAGCTACAAGTACAAACAACCAAAGTAAAGCTCTTTTTTCAAAACATTTTTAATGTGTTTTAAGGGGGCTGCACTGAAATGTGACACGAGAGGAAGTGGTTTCTACTAGTTGGTCTGTGGCTCTTTTATTAACCTCTTTAGACTTTTCCATTGTTCACCTAAATGTATAAATATTGCACAAATCTGTTTTTGTAAACATGTCAACTACTGAAAGACATGAGTTAATGTTTTTCTTAAAAAGTACATTTTGTAGATGTTAAAGGCTATGCTGAAGAATTCAATCAAAACTCTTTCATGCTGTCATTATAGGGTATTTGTAGAAATTTGAAGGAAAATTATGAATTTAATCCAATTTAGAATAATGCTGTATAAAATGTGGAAACCGCTGTGAATACTATTCCTGATGCACGTTGACGTGCTCATTATGCACAAGATAATGTAGTCCACAAGAGGGTGTATGAGATATGGATGATGGCCATATGGAGTATGTCAGCTTACTATAATGTAATAATATACAATCCTCACCATTAGGTGGCAGTTTGAGAGATATAAAGTCTAAAGTGCATGGCGCAAAAGCATTTAAAACATGTCCGAATCCACTTTTGCTATTTTAAGGATGGAAAAATATGCTTTGCACCTCAGTGCATGGTGTAACAGGGTTGTGCTTATTCTCTTAATGAGTTATGAGTGTCTTTTGAGCATAACATGCATTAAGCCAATCAGAGTCTTATCTCCCATTTCCCTTAAGAGTCAGTTGCATCCAGTGCTTAATTTGTAAATTGCAAGGTCCTGGAACTGATTGGGGTAACAGATCCGGCATTATGCCAGAGGAAGGAGAGGTGTCGCGGACAAAAGTAAAGAGCAGGGGCGGTTAGTTTTGGGTGGGGGGTGTTGGGGTGGTGATGGTGGTATATGGTCGCGGACGACAGTGAAAAGGGTTTGGGAGTTGCGGAAGAAAGTGAAGAGCGGGGCGGGGCGGGGCGGGGTGGGGGTGCGTGTGAGGAGGAGAATCGGTACAATGAGATGCTGGATTAGATTATACGGATGCCAGATCCAGTTTGTTCTGGCACAAATTAAGCCCTGGTTGCCGTGGCGCATTTGCTTTTTATAAGGCAGACCATCTGCAGCGAGGATAAAGAACGAGCCTCCTCCATTTGGCCTCTTTATTTTCCCCATATTTCACTTTTACTCATTACTTGAATCCTTTTTTTTCGTGGATAAGTAAACTGTGTTGTACGTACTCCGCTGAAAACATCCATTAGCCTACATATTTAATTTTGTTTGTTAAACGCAAAGATTTGTTTCAAAACTATTTATAAATTCAGTTCTAATTTTCCATCAAACGAATAAATCCCATGCGAATGCAGGGAGAACATGCAAACTCCACACAGAAACCCTAACTGACCCAGCCACATTCTGAATAGTTTCTATTACCCTGTGATGCTGCATTCACACCAGACATGGAAGAAATGTCAATCGCGAGTGATTTACATGTTAAGTCAATGCAAAGGCATGAATAGACATCCTGCTGTGCGATATGCGTGTAACCCACGAATAATGAAAAATAATAACTAGCCACAAAACGTAACCAGAAATCTTTTACTTGCTCAAGCAGTTTTATTACAAAGTACAAATCCAGTTGCTAGTTAAAATATCCCATACTATGGACAATCGCAGTTTAAAAAAAAAGAAAAAAAAGAAGTAAACAAATAAACAAAAGATGTATGACGAACCACAGGCCTCCAACAGGGCAAGACTAAGTGTGAGAAGATGTAACCAATAAATAGCTCTTAACTCCCAGTAGCACAGCAATCACACTATAGCAACCACAGCACTCCAAAGCAATTACAAAACACCACAAACCGTCAAAAAGGTCCCACCACCTCACCAGTGCCAGTCACACCCACGAAGGAGACCCACCGGCTGCCCTTAAAATAAAAGGGAATAACAAAACAAACAAAACAGAAAAAATTACAATGATATTTGCATACAACACACGACAAACAGGGCAATTCACCAACATAAACAAAAGGTAGTAACAATAGTCGTGCTAGTCCTGTAACACACAAACCACTTGATAAATATTTGGGAATATTAGATCTGCATTAAAATTGCTTTGATAAAATGCAAATACCTTACATAACTGGATCTAACAGAAAGGAATTAAAAACCAACCCAGAGGTTCTTCTTTAAGAAAACCTATAAAAACCATTTTATTTTAATAATCACATTATTCATCATCAATGTTTATAAGTAACGTTTTAAATTCCTTTTACCTTTGATCATAATTCACACAAGTATCACTTAAAATCTGATGACTGTGTCACCAGGCCAATCACCATTAACACAGGTGGGATTCTGAAACACAACACAATAAGATAACTTTTCACCCAGCCTTTCTTCACGCATTTCTTACCTCGCAATAAAATCCATGCAAGAGGGTACTTTATAGCCTCAGTTACACAGTGATGACCTAACACATTGTTCTAACTGCATATAATCAAACTTGACATTATGGCATCAAATTAAATCATTCTCATAATAAAATAAAATAAAATAATCACAGTAAACGTAGTAGCTAAGCGTAAATGACCTGAACCTAGTACCCGCTTATTTGGAACCTCAATGAATGAAAACCGAAAGCACGCTATGCTATTGTGTATCTATTTATAGCACAAAAATGTGTGTAGTCAAACTTTACATGGTGGCATCAAATTAAACAGAAAAAGCTCTCATGATAAAATAAGTGAGCATAGTCACTATTAACATAGTAGCTAAGAAATAAATTACCTGAGCTTAGTACCCGCTTGTTTGTGGTCTCACTGAATGAAAACTGAAAAGCACGCTATGCTACTGTGCGTCTATTTATGGCGTGTATTATTACGCTATTACGCTACGTTACGCTATGCTACAGACTTATGGGAAATGTAGTGCCAAGCCCTTACGTCACCCCATCACAATCCACCCTCCCGATCTGAATCGATGTCCCATCGATAAGTCCTTTTACACCCATGGCCTAAACAAACAACTTTGGGGGCTGCTGGATGGCCTCATCACAGGGACAGCTCTTTGTTCATTACTGCACGCTGACTGGGGAAGGTGGTATGGGTTCCGATGGCATCCTGCAGTAGATCTCTGGGTGCGTCTTGGTTCAATATTAGGCCGGAAAGATGGCACAACACTTAAATTCCGGTTTAAACCAGGCTGGGGGTTTTCTAAACATTCATCCTCAGAGCGCACTTCTTCCATTGGTTCTACTATAATTAAGATAGGATCCACACTCGAATTTGATGTTTCATCCCTCATTTGAGGAGGTAACCCAGGATCATCTGTAGAACTACAGACCGGACGCAACTCACATCGGTGTATCCTCTTAACTTCACCACTTCCATCTGCTGGACATATGGAGTATACCGGGCCCAAACCATCTGGGCTCCGCACAATCCTGTATATAATTGGATCCCACACATCCTGAATCTTATTTCAGCCCCTGCTTTTATGTGACTTCCGATACACCAATTGACCTTCGTGCAGAAAGTTGTGGCGTACCTTTTCATCATTGGGTCGAGCTCGTTGTTCCGCTGCAGCTTTCAGTCGGGCTCTAGCACCCTTATAAATTTTCTCCAAATTCTCTCGATGTTGCACAATCCAAGGTTCTCTACTAGAATTCAAATTATCTTGGCCCAAGATTAAATCAATTGGTAATTGTGGGTCCTCTCCAAACATCAAAACATATGGAGAATAACCAGTGGACTGATGCTCTGTGGTATTATATGCAAACACAACTTGTGAAAGAAAATCTGGCCAATGGTACTTTTTTTCGGCAGGGAGGGTGCGCAGTAAGTCATGCATTGTCCTGTTAAATCGCTCACATTGACCATTTCCTTCTATAAGGAGTTGTGTGGGTTTTCGTAATTCCATATATTTCACACAGTTGCTGGATGACTCTACTCTCGAAGCATCGACCTTGGTCGGAATGGATTTGCCTTGGCAAACCAAATAAATAAAACCAACGCTCCACTAATATCCGTGCCACAGTCTGTGCTGTTTGATCTTTGACTGGTACCGCTTGAGTGAATTTTGAAAAAACGTCCGTCATGACCAAAACATTTTCGGTTCCATTAGATGATGGTTCTAAAAGCGTGAAATCGATGGCCAAAATATCCAATGGTCTTTCTGCTTTAAGATGACCCATAA
This sequence comes from Danio kyathit, assembly GCA_903798195.1. NCBI lineage: Eukaryota > Metazoa > Chordata > Actinopteri > Cypriniformes > Danionidae > Danio > Danio kyathit. The sequence goes on from LR812540.1 coordinate 35,691,730, forward strand.
AGCTTCTAACTTTTGGTCGCACGTCCTTTGCCAAATTACACCTTTGCCACTGACGAACCAACTCAATCACTGCCGAAGACTCAAAACTTCTCTCCCTCCGCATTGGAGGCCTCTGACGATCCCAGTACTTGAGGAATTGACCAATCACAGGAACCGTTTCTTGCAACTCCCTCAGGCTGGTTTTTGTCTGAAGAGGAAGGGCAGAAATAGTTTCCACGGTTAATGCCAGGTCTTCCTCACTGACACACTGCCTTACTGCCTCTGGGATCGATGTTGTTACACAAATCTGAGACATTGAATCAGTGTATTGTCTAGACAGTGCGTCTGCATTACCATTGAGTCGGCCTGGCTTATACCTCACATCCAAATCAAAATCTGCTAGCTGTCCCACCCAGCGCTGTTCCAATGCTCCAAGTTTAGCAGTCTGATAATGACTCAAGGGGTTGTTATCGGTGTAAACTATACACTTATGTCCCAATAAATAATCTCGGAACTTGTCAGCAACAGCCCATTTTAAAGCCAGAAATTCCAATTTCATTGAACTGTAATTCTGCATATTTCGTTCGGATGGCCTTAGACCTTGACTCGCAAAGGCAATAGGCCACTCCTCCAAACTCACAGCTGACAGATCAGATTGTCCGTAAAAACGTGGGCATTTTCGCTCTCTAGGAACATACAGCACCCTGTTAAAAGAGGATGGAGGAGTATTAGGATTAGTGGAAGATGACGGATTAACAGAATGTCCACTTGGTGACGCTTGACTTCTCAGCTGATCGTTCAATGCCCGCATACTACGCAGCTGTTCGCGCAGGTCCATTAATTCTTGCTGCAAATCTTCAGACATTCTGGAAAAAAACTCAAGTAGTAGTCACGGTCAGCCAACAATGAAGGGAAGACTTCTAGGGAGATCAAGAGAGCAGTCTTCTTGCACGACTATTGTTACCAATACATTTACCTATTATTTACCAACAGTAAATGGTGAAGCCCCAAAAAAAAAAAAAAAAAAAAATTATGAATATAAATATGTATATTTTTTTTAAATCCTGCCGACTACGCCAAATTGTAACCCACGAATAATGAAAAATAAGTAACTAGCCACAAAATGTAACCAGAAATCTTTTACTTGCTCAAGCAGTTTTATTACAAAGTACAAATCCAGTTGCTAGTTAAAATATCCCATACTATGGACAATCCCAGTTTAAAAAAAGAAAAAAAAGAAGTAAACAAATAAACAAAAGATGTATGACGAACCACAGGCCTCCAACAGGGCAAGACTAAGTGTGAGAAGATGTAACCAATAAATAGCTCTTAACTCCCAGTAGCACAGCAATCACACTATAGCAACCACAGCACTCCAAAGCAATTACAAAACACCACAAACCGTCAAAAAGGTCCCACCACCTCACCAGTGCCAGTCACACCCACGAAGGAGACCCACCGGCTGCCCTTAAAATAAAAGGGAATAACAAAACAAACAAAACAGAAAAAATTACAATGATATTTGCATACAACACACGACAAACAGGGCAATTCACCAACATAAACAAAAAGTAGTAACAATAGTCGTGCTAGTCCTGTAACACACAAACCACTTGATAAATATTTGGGAATATTAGATCTGCATTAAAATTGCTTTGATAAAATTCAAATACCTTACATAACTGGATCTAACAGAAAGGAATTAAAAACCAACCCAGAGGTTCTTCTTTAAGAAAACCTATAAAAACCATTTTATTTTAATAATCACATTATTCATCATCAATGTTTATAAGTAACGTTTTAAATTCCTTTTACCTTTGATCATAATTCACACAAGTATCACTTAAAATCTGACGACTGTGTCACCAGGCCAATCACCATTAACACAGGTGGGATTCTGAAACACAACACAATAAGATAACTTTTCACCCAGCCTTTCTTCACGCATTTCTTACCTCGCAATAAAATCCATGCAAGAGGGTACTTTATAGCCTCAGTTACACAGTGATGACCTAACACATTGTTCTAACTGCATATAATCAAACTTGACATTATGGCATCAAATTAAATCATTCTCATAATAAAATAAAATAAAATAATCACAGTAAACGTAGTAGCTAAGCGTAAATGACCTGAACCTAGTACCCGCTTATTTGGAACCTCAATGAATGAAAACCGAAAGCACGCTATGCTATTGTGTATCTATTTATAGCACAAAAATGTGTGTAGTCAAACTTTACATGGTGGCATCAAATTAAACAGAAAAAGCTCTCATGATAAAATAAGTGAGCATAGTCACTATTAACATAGTAGTTAAGAAACAAATTACCTGAGCTTAGTACCCGCTTGTTTGTGGTCTCACTGAATGAAAACTGAAAAGCACGCTATGCTACTGTGCGTCTATTTATGGCGTGTACCTACACCTATTACGCTACGTTACGCTATGCTACAGACTTATGGGAAATGTAGTGCCAAGCCCTTACGTCACCCCATCACAATCCACCCTCCCGATCTGAATCGATGTCCCATCGATAAGTCCTTTTACACCCATGGCCTAAACAAACAACTTTGGGGGCTGCTGGATGGCCTCATCACAGGGACAGCTCTTTGTTCATTACTGCACGCTGACTGGGGAAGGTGGTATGGGTTCCGATGGCATCCTGCAGTAGATCTCTGGGTGCGTCTTGGTTCAATATTAGGCCGAAAAGATGGCACAACACTTAAATTCCGGTTTAAACCAGGCTGGGGGTTTTCTAAACATTCATCCTCAGAGCGCACTTCTTCCATTGGTTCTACTATAATTAAGATAGGATCCACACTCGAATTTGATGTTTCATCCCTCATTTGAGGAGGTAACCCAGGATCATCTGTAGAACTACAGACCGGACGCAACTCACATCGGTGTATCCTCTTAACTTCACCACTTCCATCTGCTGGACATATGGAGTATACCGGGCCCAAACCATCTGGGCTCCGCACAATCCTGTATATAATTGGATCCCACACATCCTGAATCTTATTTCAGCCCCTGCTTTTATGTGACTTCCGATACACCAATTGACCTTCGTGCAGAAAGTTGTGGCGTACCTTTTCATCATTGGGTCGAGCTCGTTGTTCCGCTGCAGCTTTCAGTCGGGCTCTAGCACCCTTATAAATTTTCTCCAAATTCTCTCGATGTTGCACAATCCAAGGTTCTCTACTAGAATTCAAATTATCTTGGCCCAAGATTAAATCAATTGGTAATTGTGGGTCCTCTCCAAACATCAAAACATATGGAGAATAACCAGTGGACTGATGCTCTGTGGTATTATATGCAAACACAACTTGTGAAAGAAAATCTGGCCAATGGTACTTTTTTTCGGCAGGGAGGGTGCGCAGTAAGTCATGCATTGTCCTGTTAAATCGCTCACATTGACCATTTCCTTGGGGTCTATAAGGAGTTGTGTGGGTTTTCGCAATTCCATATATTTCACACAGTTCCTGGATGACTCTACTCTCGAAGCATCGACCTTGGTCGGAATGGATTTGCCTTGGCAAACCAAATAAATAAAACCAACGCTCCACTAATATCCGTGCCACAGTCTGTGCTGTTTGATCTTTGACTGGTACCGCTTGAGTGAATTTTGAAAAAACGTCCGTCATGACCAAAACATTTTCGGTTCCATTAGATGATGGTTCTAAAAGCGTGAAATCGATGGCCAAAATATCCAATGGTCTTTCTGCTTTAAGATGACCCATAAAGCTTCTAACTTTTGGTCGCACGTCCTTTGCCAAATTACACCTTTGCCACTGACGAACCAACTCAATCACTGCCGAAGACTCAAAACTTCTCTCCCTCCGCATTGGAGGCCTCTGACGATCCCAGTACTTGAGGAATTGACCAATCACAGGATCCGTTTCTTGCAACTCCCTCAGGCTGGTTTTTGTCTGAAGAGGAAGGGCAGAAATAGTTTCCACGGTTAATGCCAGGTCTTCCTCACTGACACACTGCCTTACTGCCTCTGGGATCGATGTTGTTACACAAATCTGAGACATTGAATCAGTGTATTGTCTAGACAGTGCGTCTGCATTACCATTGAGTCGGCCTGGCTTATACCTCACATCCAAATCAAAATCTGCTAGCTGTCCCACCCAGCGCTGTTCCAATGCTCCAAGTTTAGCAGTCTGATAATGACTCAAGGGGTTGTTATCGGTGTAAACTATACACTTATGTCCCAATAAATAATCTCGGAACTTGTCAGCAACAGCCCATTTTAAAGCCAGAAATTCCAATTTCATTGAACTGTAATTCTGCATATTTCGTTCGGATGGCCTTAGACCTCGACTCGCAAAGGCAATAGGCCACTCCTCCAAACTCACAGCTGACAGATCAGATTGTCCGTAAAAACGTGGGCATTTTCGCTCTCTAGGAACATACAGCACCCTGTTAAAAGAGGATGGAGGAGTATTAGGATTAGTGGAAGATGACGGATTAACAGAATGTCCACTTGGTGACGCTTGACTTCTCAGCTGATCGTTCAATGCCCGCATACTACGCAGCTGTTCGCGCAGGTCCATTAATTCTTGCTGCAAATCTTCAGACATTCTGGAAAAAAACTCAAGTAGTAGTCACGGTCAGCCAACAATGAAGGGAAGACTTCTAGGGAGATCAAGAGAGCAGTCTTCTTGCACGACTATTGTTACCAATACATTTACCTATTATTTACCAACAGTAAATGGTGAAGCCCCAAAAAAAAAAAAAAAAAAAATTATGAATATAAATATGTATATTTTTTTTAAATCCTGCCGACTACGCCAAATTGTAACCCACGAATAATGAAAAATAAGTAACTAGCCACAAAATGTAACCAGAAATCTTTTACTTGCTCAAGCAGTTTTATTACAAAGTACAAATTCAGTTGCTAGTTAAAATATCCCATACTATGGACAATCCCAGTTTAAAAAAAAGAAAAAAAAGAAGTAAACAAATAAACAAAAGATGTATGACGAACCACAGGCCTCCAACAGGGCAAGACTAAGTGTGAGAAGATGTAACCAATAAATAGCTCTTAACTCCCAGTAGCACAGCAATCACACTATAGCAACCACAGCACTCCAAAGCAATTACAAAACACCACAAACCGTCAAAAAGGTCCCACCACCTCACCAGTGCCAGTCACACCCACGAAGGAGACCCACCGGCTGCCCTTAAAATAAAAGGGAATAACAAAACAAACAAAACAGAAAAAATTACAATGATATTTGCATACAACACACGACAAACAGGGCAATTCACCAACATAAACAAAAGGTAGTAACAATAGTCGTGCTAGTCCTGTAACACACAAACCACTTGATAAATATTTGGGAATATTAGATCTGCATTAAAATTGCTTTGATAAAATTCAAATACCTTACATAACTGGATCTAACAGAAAGGAATTAAAAACCAACCCAGAGGTTCTTCTTTAAGAAAACCTATAAAAAACATTTTATTTTAATAATCACATTATTCATCATCAATGTTTATAAGTAACGTTTTAAATTCCTTTTACCTTTGATCATAATTCACACAAGTATCACTTAAAATCTGACGACTGTGTCACCAGGCCAATCACCATTAACACGGGTGGGATTCTGAAACACAACACAATAAGATAACTTTTCACCCAGCCTTTCTTCACGCATTTCTTACCTCGCAATAAAATCCATGCAAGAGGGTACTTTATAGCCTTAGTTACACAGTGATGACCTAACACATTGTTCTAACTGCATATAATCAAACTTGGCATTATGGCATCAAATTAAATCATTCTCATAATAAAATAAAATAAAATAATCACAGTAAACGTAGTAGCTAAGCGTAAATGACCTGAACCTAGTACCCGCTTATTTGGAACCTCAATGAATGAAAACCGAAAGCACGCTATGCTATTGTGTATCTATTTATAGCACAAAAATGTGTGTAGTCAACCTTTACATGGTGGCATCAAATTAAACAGAAAAAGCGCTCATGATAAAATAAGTGAGCATAGTCACTATTAACATAGTAGTTAAGAAACAAATTACCTGAGCTTAGTACCCGCTTGTTTGTGGTCTCACTGAATGAAAACTGAAAAGCACGCTATGCTATACTGTGCGTCTATTTATGGCGTGTACCTACACCTATTACGCTACGTTACGCTATGCTACAGACTTATGGGAAATATAGTGCCAAGCCCTTACGTCACCCCATCACAAGCGCAAATGAAGTGGCGCAAGTTGATCGTTTTGCACGTTTGACGCACGCAATGCACGCAAGTTAGAAAAATCTGAACTTCAGCAGACATTCACGCCACGTTAACCAATCAGGAGCTTGCTCTTGTGGGGGCGTGATTATGACATATCGCCTGTTGTTGGTGTCCCAGGGGAAAATCCTTCTGCTGACACCGACAACAGATCATCAAACTGAGCTCGGCTCAGTCAGAAGTACTGCTGAAAGCCTCCGTCATCCAGGTTAAGTTTCTGGAGGAGTTTATGAGCTCACAGAGCTGGGTGCACCTCTGAAAGGATCAAGTGGACTCAGACAAGGCTCCAAACCAATCGACACTGTTTTTCAGCCTTCATAAAGCACATAAACACAGCTATTCTCTCAATAAAATCCATGTTAGCCATTTAGCAACAAAGCTACAGTCCATCAGACAAAAGCCCTGTCCATCACGTGAATCTGTGAATACTTTGTTGATGCACAAAGTCCTTTGGCAGAAATTACAACCTCAAGTCTTGTCAAATATGATGCCACCTGTCTTTGGGAATTTTTACCCATTCCTCTTTGCAGTACCTCTCAAGCTCTATCAGGTTGGATGGGAAGTGACAGTGTACAGCCATTTACAGATCTCTCCAGAGATGTACAATAGAATTTAGGTCTGGACTTTGATTGGACTACTGAGGGACATTTTACCGAGTTGTTGTGAAGCCACTCCATTGATATTTTGGCGGTGTGCTTTGGGTCATTGTCCTGCTGGAAGATGAACCGTCGCCCCAGTCTGAGGTCAAGAGCACTCTGAAGCAGGTTTTCATTCAGGATGTCTCTGTACATTGCTGCATTCATCTTTCCATCTATCCTGACTAGTCTTCCAGTTCCTGCTGCTGAGAAACATGGTAGTAGCCTGGTGATGAGCGGTGACTTGTGTTTTCCAAACATAATGCCTGGCATTCACTCCAAAGAGTTACATTTTAGTCTCATCAGAACAGAGAATTTAGTTTCTTATGGTCTGAGAGTCCTTCAGATGCCTTTTGGCAAATTCCAGGCGGGGAGTGGCTTTCGTCTGGCCACTCTACCATACAGGCCTGATTGGTGGATTGCTGCACAGATGGTTGTCCTTCTGTAAGGTTCTCCTCTCACCACAGAAGAACGTTGGAGCGCAGACAATGTGACCATCGGGTTATTGATCACCTCCCTGACTAAGGCCCTTCTCCCCCGATCACTCAGCTTAGATGGCCGGCCAGCTCTAGGAAGAGTCCTGGTGATTCCAAACATGGATGATGGAGGCCCCTGTGCTCATTGTAACTTTCAGAGCAGCATAAATGTTTCTGTAACTTTCCCCAGCCTTGTGCCTCGAGAAAATCCATGCTTGGTTTGTGCTTTGATATGCACTGTCATCCCTGGGACCCTATATAGACAGGTGTATGCCTTTTCAAATCATGTTCAGTCAACTGAATTTACCACAGGTTATGTACCTGAGCTCAATTTAGAGCTTCAGGGCAAAGGCTGTTAATACTTATGTGCATGGGATTTTTCAGGTTTTTTATTTTTAATAAATTTGCAACAATTTCAAAAAATCTTTTTTTAGATTGTCATTATGGGGTATTGTGTGTAGAATTCTGAGGAAATAAATGAATTTTATCTATTTTGGAATAAGGCGGTAACATAAAAAATGTGGAAAAAGTGAAGAGCTACGAATACTTTCCGGATGCACTGTAAATCCAGAGGGCATTGCAGAGGGTAAATACAGAGGACAATGTACATTTTGGTGCGAGGATTCCCTTTGAACAGGTGAGCATATCAATGTTACTGTCACCATGCGATTCAGGTGACATCTCTGACACAGGCGCATCGCTGCTGTCCAGTACTGAAACTATCTCATTTGCAAAAGCCCTAATGGGAGGACAGACACCACTGATGACATCGGCCCTAGGAAGCATAAACAAAGTCTGAATGTTACCGGTTTTCCTTTCTGAAAAAGTGACAGACAACCATGAATCGGCCTGATGCAAAGTGGCACAGCTGGCTGAATGGTGAGCCACTAACAACCTCTCCCTCAATGTAAAGAGAAGACAAAGAGGTTGTGATGGACTTTAGCAGAAACTCCATTGACCGCCCCCTACTGATCACCGACAGCTCGACTGTCGAGAGAGTCAGCAGCACTAAATTCTGAAGGGTTTACATCACAAAGGATCTCACCTGGACTACTAACACCACGTCACTCTCCAAGAAGGCACAACAACACCTACACTTTTTCCGCCAGCTGAAAAGGGGCAAGTCTCCCTCCACCCATCCTCACCACATTTTACAGGGGAACTATTGAGAGCGTGCTGACCAGCTGCATCACTGTCTGGTATGGGAGCTGCAGTGCTGTCGACCGGAAGACTCTCCAGCACACAGTGAGCACTTGCTTCCATCAAGAAGAAGGTTTCAAATTATTAGAGCCTGCTCGACTAGACTACTCAACAGCTTCATCCCACAAGCATGCATTCCTGAGTATGTCCCATAGAGGTGAGTGGGCTGTAGAAAAGACATCCTCTTGTTTCTCTGACTCTTGCATCAGGTTGCACATTTGCACTTCATCAATCACTCCATGTCTCTTGGAAACATTGTGCTTTTCAAATTGTGCTTCATACAGGATAGTGGGCTTGACAAACCATCTGTAGAAACACTCTCATGCGAGCTCGAAAGGAACTAAATTTTAATTTGTAGGTTATGCCTTGAAACGCAAACTTGAGGAATTTTCTGTGTGCTTGGTAAATTCCTTTGTGAAAATAAGCATCCTTAAAATCTTCTGACCTAAACCAGTCTCTGGGATAAATAACATTGTATAATATCTTTATTTTGAACTTCTTTCTGAAGTGTTTGTTGAGGTTCTGCAGATCTAGAATGAGGCCTGAGTGAAACCTGTGCTGGCTGTCCTGCGGCGGCACAATGCATATAGCTCTTTTGCTCAATAAAGAGGTTATTTCTTCCTCCGAAATACGAGCTGCTTCTACCTCCACTGTTGATGATAGCACATTGTTGAACACCAGTTATTTTATTTTTTTATTGTAGACACTAATTTCATGTTATTGTGAATAAAACCCAATAGTGTTCTGCACAAGCGCACCAGACAGAGAGTGAGCTGCTGGAGTAGGGTCTGTCTGCAAACTGCAAGACAGGGGCATAACATGAAGGGGCGTAACTTGTAGTATGTTAGAGGAGTAACTTGAAGCTATGAAAACCTACATGTCAAAACTATGTTGTTAGCAAGATGGCGCTGTTCATCAGTTATTAACGTCAACACCTCCTCCACACTTAAACCCAAGCATCACAGTTATTAACGTCTATACCTACCACAACCCTAAACCCAACCATCATCATTATTAACGTCTACACCTTCCCCAAACCTAAACCCATCCATTATAGTTATTGATGTCTACACCTACCCCAACCCTTAACCTAATCATCACTATTAACGTCTACACCGTCTAGGGCTGAGGTTGAACATAAAAGTTAAAGAAAATGAATAGACAGTTGGCAGGTTATGATTTAAATGACCTAAAAGGTTCTATTATTGTGAGAAGGCGGAAAAAGTTTGTATTTACAAGAAAACAAGAATGAGCGCAAACAAAAATAGCTTCAGGGCTGAGCAAGTCCAAAATAATAAAGAAAACATTAACTAACTCCACCCCAAAGATAACTTACCTAATGAACCAAAAGAAATGCAGAAAATAAATTACAGATACTACCCTACTCCTTAACTAAACCAAAAACAGGAGAAAAAGTCAGTGTCAAAAATAAATGGCACTCAGCCCCTACGGCGCTCAGCTTACAGCTTTTTTATACAATATATAAGTGTGTGACAGGCACAACAAGGAGGGGAGAGGAAAAAGGTGGAGAGCACCTTAAAGTTCACAATTTACTTATCAACAAGCAAAGCACTACAACATGTTTTAAACAAGAACGCCACAGTCTTTGAAAAGCTCTCCGTCTCTCCCCCCCCCCCCCCCCCCCCCCCCACACCCCCCTCGCGATCTGACTCCATCGGTTTCCTTTTCAAAAGATGCTGCGTTCTCTGAGCACCAACCACAGCGCACGCACGCAGCACGTCCAATTAGGGCAGGGCGACTCACTGGTGTCAGTGAGTTAGCAGAGTGTTTATGCTGTCTATCATCATTAATTGATGTTTTTTTTTTCTTTTTTTTTATTTTTATTGCATAACAAGAACAATAGCATACAAAAAATGAGGAATACAATGCTTACATTTTTTACATCAAAGGAACAAATCAATATAAAGTAAAAAAAAATAAATAAAGTTACAGGGGATATATAAATTACAAAAAGCATAAGAAAAGGAATCCAAAATTGCATACATCCTTATAGCTTTTTTATTTTTCGTGTCTTTTAGGGTTTCGATATAATGCTTAAAATCAATTTTAAACAAATAAATATTAGGCTTATCATTAGACCATTTTTGTTTGTGTACATGGTACTTCCCATATATTATCAATTAATTAATAATTAAATTTTGCTCCAAAGTTTTGTTATTATTATTGTATATCAAAAAATATCTTCACAAGAAAACTGAATTTTTAATTTTGTAAGATCATTAATTGATGTTCTGTGATCTCCGTGATTCTGAGATGACGCAGCAATAATTATCTGCCGCTAATATGATACTCATGTTGTTATTGTAGTTAATAATTTACTAGCATTGTGTATATTGTTTGATTTCAATCAGTTTATATTACATTAGTCAGCATGTATGATTATTTCTGACTATGTCTATATTTCATGCAACATGTGATCTAGTTTGTGTCATAAACACCCAGCATATCATACTGCTGGCAGTATCTAAATACAATTTCCATTTACAACTAATAGTAATAATTGATCCAACTGCACTATGTTTAATGTTGTATTACAGATGTAACTTTGATTTAGTATTGTTTATTGTTATTCCTTTTTGTAGAACCACATCTTTATTCACCAGTGTGGAATAAAGCAACAAGTTTTAACTAAACCAGACTCATGCATTCTAACCGATGCACCACAGTGATCATCACCTTTAAACTGGCAACTTAGTTGAATACTTTTCAACAGTGGCTTATATGGTGGAGTCGGGTCCTCCGTGTCACTGCCATGATTGGCCTGTCAGCCAATCATGGAGGTTAAGTGAAAACTCCGAGTATTTTAACCCTGAAATGAGAGAAACTCTGGGTTTTCCGTTTCAAAATGGCAGGTTTGTCAAACTCGAGAAAGTAGGGTAAGTCAAGCCTGTTCCTGAAAGAGAGGTAACTTTAACTCAGAGTCAGTTACCGTGGTAACTTACTCTGTGAACCTAACCTGGTCAGGAGCAGGTTTTATTCTCTAAACTCAGAGTTTCTGTCGGTCACCTGTCCTTGTTTAAAGACGAAGCGGTATTTCTCACCTTAGATTTACGTTTCCACACACCTATTTTAATGTGCATTTTGGATATGCGCATAAAAAATCGATTGATGGAAACGCCAAGATGCACATAACTTTTGAAAATAGGCTTAATAAACATATGCGCATAACTGAGTAGGAGAAACTTTTTATTCGATAAGAAAAGATGTGCATAAACTACGATGGAAACACTTTTACTGAACAAATTCCAGTATACGCATTAAAAAAGGTTTGTTATAAGAGATCATATGATGATGAAAATGTGTGTGAATGGACAAACCAACAGGCTGAGCACACTGTAAAACATCTGAAATGTTGTTTTGGTCATTCTAAAACGCCTTAACCGTTTCAGTATTATTATATTATTAATTACCTCCAGAGAGTCTGCGTGTCAAGAGCGTCAGTTCTCTGTGTCTCATGCGCGTCTCAAATGCCACCACGCGTTCATTGTGTGTCGGCATTGTCTTTTGAGGCACAAGTCATTTATTAAATAAAGAACAGGTTTACACAGCTTCTTCTACTGCAGTAAATTCTGTTTTTACTGTTGATATTTGGCGACAGTTAATCAGCAAGTGACAATTTTGTTCTCTTTGACTCGTTGGATGGAAACGCTGCTTTATTCGCACATCTTTTATGCGATATTCCAGTTTTGCACATAAATTTAATTCGCATTATTGGATGGAAACAAAGCAAATACATTTCAATCACGCAAAGAACAAACTCACTTACGAGAATATAGTTTGTCCTTTTTTAATAATTAATTAGCTTAAATTCACTTACCTTCCACTGGCACATGTAACGTTACTAACTAGATTATTACTCGTTCTAAAAACTATTTTTTTTAGTTCTGCTTACATTCTAAATGTCATATCATCCTCTACCACTCGAACAATAAAAAAGGCAGACACACAAGTGCACTTAAATCTATTAAAACTGATCAACGTGTGTAAAAGTGGGAACCTTAAATTAAACATTTCCACTGAACATTAAGCTAAGGTTATATGCATTCTTGTTTTGTCAGATTTGTTGTAGAAATGCGCTAGCCTATTTTATGTAATTTAATGCAATTACATCTGAAATAACTTCAAAATTATGGCCAATTCCCCACTTTTTCAAGTAAAAATTATATATATATATATATATATTTTTTTTTTTATAATACTTAATTATTTAAATACTTTAAATGTAAACTTGCGCATTAACTTGAGCAGCTATGTTTTCCCACGCTAACTGTTTCTGTTTCACTGATGCAGTGGTGTTGCTTTTTTAAATATATGGTCATATTTGCTATAACTTTGCATGAGCACATCAAGTTCTGGAGAACTCGTAATGTCTGCGCTCCATTGATAATGCCTTTTTATAGTCACAGTGTGCGCCCTTAACTCTGAGTTGGTCTACTCAAAGTTGATTGACCCAACTCAGATCAGCTATTCTGAATCCGAAAACTCTTGAGTTTTTAATCTCTCGGTAAATCAACTCAGAGTTTAAGTTTAAACTCAGAGTTGGTTGAACCTCCTTACTGAAACAGGCCCCAGAACTCAAACAAACAACCAGCTCAAAGGTTTAATAATACCACAACACTGGACACAAAATAAGACAAAAATCAAAATAACTGAGCCCTGACAAAGAGTATGATTACTGTAGGCTTCAGATTTTATATTTCAACACACACACATACATGTTTCTTAAATAATTCCATTTTAAAACACCATTTCAAACTCATTACACTGTGACCGTTTTGACTGGGTTATGTGAGGCGTGATCATCAGCAAATGGTGTCATTTCACACATGCTTTGCGTGTGACTGCGACCACTTGTGACAATTTTTTTTTCCATCTAAACACATTTCCCTAAAGCACAACATACGTTCATAACCATTTAATCACTGAAGTTTATCAAACTGACTCAACACTTCCCCAAAATATATTTTTAATATTTTGCTTTTGCTTGTAACCTTCATAATGTAAAAAAGTTTATTATTTAAAATCTGTCACCTGAACTATCTGAATACACTCAAAATAACTGCAGTTTATTTGCCTAATCAGTGAATACTGACACTATTTTATGAAGTAGGCCCTTAATCAACAAGACTTTATAGTGTTGCACGTTTTCTGCCAGCTGCGCTGTGATAAATTCAGCTACAAATACATAGAACCAAGGTAAAGCTAATTTTTTTCAAAACATTTTAATGTGTTTTATGGGGCCTGCACTGAAATGTGACACGAGAGGAAGTGGTTTTATTTTCACCTTGTTTCTCTTAGTTGGTTTGTGGCTCTTTTATAAACCCCTTTAAACTTTTCCATTGTTCAACTAAATTTATAAAAACAGCACAAAAGGCTTTAATCAAAACTCTTTCATGCTGTCATTATGGGGTATTTGTAGAATTTTGAGGGAAAATTATTAATTTAATCCAATTTATAATAAGGCTGTATGAAATGTGGAAACTGCTGTGAATACTTTCCTGATGCACGTTGACATGCCCATTATGCATCTTGTCAAAACACTTGTAAGTTAAAGTTAAAAGTAATAAACAATAATCCTTATTTTATATTATAAATAATATACCAAACATATAATTTGTTGTTTATTTGCAGGATCTGAGAACCCTTAATTTCTGAAATTCATTTAATTCACTTCATTTCATACACTGAAACCAAACACAAAGAAGTCAGCTTATTTTCCTATTTCAGCAGTAAAGACTATACTTTAGTGTTTGAGACTTGACTTTAGTGTTTGATGGCCCTGTGAAAGAAGCTGAGAATTGTGAGGGATGCTGGGTAATGTAGTCTACGAGAGGATGAATGAGATATTGAAGATGGCCATATGGAGTGAGTATGTATCAATGTTCAATTATGTGATACAATATTATTTTCACCTTTAGGTGGCAGTATGAGCCTATGACTGAGCATCTTGAACTTAAATGGAAAGTTCACCTAAAAATGTAATCTCTGTCATCATTTACTCTTCGCTTTTCAAAAAACCTTTTGAGTTTCTTTTTTTGTGTTGCACGCGAGAAGATATTTTGAAGAATGTTGGTTGTTGGCACCAATTGATTTTCATAGTATTTTTCCCCACTATGGATGTGAGTGGGTGGCATGCACCAGCATTCTTCAAAATATGAAAAAAAAATAGAAGAAAGAAACTCATAAAGCTTTAAAACCACATGAGTGAGAGTAAATGATGAGGTAATTTTCATTTAGACATCATGGTCTATTAGTGTCCCCCAGTGGTCTTCTGTGAAGTTGCATTGTGACATATTTGTATAAAGTCTGCACACGTTATTTTCTGGTTTGCTGCTGCCAAACTGTATGAAAAATAATGAACAAATGACATTTTTTTCTTTGGATAAATTTGTATTGTTTATAAAATATATAATTTACTCCATCACACAATAAACAAATATTTTTCTAAAATACTATGCTAAACCTTACACCATTTATCGTATGACCTGTTTGGTTCTGCTGGCTATAAATCTTTTACTCCACGTGGAAATGATCAGTTAAGTATGATGATTTTTTTTAGCTTTAAAATACAGCAAACTCTAAAATATATTATTTAGACATTAATATTAATTAATCACACTTGCATATAATGTATGATTGTATAGGTTGAATCTGTAAGTTGTACTTGATCCAGAAGAATCCGCTGAAGGTCATTATCTTGAGGACAGTGAGGGAGTTTGTTTTTGCCATCATAAAAACTCTTTAAAAGGCCTAAAGGCAAAAAAAGGAGTATATTTAATATTTAATGTCAAGCTATTGTACATTTAATAGTAATAAGTAAAACTCCAACTCACCTGCAATCCCAATGACCAGAACAAAACAGATCAGATCAAATATGAGGGACATTTTCTGAATCTGATCATGATCTAAACAACAAAATGACAATCATCATTAAATAGTATAAATCATGCACTCGTACTTAAATTATAAGAGAGTAATGAACAATGAAAAGTAGCCTACTGCATAAAAATAGTTCTTTTAATCTGCATTCTGTAGTAGTGATGGGTCATTCTTGAACAATTTATTCAGTTTGAACAAATTTTTTATGTGACTCGAGAACAATGAAGTCGGGAAGTGATTCATTCGGGAAGTGATTTATTCTCGGTGAGTGATTCATTCATTCGCGCATGTGCGCGTTTGTGCAGGATGCATGAGCTGTTCATTTCTTGAGCCCTCGGTTTTGAGTCGTCTCTTTATATGCTGTTACGTGATAAACCAATAACACAAAAAAGGTGAAGTAATCATGGGTCATTTCAGCTCAGACTGAAGGTCAAGGTTACATGGGACTGTCTTTGTCAGGTGAATGAACAACCCTGAAGACATGTCAGAAGAGGTGAGCTGCCATTTTAAAAAATGAAAGCGATGCTGCAATGGGAAGAAACCTAGAAGTAGAGGCACTGTAAACATTGCAACAACATTCTGTGGACTACAAATCTCCAGCTGTTGCCGTGATTTCAAAGTGCAGGTGTGGTTTAAACATCACTTTAATATGATTCAGTTAAGTTTAATTTAATCAATTAAAAGCATATTAGGCATCAAACAAAATCATAAATAAAGCTTAAGTGTGAAGATGGTTGTCACCAGGGGGCTGTTTGTTTCATAAAAGTGGTTTAAAAAAAGTCAAAAACCTGACTTTAATGAGCTTAACTAAACGTCTATACTGAAATTGGTTCCATAACAGCAAGTTGAAGATAATTTGCTCTAACTAATCTGAGTTCAGTTTAAATAATCTAGATAACTGCTCGTGCACATTACTGTCGTACTCAGTAATGTGCACGAACTCAGTTTATGGATATCCTTTCTTAAGCAATGGAACGGCTGATCCTTTTTCTACCGAGACCTTAATTCTGTCAGGAAAGAGATCGGATTCAATTGCAAGCAACAGTTAGTTTTATTTATAATGGGAATAAATGAGCAAAGCGAGCAGTAACGGGACCGTCCAGCAGATGGCGATGGTGAGCAGTGGGTAGTTTAGACCAGTGAGGATTAGCCAGACGACGTTCCAACGCTTAAACGATCGCGTCCTGGCTGGAATGCAGTGGGATATCTGCCTAGTGTATCTAGATGACATCATTGTGCTGGGCAAGGATGTAAAGGGAATGCTCCAGCGCCAGGCCCAGGTGTTTGAAAGGCCAGGCCAACCTGAAGTTAAAACCCGCCAAGTGTTGTCTCTTCCGCCGCCAGGTGGTCTACTTGGCCCACATTGTATCAGAATATGGTATAGCTAGTGACCCTGAAAAGGTGCAAACAATTCGAGAGTGGCCACAGCTCACAAGCGTTAATGAAGTTCGACAGTTTGTGGGTCTCACATCCTACTACAGACGGTTTGTCAAAGACTTTGCCACAGTTGCAAAGCCCCTTCACAACCTATTAAGAAAACGCCCAATTTCACTGGACTCCTGACAGCCAACAGGCCTTTGATAAATTAAAGGAGCTGCTCACTACTCAACTGCAGCAAGGGGAGGAACGTGTTCTAGCATATGGAAGTCGGAGTCTGACGCCATCTGAACAGAATTACTGCACCACACGGAGGGAACTTTTAGCAGTAGTGGAGTTCACAACACATTTTCGTCAGTACTTGCTGGGCAGATCCTTTACTGTGCACACTGACCATAGTAGCCTACAGTGGCTAATAAGGATGAGAGAACCGGAGGGGCAGCTGGCAAGATGGCTCGAGAAACTTGGGGAGTATAACTTCAAAGTTGTTCATCGTCCTGGGCGCTGTCATGAAAACGCTGATGTGCTTTCCAGCAGGCCATGCCGTGCAATCTGTCCCTGCAAACTGAAGAATCCCATCCTGAGTAACCCTCAGCTCTGTCACCAGGCAGTCCAGTGTGACTTCAACGACAAATCGGTAAATAACATACCTGAAGCTGTTACCCCGGAGTATTGTCAAGTGGGGGTAGTACATCCTGCCATCACCACCAGTACTACTTCATTCTCGGGGTGGACTACTGATGAACTGTGTGCTGCCCAAGCAGTTGACCCTGATATTGCTCCTATCAGGAGGTGGATGAGGGAAAACAAGGAACGGCCCTCCTGGGAAGAAGTGTCACCTTACGGACCGGCAGCTAAGGCCTACTGGAGTCAGTAGCAGAGACTGTACCTAAAGGATGACATTCTTGTGCGACGGTTCTACCTAAATGAGAGTCCTGAGTATTATCCCCAGATTATGCTGCCACAAGTTTTCCGGTAAGCCATCATGCACTAAATACACGAGGGCCCAGTGGGCGGACATTTAGGAGTGGAGCGAACGCCGTTCCGGCTGCAGACAAGGTATTATTGGTACAAAATGCGAGAAGATGTTTCACTTTGGTGTCGCACATGCACCAGTTGTGCTGCGAAGGCTCGACCATTGAAGAGGCCTCAGGCACCCATGGGCACCGTGCAAGTGGGTGCCCCCATGGAAAGGATTGCTGTTGACTTGATGGGCCCTATGAATGAAACAGAACGCTTTAATCGTTACATTCTTGTAGTGCAGGATTATTTTAGTAAATGGGTGGAAGCATACCCCCTGCCTAATGACCAGGCTGTCACTGTGGCAGAGGTTATTGTCACTGAATGGGTCTGCCGTTATGGGGCACCATTTACCCTCCATAGCGACCAGGGCACCAATTTTGAATCGGAGGTCTTCCAAACAATGTGTAAGCTGCTCGACATTTACAAGACCCGTACAGCACCTTTCCGGCCTCAGTCAGATGGCCAGGTCGAGAGATCTAATGCCACTGCAGAAAATCCTAGCTACAACCTCTAAGCGATGTCATTGGGAGTGGGATCTAATGGTTCCCTACGCTGTGGTGGCTTACCGAGCAACTAATCACAGTTCAACTGGATTTACCCCAAACATGATGCTCTTTGGATGGGAGATAACAGAGCCCATTGACCTGGTCGCAGGAAAGCCCCCTAACGACACACTGAATCAAACAATCCCGCAATATGTGGTTCAGATGAGAAAAAGATTGGAGTTGGCACATCAGCTTGCAAGGAATGCACTGGGCGAATCAGTAGAGCGTGCTAAAAAGCAGAATGACAAGAGAGCAGCCAGGACACGCTACAGGTCGGTGATGCAGTATGGTACCTTGTCAAGGAAACGAAGCGAGTGAAAAACAAAATAAGGAAGTTTCTACCCAACTACGATGGTCCATACTTCATCTTGGGACATCTGGACGATTTAGTGTACCGCATCCAAAAAAACCCAAGGACCAAAGTAAAAGTTGTTCACCATGACAATCTCAAACCTTACTATTCCCGACACCCCTGGAGAACAGCTGGGTGTTCAAAGACTCAGAAGTTTGGCAACCTCAGGAAGTTCCTGGCCCAAATCTGGAAATCGATGGAGCTGAAATTGACTTGGATTTGTCTTGTCTCTTCACGGAGGAAACCGGATGTTCAGTGGAGCGAAGGTTGCACGGTGCAACAGGATTCAGCAGGGACTGTTAATGGCCAAATGAGGTGTAGGCCGCAACGAGTCAGGAGACCACCACAGAGGTTTGGAGACTGGACTAATTAAGTATTAAGGGCTTTAAAAAAAAGAGAGCCAGAAATAATGCTTTGTTGCCAATTTGTTATTGTTCAATTGCAAAAAAAAAAGATGCGTGTCATATGTGAAAAATAACATTTTATGTGCTTCCTTTTTTTAACCCGGGTGGATTTTGTTGTTTACCATTTTGCTGTTAAGAAAACAAGACAAGTGTATGTTGTTTAATTAAGCATAATTTGTTTCATTGGTTTACAATGGCTGTTTCTAACCTCTTTCACTTCTACAGGCCATGTAGTGGAAAAGTCAGCCGGTCACTTAGCTGGACTTAAATAACTACCTCACTAGTCATGTTGGGACTGAATGACTCCTCTTTTAACAGCTACTCTTTAACCCCTCTCAGCACCATGCTATCCTTCATCCTTATGGACTGTTACCCTGTCACGTAGGGTTGGAATATACAGGCGAGTGCCTCCATTGAGCGGAGTTGCTTAAATAGACTGTATGCTTTGACAAAGGAGCTGCCTATGAACTGTGAGAAAAAGTACATATGGGTAGACATTGTTTTGAATGTATTTCTGCCTTCTATTAACACTGTGAATCTATGGTAAAAGCCTTGTTAAATTTATGTTGTATCAGTCATGTTATGGTGCTGGAGTGGTGTAAGTTTAATCACTATCCAGAGTGGGGGTAGTGTTGCAGGAGAGGGGAAATAGTGTGGCCACTTTAAGACTGCTGTTACGGGAGTTGTAGTCCATAGCGAGGGGCATTGTGGGTAGTGTAGTTGGACACGCATGCTGTGTGATGTGAGCTCTTGCTGTGGGTGCTGTGCAATGAAATTGAGGGAGAAAGATTTATTCGGTTTTGTTTTATGTTTACTCCAGTAATTCCACCCGGGAGCTGTTTTGCGCTGTGAGACTGAAACACTGAAATAAGTAAAAGAAGGGCATGCATCGAGTACTTTTGTCCGTCTCATTATTTGCTCGAGCATGAATAAATGAGCTGTTACTCTGCTGCCGGAGAAAGTTGCAATTGCGGAGAAAGTAACAATTAACATTGCATCAGTTAAAGAATACATTTTTCTCTTGTGAAAAATGCAACGTATTTCTGTAAAAACAATCTTACAGAAAAATTCTGTATTTTTTACAAAAAAACTTCTGGCAACCATAGCTGCCAGTATTTTTTCGTAAATTTTACAGATTTTTTTTTACAGTGTGTATATATATATATATATATATATATATATATATATATATTAGTGCTGGGCCGTTAACGGCGTTAACGTGCTGCGTTAACGCGAGACTCTTATCGCGCGATAAAAAAAATATCGCCGTTAATCTATTCTCAAAGTTGGGTTGGGAGCTGGGTCTATTCTACGCAAGCTATGATGGCTTTCACCTTGCTATATTACCGCGGATGTATACCTGACCGGTGAGCCGTCTGCTCTGTTGAATCAAATCAGCAGGATGCCTGACTCTAACTGCAGTTTCACTTTTCATTTATTCCTTCGTGACAAACTGGGGTAATATAGACGCAAATACGGAGTAAGGACAGGTGAGAGAGTTATGGAGTTTAATAACGCATGCCAAATGGTAAGAAAAAAAAACTTCCGCATTTCGCGATGTGTGTGTGTGTGTTTGTGTATGTGTGTGTGCAGTCCTTTCTGACAGCCGCGTGTGGACCTTGTCGGAAAATATGGCGAAAGGTCCTAAAGACCGCGGTGTTTACTTCAATAATGCCACTAAAATCTGCATACTCCACATCTTAATTCCATTTCTGTTTAGTTCAGTGCTGACTTTAGTCTGATTAAGCTCATCAGAATTTGCTGTTTGGAGCTTATGTAGGCCTACAGTTCAACATTCATGTTTAACTGAATAAACAGTTAGTAAACACAACCCAGATAGCAAAATACACTCGGGCCAGTTCCGGCTAGATTCTCGCCTGCCGGAGACTTACCCCTCGGCCCGACTCCGGCTGCCGTACTCGGGCCGGATGCCTATGGACTCACTGCCCGATTCCGGCCCGAATCAATCGGGCCAGATGCGGCGGCCGTAAGCGAGCCGACGCTGCCGCATCCGAGCCGGAATCGGCCCGTGAGTAATGTGCACTTCGGCCCGGAGCTGGCACGATTAAGTCTTCATATACCTTGATATAAAACCTTTTGGTATTAAATTAGTACTTGATATTACAACCATTTGAGTTGATATAACAGCAAACGCAGGCTATGTACTGTAAACACAAAGTGTAGGCACTGCGTTTAACCTTTAAATAAAATGCAAACAGCATACATATCCTATAACGTAAATAATCAAAGGACAAAATAAATAAATGATAAACGTTTATTGATTGAAAGAAACAAATAATACTCAAATTTAATAAATTGTTTTGTAGTGCACAAGAAAAACAAAAATAAAACTGCACAATACACAGGAAGATTTATAGAAAAAAAAATATATCTGAAATTGCACACATACACAAAAGTTTTCAAAACAACCCTGTTTTCCCAACAGATTTGAATTTTAAAAATTGTACAAGACACATCTTAAAACAGCTAAATTTTATATAAACTTGAATATAGAAACCAATTTAAGATATAGCAAGAAACATCTTACAAATACCTATGACAATACGTAAAATATACAAGTCAAAGTTGTAAAAAGAACTGCCGAATTCTGAAGAAACGTCTCGAACCATTATTAATAAACATTAAAATAAGAACAATAAAACAAAAAAATATATATGAATATAAAACTGCAGATGTATAAAGACTTAAACTTAATTTTTAAATAAACTTAAAAGAATAATTGGAATAAATTGCACAAACAGCAAAACATGAGATGATGTGTGTGTGTGTGTGTATATATATATATATATATATATATATATATATATATATATATATATATATATATATATATATATATATATATATATATATATATATCTTGTGCAATTTTATATTTAGAGTTTTTGTTTATTATTATTACAGTTATTGAAAATGTTTCTTCAGAATTATATATTCTTCAGAATATATATATATTAAAAATGTGCAAATGAAACACAAATTGCCCAAGTATCAGGGAACATCTTAATAAAAAATAAAAATAGTGATTTAGACATTTGACACATTAGCTTTCTCTCTTTCCTTTCTTCCTCCGTGCCTGTCAGGAGCAAGTTGTAGCCACCTTGTAATGCATTTTTCCACCTCTTCATCAGTGGCATGGTATGGATATTTGTCCTCACTGCATCTGTGATCAAAAGATATACAGATAATTAGTAGAGAACAAGAACAAATGTTAAAGAAAAAAAGAAACATGCTTGCTCTCACATAAGTACAACCTAAATGGGACCATATATAGATTTCTTTTTGTTCCTCTGGTTAATGATTCAAAGAAATACACAGATGAAACAGCTTCTAATTGTATTGAAATGTATATTAAAAACCAACTTACTGACTACGACAGTCCCAAGGGGAAGTGCACAAAAGGTCACTTTTTAGTTTGCCCCGCTCCAGTTAATTTGTTTGGCCAAGGAGTTAGCCAAAAGCTTTCCCAGGATACGCCAAACTGCTTCCCTTGTGGAAAACACCAATAATTCCAAAGTAGGCTACCTATGAAGCAAAAAATCAAATAAATAAATAAATAAATAAACTTAAAACACTTTGAAATACACAAGAGCTTGAACTTACCATGTTCTTCATTTGTTCGGGCTGGTCCTTTAGTTGGTTTTCAAG
This sequence comes from Danio kyathit, assembly GCA_903798195.1. Lineage (NCBI taxonomy): Eukaryota > Metazoa > Chordata > Actinopteri > Cypriniformes > Danionidae > Danio > Danio kyathit. Next base: position 35,714,556 of record LR812540.1, read on the forward strand.
CTTTTCCAAATCAAACTGGACAAAGGAAGGTCAAATGTGCTTACATCTAGAATTTCATCATGTCTGTTTTGGTTTTGCAGATTTTTGAGAATCAGGACCAGTTGCTGCTTTATGTCGTCTTGTGATTTTAACACTTCAGTCAGTGGTGCTAAAAAAAGAAAAATAACAAATTAGTATAAATCAACCTATAGCTTATACAACTTGTGTAAATACAACAGAGGGTTAGATACTGCTGATATTCTCTAGTTGATCTTTACTTTCTAGCTGCATAAAGCCTTTACAAATGTAGTGATGTATTTAATTCTTACAAAGACATGATGAGTACCAATAAGTTCTGTCTTGATCTCCAACTGCACTGGAACAAGGACTGTAAATGTTCATAGGCATACTGGAATGTACAGTATCTGTGCATCTTGATGGTGTTCTTAAGGATTCTTCCATAGTCATTGGTGGTGATGGTACTTGCCGTGCTGCATCGAATTCTGAAATATTCATATCTGCTTTTTTTCCAGCCTCTTTGTTCCAAATATTTTTTCTTCATCACTGTCACTATAGTCCTGTCTTTTATGTCCCATGATCAGATACATTTACAAAACAAAACATTATTTTAGTATAGTGCCAGGGCAAAAATTGCAGGTTGTAATTGATCATTGAAATAATGTTGACAGTATGGGTTTAAAAACATTGCAAACAAACCTGTTCTTTCTTTTGGTGTATGACGGGCGATCATCGTCCTCATCTGTTTGCAAGTCAGACATCACAGTTGCCTGTGGAAGGGAGTCGAGCTTCCTCATGTGTGTCTATAATAAAACATCACATTGTTGTTAACCTCCCCCCAAAAAAAGTTCAAATCCTGAAATACTATCAAAGTTAATTAATGGCTATAATACCTGTAGTGACAGCCTTATGATTCTTAGACATAGATTTGTAAGATGACTAAGCACATCTATCATTCTGTACCCATGAAGATGGCACAATTTCCATTTCAGATGACTCGAACCCCACAATATGGAACTCATTAACTGAGCCTTCAGATGTCACCATATCATAATCATCTAGGTTATCAAAGTCTTTATCTTTAGGGGCCTCATTTTTACTATATAAGACTTTTAGATAGTGAGGAGTGTCATCACTACAATGAGTTTGCAAAGGCTACAAAATCTGAGCAACACTGGCCCTTGCCCTATTCAAATACTCTAATTCACAGAGTAAAACTCATAATTTTCAACCATGACTTACATATACTGGCCTCTTCTGTGCCGAGCTTCTTTGATCGTGCTCAAGGATCTTGTCGTGGACTGTCAAACAAACAAACATACAAAAGTGTATAAAAAATGTTTATCTTCACAAAAATCATTATAAACATTAATAATGACTATTCAGAAAACGCCTGAAACAAACATTATACCCCTTGAGCATAAGCCCAAAAATGTTATTTAAAGCAGAATAAGTCACAATCAGTCAAATTTCTTTAAAATAAGAAACCTTTTGGATCAGATAGTTGTAAGTTACTAAAAACACTGTTAACCTAACATTATGGAAAATGTTTGATGATGATAGCCAATAACAAAACCCATTTCAGCTGTTTGTGAAGCTATTAGTAATGTAAAGTCTGAAAAGCTCAAGTATGTTGAAAATGTATCAACAGTTTACAGCTTATAATGGACTATAAGCACCTAACTATAACATGCATATTTACATCTTTTGTCTCTGTGATGTGCTGCAAAATGGCCTCACTAACCCTTGTTAAACAAGAATAAGACTTAACCGAAAAAATATTGTTACCCATTGATTTAAATCAGAATTTATAACTGTCAATAACAAAAAAAACCCATCAAAATCTGCTTAAGACGTTCTGTTTTACATGCACATATTACAGCTTAAACATAAGATTCACATAGGCTAACACATATTAAGATCATTTATAGAGAATAGTAAACAGTATCGAGCTTAGATCACTTTCGTGATGCATTGCACAAACAAGTTAAACAATACTATTTTATAAATCCAAAACGATTAATTTTTATTTACACAATCACTCAGAATTATTTCTGTTGGGTAAGTACACAACTGTAAAATGATTTTTTCAACACCCATGGTATATTAAAATGTTAACTCAGAAAAAAGCACATGTTTTGCCATGGTAGTGTTAACGGATTAGTCTACAGACACTTTCTTTAACGTAACGTAAAGATACACACCAATTCGTTTCAGTCATGTTTCTTTAAAATAATTAAAATAGTTTTCAGTTACTAAACACTCACTTGATTGAGGTAAAGTTGGTTTTATACAGACAATGTTGTAGTTTGATATTCGTTGTCTGCTAGTATGATTTATAGAGGTAAAGTTGGTTTTAAATTCCCACATTCGGATTTCGGCTTCTTAATATAATATCGTTTGCAAATTCCAAATAGTGAAATCATACTAGCAGACAACGAATATCAAACTACAACATTGTCTGTGTGCTAATGTTGTTTTAAAGTGTTACTTGCATGCGATTTCAGACCGGATATTCAACGTACCATGGTAAACAATACAGGGAGCATGGCACTGAACGAATGTGCGAATATAAAACCAACTTTACCTCAATAAATGATTTCACTATTTGGAATTTGCAAACGATAGTTTTCTAATATTATATTAAGAAGCCGAAATCCGAATGTGCGAATTTAAAACCAACTTTACCTCTATAACTTTCAGACGTGTTTGTAACGTAACGTTAGCATACACATCAATTAGCTTCAGTCGTGTTTCTTTAAAACAAGTTGCATTTTGTATCAAATTGTTTTAAATTACTAAACACTGTTACAACCTAACACTGTGAAAAAAGGTTTTGAACACTAAATTCGCATAGTATACACAGTATAAAAGCAGTAAAAACCTTACCTTTCTGACCAGAAAACACGAGTTCCAAAACTTCTTCTTCTTCTTGTAATCTTTAACGCGGTTGCCAACCAGTTTTTTGGAGCATTACCGCCACCATCAGGACAAAAGTTAAACAAGCCGAGTCCTTGCCAGAAGCGGCCCGGACTCTACAGACAGACTCGGGCCAGATATGGTTAACAGGAATCGGGCCAGGGCTTTACAGCCGCATCACAAACACATGTGCGAGAGCGAGCTGCGGGCCATACTCGGCCCAGATAACACTCGCCGATGCCGAGTCGGAGCCGGAGGCGCCGAAGGGTAGCCGAGCTCGGGCCGATTACTACCTGCTATCTGGGAAGTAAGTAAACACATCTTATTGAACATCATTTATTTTCATCACCAATTATCATAGTAGAACAGTTTCTCAAGCAGTTTGTGATGCATTTTGGAAACATTTTGGAGATGAGACACTGGTCTAATGCGACACCCGGCTTGAGAAACCCGTTCTCAAAGACTTATTATTTGGGTAGCACACATATTCTGAATACCTTCGGCAGAATTCAAATGAGCCATTTTAATCTAGATTAATCTAGATTAATTTTGAAATTAATCTAGATTAATCTAGATTAAAAAAAATAATCTATGCCCACCTATAATATATATATATATATATATATATATATATATATATAGCTATGGATGTTGCTAGGCCTATTTTAGGGGGGGGGGGCTGAAAAACTTTTGCAATAAGCTCATAAACTAAAACTCTCGCGATTAGCTCATAAACTGCACACTAAATTAATCGCCTCAGTCCCCTTTAAATTTGATAAGAAAACAGCGGCAGAATTCGGCTCCTCCCCGTCTTTTGTTTTTTATTTGATCAGCAAACCACAGCCGTAAACAGCGAGAGAATGAGGTGTGTGTTTATTGATAAATTGTTATATTATCTGCTTATTTGCAGTTCTTTGATATAGATAATCTTGTATCACCTGTATCCCAATGTCACGGAGGAGCAGTCGGGTTTTCTCGGCATTCACCTCATCAACACAGCTGTTTCCTTCAGCAAAAAATGTAACTCTTAACGAACATTTCGCTATTTTTATTTCAAAATGAACTACCAATATTAAACACCTTACAGTTCGTGTGGCATTAACTATACCATACAGTCTTGCACAGAAAGGATTAAACACAGTGACAGAACCACTTAGAGAATGTACTCGTTTTAACTGTCACTGAGTCACTGACAGAGATAGAAACAGAAAATGTATTATTTATTATTATCATTCAGATCGTGAAATATGTGAATTAGCCTGCAAGTTAAAAATATATATATTTATATGTATGTCATTTAGAAAAGTGGCAGTTTATTTATTTAATACATGGAAACAAAAAATGCACTTGAATATAGAAAGTCGTTTTTACTACAGTAAGCAGGTGGGTTGAGCCTATTTGGCTAATTCAGAACTCAAATGGCTATGCCTGTCTATGTAATACAGTGGAATACTAGTACACAACCCATGTTAAAGAAACATTTTTAAGTGTATTACTATTAAATTACTACTTATAAATGTAATATTAGGCTATTTATATATATATATATATATATATATATATATTTTTTTTTTTTTTTTTTTTTTTTCTCGTCCCTGTATATAGCTAAGTACACCCGTCACAGATCTCTCTTTTAAATTAATATTTTCTACAGGATGCTTTACAATAATATCCATGTGCAAAAAGCAAAAGCTAAATTTTGAACTAACAAAAAATAAACTGAAGATCACAGTCCAAAAATTAGTACACTCAAATTAATATGCTAAGGGAAAATATTAAATAAAATTTTAATAAACGGGGAAAAAATCAACAGAAACATAAAAAAATATAAAATCACAATCATGTATGATATATCAATATATCACAATCATGTATGTATATGTATACTATTAAGTGACTATAAAGTTTTAATCATTATTAAGAGATTAAGTGAATTAAAATGGCATCAAGTTATAGCAGGTGAATGTTAATATTATCTTGATTAAGCTTGAACTTAAGACTTAGCCTGAGAGTTAGCCTGCCTCGGACCAGGCTAGTTTCCCAGCATAAGTTGCCAGAGTATCTGAGTTTGAACCAAGCGGCAACCTCCCGCTCTCCCTCGGGAAGCCAATACAGAAGTAACTGAAACTGCAATTCATCGAAATTCCGCTAGTCCTGGCTCCATAATAGAGCAAATTTCTATTGAGCCCACTGTTAGAATGGCCAAATTGACAGCATAAAAAAAGGTGTTTACAGCCTGGTACAAAGAATGTTCATATAGCTAATATTACCCTTCGTGACAACTGTGAGGGGGGTGAATTTTTTTAGAACTCATCCGTTTCCTTTGTATTAGCTTATATTAAGTTTGCATAATTAAGGGCGTGGCCACTTGAGTGACAGCTAGGTCTCGCTGGTCGTGTCACTTCACCTCAGCTAATTACGGCTGATTAGCCGCTGATCTCGGCATATTCATCGTATTTTTGTGTTGTTGTATGTGACTTTACACAGTTTACTATGAAGGTATTATTGGTGCGAAACTCCCAAGCAGCTGTAAAAGTTTAATTTGTAGTTGTAAAGAACAGCCACAAATGTGTATTAGTAAATTTGTACTCGCAGAGCAAATTTGCAAATGTGTATCAGTAAATTTGTACTTGCAGAGCAAATTTGCAAATGTGTAGGTATTTTTTGTCTCCTACAAACACAAAGCAACATTTACACCTTTTCAAATCCTTCAGTGCAGGTGCACAAATCTCACTGGACAAATCACAAATACAGAAACTCATCCTCTCATGTTCTTTGCTACTACTGTATATTTGCAGTGAATATGGTGCAAAACACATTCACACACCTGCATCCAGAAATGTGAAGTCACAGACAAAACCTGCACATCTGTAGATTAGAATGTGTATCCACGCAAAGAGAGCTGAACCCGTGTATAACGCTTGGTTTATTTTTTTCTAAGCACAAACACAAATATGTTACTGCAACCTCTCAAATCTGCCACTACGAGTCTCAAGTGCTGTTTTACACTTGCAAATCTACATTTCGCGCTGTCTCTCTTTTGCACCATATATCACTGTGATATATGGTGCAAAACTGACTTGTTTATCTGCCAATCAAAACGCAGGCTCTCAGAGAAATTCAGCCAATAGGGGATGGGGCGTGACGTCACCGCTCTAGCGTTGCTGCGGCTGAACCTCGAAACCGAAACCTTTACCCTTCGCGAGATTTGCGTTCGAAAATCCCTGCTTAACTATTTCATAGTAGGAGCAAACATACCTAAAGAAAGGAGTACGTTTAGTAACCATAAAAAGTACGTCAGATGGATACCTTTCTACTCCAGGAAGCCACAGCATACAGCCTGAAGGAGGAAGAGGAGGACGCGGTCAGTTTGAAACGTGAGTATTATAAATCAAAGACAGTTCTTTTGTGTTAAACTCGCATTTGTTGAGCTACTGTACAGTGCTCTGTAGAATTGCTGAGGGTGTAAAGAGGCTTTATTTTGTGGTCTATTTTATTTTGCTGTAAATGTTGATTATGTAATGTTAGGGTCTCCTAACGTTTCAAAAGTAAATTTACATGTTTACATAAATCAAAAGATTATTATCAAATGTCTGACAGAAAAATATGTGAAGTATTACAGATTACAAGGTTAACAGACATCTGAGTGAGTGATGTTTTTGTGCTGATGTAGAATCTGTTGTCAATTGACTGTTGTCAAAACTGTTTAAATTAGATACATGTAATTTTAATAAATGAGAATAAAGGGTCATTTGTTTAATCTGAGCATCAGTATTGTTAATTAATTGAGGAACATTTGTTACATCAGCAACTACACCAACATGTTATTTGAGCAGGTGAATCACTGAGGTCATTTATTGTAGTCTCGATGTTACAGTGAGGCTTTTATTGAGTACAGTACAGAAGTTAAGAAAGCATCTTTTACATTTGCTATTTATTATTAGTTATTGTATTCTCAAACAGTGATTACATCAGTTTTCTGATAGCTGGTGTGTGTGTGTGTGTGTGTGTGTGTTTCTGCAGAGCTGTTGTGATGGAGCTGGACCTGTAGACAAGGGACATTTGTGGAAAATAGAATCTAAAATAAGAGGTAAGATAAAATGTATTACTAGCACTACAGAAATCAAAGGACATATTGTGCAGTAAAATGACTTTGTTTTTGAATGTTTTTTTATGTTTAGTATGATCTGAAATATCTGCAGATTGGCGTGTGTGGTGAGGGGAAAAAAGTCTTTTTTTTTTTTTTTTATTAACAAGACCAGCATGTACAGTTTTCTTATACAATAAAATTACTTTACAGATCTTAACAAGCATGGAGTAAATGAGAAAGAAAGAAAAAATAAATAAATAAATAAATAAGAAAAAGAAATTAAAGAAAACAGAGATTGAATCTCTTTTTCTAGCACCATGAAGAGAGGTTTGCTTTTGGCAAACTTAGATTTATGTATGTGAAATTTACATAATAATAAAATAAAGTTTATAATAAAACCACCATCTTTTAAAGAGCGATCTTTAACATAACCCAAAATCACATGTTTATAAGATAAGGAAAATGATTTTAAAATATTATGAGTCATAAAAGCTTCAACATTAATCCAAAAAAGTTGAGTATATTGGCAAGACCAAAATAAATGTGAAATAGTTTCATTAAAGCTTTCACAAAAACAGCATTCTGACTCAATATCAATTTAAAATTTTTGTATAAATGTTTTTGTAGGATAAACTCTATGAAGTAATTTAAATGATATTTCTTTAGCCTTATTTGTAATAAAAAAAATTTTTGAGGTAATGACCATACTTGAGTCAAGTTTACATTATAAAAGATATTGTTCCAGTAAAAAAGCAACATATGGTATAGACGTATTTTCTTTTAAGATTAAAGATCTAATTTTGTGATTATTAGGCTTAAATCCAGTGAAACAGATAAAACTGACTGAGGTCTGTTCAGGTTTAGGAGGACAAACAGAAAGCGCTGATGTACATACACTGCTTTTGTACAGTATATGTATACCAGCAGGTATTGCCCCCGTAAGTATTGTAAATTCCTGTAATGTAATAGGAATTTTGTATCTTGCAATAAACTCTGTAAATGTAAATAATGTTCCTTCATTATCAAATAATTGATTAACTAATATTAGTCCATTGTTAAGCCAATTGTGAAAGAATAGTGACTTATTTCTTATATTGGCATTATTCCAAATAAGAAAACTATGTGGGGAGAAGTTGTGTTTATAAATAAGCCTCCATGTTGTAAGCACTTGTTGGTGAAATTTAGAGAGTTTGATTGGGAGTTTTTCAATTTTATAATTACACATTAAAATAAATTCTAAACCACCCATATGAGAGAAAATGAGACGGGGGATAATATTCCAAATAGATGAAGTATTTAAAAGAAATTGTCTTATCCAATTAATTTTAAAATTATCATTCAGGGAATTAAAATCAATAAAATTTAGACCGCCTTTGTCATATGAATTTAGCATTACTGATTTTTTAATATAATGAATGTTGTTTTTCCAAAGGAATTTTGTCAACATTCTATCAATTAGTTTGTTTGTGTGTTTATCAACTGAAACAGACTGGGCAGCATATGACAACCTAGAAATACCTTCTGCTTTAGTGAGTAGAACTCTGCCTTTGATTGATAGATCTTTTTGTAGCCAATGGTTCATCACCTTTCGTGTTTTTTCAACAATTGGAAGAAAATTGGAAATACATCTACTTTTATAATCTTTAATTATTTTAATTCCCAAATATGTCACGCTCTCTCTCACAGGAATATTACAAATTAAAGATTCTGAACAGTTACCCACTGGTAATAATTCACATTTGTTTATGTTAAGGCAGAGACCTGAGGCTTTAGAAAAGGGTTCAAGGGTCTCTATTGCTGTAGCAATCTGTGAAGCATCCTTCAAAAACAAAACAGTGTCATCCGCTAACTGGCTTATTACCAGTTCAGTGTTTTCAATAGATATTCCTTTTAAGGAGCTTTCTCTAATATGTATATTTAGAAGTTCGGTAGCTATCAAAAACAGATAGGGGGAGATTGGGCATCCCTGCCTAACTCCTTGTCTCAAAGAAAATCTTGGAGAGGTGCCGCTGCTGAGTTTAATAGAACTATTGCAATTAGTGTAAAGCATTTTAATAGATCTACAAAAGAAATTTCCAAATCCTACCCTGCTAAGAGTTTGTAACAAAAATTCATGTTCTAAAGAATCAAAAGCTTTATAATAGTCAAGAAAAAGTATAAAATTGTCATTAGAGAAGTAATTTGAATAATCTAAAATATCTAATACTAAACGTATGTTATTAAAAATGTGTCTTTTTTTGCAAAAATCCAGATTGACATTCATCAATTAAATTGTTCAAAGTACATTTTACTCTTTTGGATAAAACTAATGCAATAATTTTATAATCATTATTCAGCAAGGTAATCGGTCACCAATTATCAATTAATAAGGGATCTTTATTTGGTTTTGGTATTATAAGTTATAAGTCCAGGGTAAAGAAGTCCACAGCAGCATCCTGGAAATGCTGTAGTACAGGGGTGCTCAAACTCAGTCCTAGAGGGCTGGTGTCCTGGAGATTTTAGAGTCAACTTCAACTAAACTCTGCAAGACAGCAGCAGTCCTGGACTGAGTTTGGACACTCCCGTTCTCCTGTAGTGCAGTAAACGAGACCCTGCATCAGTCCACTCGCCCTGTGTCCTCATCTGGGCCAGATGTTGCTGTGGTCTCTTCATCATCGGTATCTTGGGCATGGACTGCCATGAATCCTGTCCTGTTCCTGTCTGACTGCAGCAGTGAGGGATGTGCTGATGGTGAAGTCCCTCTAATCATCTGCAGAACTGGCCCAGCTGTGTGGAGAAACATGGGCTTCTGTCTGTAATACATCTCTGTTAAAATAAAGCTTGGTTTCATGTGTTGTTGACTTGTATTTATTTGTCCTGATTACTCATATTCATTCTTTTTATAATATATTAATGTTTCTGTTTGTTTTCAATAAATAATGATAAAACTTTCAGTAATGTATGCATTTCTATTGTTTAACAAAAAATTAAGAAAATAAGAAACATTGTCTAGTGACTATTCATGTAGATTTACTTATATAGTTAATTGTCCGCAATTATCATTCTTGAAAGTGTTGGGATGAGCTAGCAGTGCATTCTTGGCTAAAATGTTTAGTAAAATCTTAATTTTTTTCGAGTGTAAAATAAATCATAAAAACATGTTAGCATTGGTTATTAAGGTAAAGTTGGTTTTATATTTGCACATTTAAACATTTAAATGCTCCCTATATTGTTTACCATGGTACTTTAAATATTCAGTCTGAAATTGCATACAAGTATGACTTCAAAACTACATTAGCACTATATAATTGACTGTGGACAGTGCTGTGCTTTGATAGCCATTGGCTGCTAATATGATTTCCCTCTAGAATTTGAAAATAATGTTTTTCTGAAATTATATTATTAAGGAGAAAGTCAGAATGTGCAACTATAAAACCAGCTTCACCTCAATGTATTGGTTTTGCTCACCTGCGAAGACGCACCCTGGCCTGCCATTTTTCTAAAATAAATACATGAAATAAATTGTTTAATTTACAGGGTTGTATTATATGAGAAGCATACCTGCCAACACTCCTGTTTTTCCCAGGAGTCTCCCATATTTCAGACCCATCTCCCGTATTGTTTTGTCTCCCGAAAAACTCCCGGAATTTCCAGCATTTCCAGGATGCTGCTGTGGACTTTTTTCCCCTCACCACACACGCCAATCTGCAGATATTTCAGATTATACTAAACATTAAAAAAAAAAAAACATTCAAAAACAAAGTCATTTTACTGCACAATATGTCCTTTGATTTCTGTAGTGCTAGTAATACATTTTATCTTACCTCTTATTTTAGATTCTATTTTCCACAAATGTCCCTTGTCTACAGGTCCAGCTCCATCACAACAGCTCTGCAGAAACACACACACACACACACACACCAGCTATCAGAAAACTGATGTAATCACTGTTTGAGAATACAATAACTAATAATAAATAGCAAATGTAAAAGATGCTTTCTTAACTTCTGTACTGTACTCAATAAAAGCCTCACTGTAACATCGAGACTACAATAAATGACCTCAGTGATTCACCTGCTCAAATAACATGTTGGTGTAGTTGCTGATGTAACAAATGTTCCTCAATTAATTAACAATACTGATGCTCAGATTAAACAAATGACCCTTTATTCTCATTTATTAAAATTACATCTAATTTAAACAGTTTTGACAACAGTCAATTGACAACAGATTCTACATCAGCACAAAAACATCACTCACTCAGATGTCTGTTAACCTTGTAATCTGTAATACTTCACATATTTTTCTGTCAGACATTTGATAATAATCTTTTGATTTATGTAAACATGTAAATTTACTTTTGAAACGTTAGGAGACCCTAACATTACATAATCAACATTTACAGCAAAATAAAATAGACCACAAAATAAAGCCTCTTTACACCCTCAGCAATTCTACAGAGCACTGTACAGTAGCTCAACAAATGCGAGTTTAACACAAAAGAACTGTCTTTGATTTATAATACTCACGTTTCAAACTGACCGCGTCCTCCTCTTCCTCCTTCAGGCTGTATGCTGTGGCTTCCTGGAGTAGAAAGGTATCCATCTGACGTACTTTTTATGGTTACTAAAGTTTCAAACGTACTCCTTTCTTTAGGTATGTTTGCTCCTACTATGAAATAGTTAAGCAGGGATTTTCGAACGCAAATCTCGCGAAGGGTAAAGGTTTCAGTTTCGAGGTTCAGCCGCAGCAGTCTAGATCGTATACGCGGCCGGCCGGAAGTGCGATATGCACATTAATATAGCGGCATTTTTTTATGACACTGTATAACAATAATTAATATTTTTACAGAACTGTGACGGTTGGGTTTAGGGTTGGGGTGGGGGTAGGGGTTAAAACATACCATTTATTGGGTAATTTAATAGATAAGATAAATAAAACTCGGTACAATTTCTGTTTTTACGCTTCTGTGACGGTTGGGTTTAGGGTTGGGGTGGGAGTAGACGATAATAAAATACAATAAATCTGAAATTTCATAAATAACATAAATAATTCTCGTTAACTTCCGGCCGCAAACGTATCTGATCTAGCAACAACCGCAGCAACGCTAGAGCGGTGACGTCACGCCCCATCCCCTATTGGCTGAATTTCTCTGAGAGCCTGCGTTTTGATTGGCAGATACACAAGTCAGTTTTGCACCATATATCACAGTGATATATGGTGCAAAAGAGAGACAGCGCGAAATGTAGATTTGCAAGTGTAAAACAGCACTTGAGACTCGTAGTGGCAGATTTGAGAGGTTGCAGTAACATATTTGTGTTTGTGCTTAGAAAAAAATAAACCAAGCGTTATACACGGGTTCAGCTCTCTTTGCGTGGATACACATTCTAATCTACAGATGTGCAGGTTTTGTCTGTGACTTCACATTTCTGGATGCAGGTGTGTGAATGTGTTTTGCACCATATTCACTGCAAATATACAGTAGTAGCAAAGAACATGAGAGGATGAGTTTCTGTATTTGTGATTTGTCCGGTGAGATTTGTGCACCTGCACTGAAGGATTTGAAAAGGTGTAAATGTTGCTTTGTGTTTGTAGGAGACAAAAAATACCTACACATTTGCAAATTTGCTCTGCAAGTACAAATTTACTGATACACATTTGCAAATTTGCTCTGCGAGTACAAATTTACTAATACACATTTGTGGCTGTTCTTTACAACTACAAATTAAACTTTTACAGCTGCTTGGGAGTTTCGCACCAATAATACCTTCATAGTTAGCTGCCTTTTAGAATTATTTGCTACAATTATCAGATGATATGGCATGCTGTGTGCACTTAATTGTGCTCACAAACCATTCATGTGGCCTTCATTTCCCAGATGAGTGAAATTATATACCATCTCTATGAATGTATTTGTTTTATTTAAGATCATTCATCATTTATAATGTTATTTAGAGCGGTAATGCACTCCAGAATCTGACAGATTATTAGCTGTAGGCTCTAGATGTCACGGTCACCAGTGAGATACAACCACTAGAGATCGCTGGTACACACACACATTCACAAGGACTACAATTCTGCTGGTATAAGGACTACATATTCAGTCATGCCACACACACACACACACACACACACACACACACACACACACACACCTGAGCCAAGTCACCACTGATTGCAAACCCTCAGCTGAAGCCACTCAAGGACTAATTCATAGCACTATAAAGTCAGCACACAAACACACAATAGTTGCTGAGTCTTGTCTACTGTTTAGTGACACCACAACGCGTTTTCATTTACCTTGTCTTGCCGTGTTTTGAACCTAGCCTTGTCCTGTTATATTCCTGTCTGCTGCCTGCCTTGTGACCATCTGCCTGTTATTTTGACAACGACTCTGGATTGCCCTTATACATCTGTTTGCTCCTGTTCTGATCATTGCTTGCCTGACCATCCAGCTAATAAACCCGCATGTGGATCCGCACCCCTGTTGTCAGTGTCACATCCCTCTGGTTACACTAGAACAGTCACCTGAAGCGTTGTCATACAGTGTTCTGCCTGGACTTCATAATTAGCCTTGCATTTACTTACACAGACTATATGTGAAGTTTTTGGAAGTAATTCGCACTTTCCTCCTGTTGAAAATAACATAAGCGCAATGTTTGGATGCTTGCATTACACATTGAGCCACTAAGCATTGCGCTTATGACGTTGCTTATGAAACAGTGTTTTTAAAAGTCTAAACACTTTATTGATATAGTGTACAACCAAGCACACGTGGTCAGAACACAAACGAGTCGCAGGTGATGAAGTATTAAGCGTTTCTCCCATAGGAAACCCCGTCTAAACAGAATACCAGCATGCTTCTGTAGCTCCGCTCACGCTCCGCCTCTTTGCCCTTGTATGGTATGCCCAGGGTTGGTGCGATGACGCGCGAACAAAATGGCGACGGTCGGCCACGCCTTCTGGTAGCTTCTTTTGGGTTCTTCATAAACCTATGGGTGACATCACGGATACTACGTCCATATCTTTGAACTATCATAAATTTGATTTATGAAACCGAATCCGCCAATAATAAACCTGACTTACCAAAATAAGCCTAGCTTTTTCTGTAAGCTTGGTTTATGGAACAGGCCCCTGGTGAGCGATAAAACAATGCAGTCCTGTGTAAAATGTTTGGAGCGCACTCTCGTGATGTCCGTAATAGTGCTGTCACGATAGTACTGTACCAAAATTCATTATAGTGACAAGTCTAATACAGTGAAAGAATCAGTTTATTAACTTGAATTTGATAAATAGTGTTTAAAATGTGTGTTTGGGAAATATAATGTTAGCTAACTAGTGCCATTTCCCTTACATTTTTATTTTCACTATCCATTCAGAAAGCAGTGAAATTATAAATTTGTGTCACTTTCTTTTTGCTTATAAGATATACAGCCAGGTACACAAAAATACGCCATCACAGATGCAGTTCCTGTCTGACTCTAGGCAATATTTCCGGGTTTCTTCCCACCGCAGCCTTGCTTTCACTTTAAAAATGGTGGCTGCATGAAATCAGTCTATAGACCACATAAGCAATGAATGATTATTTTCTCTTTCTTATAGCATTCTAGTTCTGACTTGTTTGTAGTGTGATCAACATTTGGGCTAGTTGTAGATGTGTTTGGAAGCAACTTGTAACATTTTAATAATATTTTGGCAAATCGAACGATATTCGAAAAAAGATTTTTCATCTTGATAAACTCAGTTCAGAGTCAGTAAAATGATCCGAACTTCCCATCACTATAAGATGATTGACATGAGGGTGAGTAATTAATAACAGAATTATCATTTTTGGGTGATTTAACCCTATAACACTACTTTCACTTTAGTACATATACCTGCACATGGCTGACAGAGGTGTCTGATGTCCAGGTGTTCATTCTTGTTGCTGATGGTGTTGTTGATCACGCAGCTGTAGGTGTTGTTATCCTCATATTGCACCTCCAGAGGTAACGAGAAACTGATGCTGAGATTAAACACACTGATGCTGGAGATTAAACGGTTTCCTCTGTACCAGGAGAGACTCACATCACTCACATTCACCACAGAACACAGCAGCGCACAGTTAGAGACTGATGAACCTTCAGATGAAGAGCATTGAGAAGTGTTTCTGATGATGACAGGAGCAGGGAGAAGAGCTGAAGATTAAGAGAAATCAATCAAAACTGTAAGTTCACTTATTAGGCAATATGACAGGAACAGGGAAAAGAGTTTAATAAGCTTATTCAGATGTATGGTCAAAACACAGCACTGTATATAACACATCCACTGTTAAAAATTGTCCCGTTAAAAAACAGTAAGTTACTGGCAGCTGCCATTTTACTGTTGGAATAGTGAATGAGGGCACAAAGTGGGATTTCAAACACAGTCTTGAAACGTCGAATCTGAGCTCTGTTGACTCACAGTTTCCTGCTGTTGGTTATATTCTCGAAAACAAAAATATTACCCAGAATGCACTGTTTTTAACAGAATATTACTGTTTTACTGAAAAAAACATTATTTCACTGTAGAATCTGACCGTTTTTTAACAGCAATTTTTACAGTGTACTCACCATAGACAGTAACTCTGAAGATTTTGTCTGGTTCTGAATTTGTGCTTATTTCTACTTTATAAAGTCCAGAGTCTGTGCTTCTGATGTTTGAGAAGATCAGAGATCCTGTCTTATTGTCCATCTTCACTCTGTCTCTAAATCTCTCATCAGAAACATTATTACTCATTGCCTCTCGGTTGAGTTCAGCAATGATAATATCTGGGTTTTCAGGTCCAAACATCCACTGTAACACTGCCAGATTGCTCTTTATTTCATTAACACCAGTGTGTAGAGTGACTGAATCTCCCTCCATCACAGACAGAGTCTTCATTTCATCTTCATCAGCACCAAACACACCTAAAACACAATCATTCATAAACTTGATTCTCAACACTTTTTTTAACAAAGCATAAAACAAATCTAAAAACTTATGAGAATCACAGACAGACATGAATAAACTAAAACACACTAAGAATACATTTATGTCCTAGTTATACTTTTTTGATAGTTTATATGAGTATTGCTTCAGTATAGGCTACTATTGTCTGCAGAACAAGACACAAATTCATCTTAATGTAAATTAATAAAAGCAACAAACTCACCTTCTGAATGCCACAACCATAAAGTCAACCAAATGAAAGCGAAACTCATTTTCTTCAGCAGTTAACCGTTAAAACAGCACCTCAGGCCAGTCGCTTCTGGTGTATTGAGAGGACGGGATACATCCTCTCATGTGAACGCACACAAGGTATTGAAGTACTCCATTTGTTTCTTCTTCAAGATGTTTGTTTGCTGGTATTTTGGTATCATTATAAAAATGTAAGTTTGCACCCAGGAGGTATTATGAAGATATATTACATTATTATTAAACGTCTGGATATTAAACAGATTTAATAAAACCACGACACTGGACAAACAAAGCACAAAAAAACTGATCCGGACAATGAGTATGATCTGACAACCATAGGGAAACAACATGCTGAGGATATGGTAATGCGCACCTGTCAATCAATATTGGTGAACGGGGGGACTGCACTCCTACGTCAAGTTGCGGTTGATCTCAAAACCGCTCCAATTGGTCCACCGTTTTTATGTTGTTAAATTGAAAAAAAAAGGACTGAGTGTGTTTATATCACCCCAATATGATGGTCTATATACTATACTTACACATATGTCTGTCCAAACAGTTTGAAAAGTAGATTTTTTACCATAGGTACCCTTTAAGTGTTTTGCCTATCGTGTGTGGATGTGACAAGTTCTGACAGGGTTACATGAGACATGATCATCAGCAAATGGTGTGGTTTCACACTTCCTTTATGTGTGAATGCGACCACTTGTGACTAATTTTTTCCATCTAAACACATTTACCCTAACATATATGTTCATGAACATTTAATCACTGAAGTTTATCAAACTGACTCAACACTTTCCCCAAAAATATTTTTTTAATATTTAGCTTTTTTACTTGTAACCTTGATAATGTAAAAAACACTATTATTTAAAATCTGTGTGACCTGAGCCTTCTAAATACACTCAAAATAACTGCAGTTTATTTGCCTAATCAGTGAATACTGACACTATTTTATGAAGTAGGAAATTAATCAACAAGACTTTATAGTGTTACTTGCACAATTTCTACCAGCTGTGATAAATTCAGCTACACGTACAAACAACCAAATGAAAGCTTTTTTCAAAACATTTTAATGTGTTTTAAGGGGGCTGCACTGAAATGTGACATGAGAGGAAGTGTATTTATTCTCACCTTGTTTCTCTTTGTTGGTTTGTGGCTCTTTTATAAATCTTTTTAAACTTTTCCATTGTTAACCTAAATTTATAAATATTGCACGAATCTGTTTCTGTAAACTTTAAGTTGCTAAAAGACATGGGTTGGTGTATTTATAAAAAAAAGTACATTTTGTGGATCTAAGGGTGCTTTCACACCAGCACTTTTGGTCCCCACCCGGGTTGGTTTGACGCCAGAGTACGGTACATTTAGCTAGTGTGAACGATGTCTTCTGAACTCGAGTGCGTACCCACGAACTGTACCCGAGTCCGCCTGAAAGATTTTAACATCAAAAACAAAAGATTCCGTAGTATATATATATATATATATATATATATATATATATATATATATATATATATATATATATATATATATATATATATATATATTCTCATAATTTTTTTACATATCTATAGTTATGCGAAACAGCACATGCGGCATGACATCCCTTTGTTGCAGAGACGCTATGGGTTAAATGCTGACAAAGTAGAACATTACATTACAGCACATTAAGGGTGTTTATTTGATAAAATTAATATTGAAATCTGTTATTTGTATTGTGCAAAGTATATTTGTAAGGCTTTTGTGCATGTTATTTATATTGAAAAGGGTTACAACAATAAATCGTTGTATGAATTCTGTAATGTTTAAATAATTTTCCGTTAAAAATGTGTGAAGGTCATGTGACCATCAGGAAGAATGCAGCATCTTATTTCTCGGAGCACACATTCTCTGTTCTCACGGTCTCCCAAGTGCAAAAGTGAAGAATTTATGTAATTTAATACTTGATTGTTCAAGCTGCCTTACAGATGTACTTGGACTTTGGATCGGGACATCCCTAATAAATATAGCTGCAAGCAGCAATTCTCAGGGCCAAGCAGCACAGTGGTCAGCATGGTTTGTAGATCATGTGATTCAATTTTGGTGAAAATCGGACAAACGACCTAGGATGAGTTTGTTCAAATTGGTTTTGCAAAAAATTCGAAATAGCCAAAAAAAAATTATTGACAGAAAATTACGTCATAGGGTGTGTTCGGCTTGAGCCAAGGAATCAGAGAAAAATGTTGATTGTAGTCCATTCGGTTCAAAAGTTAAAATATAAACACAAGTAAATTTTGGACAAGTGGTGGCGATAGAAAGTTTAAGTTTGAAGGTCCGAATTTGTTGTGGTTGAAGATCAGACTGTCATCTATCAGTGTGCCAAAGTTTGCACAAATGCCACAAACGGTTCATAGGGTTGCTATAGACTCCCAGAGCGGAAGAAGAAGAAGAAGCCAGAAGAATAATAATAAGAACCAGAATGCATAGAATAGGTGCCTATGCACCTTCGGTGCATGGCCCCTAATAATATTCCTTATTTAATAATATATCAAATATATATTTTGATGTTTATTTGCAGGATCAGAGAACACATAATTTTTGATATTAATTTAAATCACATTTGTGTAGCTGTAACCAGCTCTACGGGCTCCTTCCTGCAAATTATCACACCTGTTTTTATTTTTTTGTACCTTGCAGAATTCTAACATACAGAAATAGAGTTATGTCATAATGCATTGTTTAAAAAAACTTTTTAATGATATTAACATCATTTTTTACAAAAATATACATAGATTTTTAACATTAACATTAGCTGGCCATCATTTTGTAAAAAAAAAAAAAAATCTACATCAAACACTTGCAAAACACAACTTCACTGAGTTGAGGTGCAGACAGATGTATCTGAACACACACCTACCACCTACATCAGTGGTGCTCAACCCTGTTCCTGGAGATCTACCTTCCTACAGAGTTTAGCTCCAACCCTGATCAAACACACCTGAACCAATTAATTAGGACCTGATCAGCACTTGATAATTACAGCCAGGTGAGTTTGATATGGGTTGCAACTGAAATCTGCAGGAAGGGAGATCTCCAGGTTAAGCACCCCTGACCTACATGTATGCTTCAAAAACTACAGTTTCATAAGTTTCAGCTAGAATGCCATGTAGGTCAGCTTTACACTTGTTTTGTGGTTTTGGCATCTGTAATGCCAAAAACATGCTGTTTACGGGTGCGGGAGGATTAATACTCAGCATGGGAGCGTCCACCTCAACATTCTGAAAGAGAAATGTAGAAAAGAGGATTAGATAGATAAATAGATAGATAGATAGATAGATAGATAGATAGATAGATAGATAGATAGATAGATAGCAGTGGTGGTTCTGGGGGGGGGGGGGGGGGGGGGGGCATCGGTGCCCCCATGTCAACAAGCTTGGGCCCCCCTCTGGCCCCCCTAAATTTGGACGCTTATTTTTGTGTCACAACTAAAATGCCACGGAGAAGCGAGATCAGCCATCGGTGGTAGACGAAGATATGACTAAGGCCTCTCTTGCGCACTCACTCTCGGTCGTCTCTCTGGATTCCCTTGACTTTTGTCAGTGTCTGTGTGGCGCACATCAGTTTCCTACACTTGTCAGAACTCCTCAGAAGCCCCAAATTGACACAGGTAATGAGGAAAATTCAACTTCAGTCAAGTTCATGTTGTGAAACACTATCAAAATGTCCACTAACTTTTATTTTCAATAGTGATTTCAAAACTTTTAATATAGGAAGTCCTCAGCTATGCATAGGCTATTATTAATAAGAAATTGAGTGTACATAGTTTTACATTAGGAAATGCAGTCTTGAATTTACAGTCGGCAAGTACCGGAGAACAGATGTAACAGTGATAACATTTAGTTTTCAGTCACGCTCAGAGATGGCAAAAGTACACACATCCTTTACTTAAGTAAAAGTACAGACACTCATGTTTAAAACGACTCTGGTAAAAGTAGAAGTACTGACTACACTTTTGTACTTAAGTAAAAGTAAAGAAGTACTGCCTGAAAAATGTACAAAAGTAAAAAAGTAAAAAGTACTCATTTCAAACACAGTCCCAAAGACATGCGGTATAGGCAAATAATAATTCAACTAAATTTGCAGTATAGTTTATAAGTGTGTGTGTGTGTGAATGTGTATGGGTGTTTCCCAGTACTGGGATGCAGCTGGAAGGGTATCTACTGCATAATACAAATGCTGGAATAATTGGCGGTTCATTCCGCTGTGGCGACCCCTAATAAATCAGGGACGAAGCTGAAGGATAGTGAGTGAGTACCTATAGGTAGGTAATCATCCTGACGCAAACTCACAGTGTTCAGCATGTAGTTTTGCCGCTGTTAGATCAAAAACAACAGCTGCAATTCATGTTGATACACTCTGTCTATCTTTATAAATGTCTTACATTTTACACTGAATTCTGTCCAAAATATATTGATTTTTTCTTTTGCTAAAAAAATTCTTATCAGACATGACTGAATGAATATTTTTTTTGCATTAGGCTAAAGCTGCTTATTCTCTTCAAAGAGCAGCTCTCATATATAACCTGCTATTTCAGCGTTTTTTTCAGGTATTGTGGTTATTTTATAAAATGAATAAACATTAATTCTGTTACAGTATTTCTCAGTCACTTTGGTCCATTTCTCAGATCAGAATTGAAATTCTCAAAACTCCCTGTTCAATCTTCAGATCATCATTGTGTCAGTTGTGCACATCAGAAAAACAGATTCTCTTTATGAACAAGTTGCAAATGCTTTTGTTCATCCATGCAAATGATTATGTGCAATTCTCTGATGTTTCCTATGTTATCAGTTGCTTATGTCATGTTGATCAACATGTATTATTTTATCTCTGTTGAATAGACTCACCCCCGCAACATTTAATCGTTCAAATGCCCGAACAAGTTGTCTTAATATTTGGTCATAATGCATTTTTTACATTTCTCCCAGGTGAATCTTGACTTTTTCTAATGAAGGTCTAAAAGGAGGTTGTCCTATGTTCACATTTTTACTTTTGTTTTTTCTTTGTGCTATGCCGTGCTCTTTTTTCCTTTCTGTATCAGAATGACATGATCTGGCAACTAATAAATTACAGTACAAACAGCAAAAATATTGCCATAGTTTACACCAGAACAGCCCTCCAGAGGACACTGTTATTGACAACATGGCTACTAAGTAATTTGAGTCTTATTCATATACAATGACATGAGGACATGTCATTCTGACGCCACTGACATGTTCATTGACACAGAAATTTAAATTTGAGAGATGAACTGAAGGACTTCGAGCAGGAGACTGGCTTTTGCAGGTAATCCATGGTGTTTTGCTATTTATACGTGTTGTTTTGAGAAATGCACTTAGTCCTACTGTATTACAAATTTCAGTTCTGATCTGAGAAATGTGCCAAAGTGACTGAGAAAAACTGTAATAGCCTACATTTATTCAATGCTAAAAGCAACATACACAGGTAAGACAGGTAACACACACATACACTGCCCAGTATAGTTACCTTTGTTGTTGTAAAATATTTGTTAAAAATGATTAATCAAAGACAACAGTACAGGCCTGTGTAAAATCATATAGTCAATAAAAACTGAAAAACAGCATAAATTCTGTGTTAGGAGATATTTCCTTTATTTCTGATGAGTTCATAAACCGCAATGCATAAATGTTTTCATAAAGTAATTGATGTTTTTAGTGCTAAATGTATTAATCTTTACAAAAAAGCACTATTTTCGCGGTATTAGATTGAAAGACCAGAGAAAGCACATGCAGTATGATCGGAAGTGGACAAAAGGCTTATTCATTTAAACAGCATGTTTTTGACTAGAATGTGTCTCGTTTACCTGTGATCCGATCGAGCAAAAGGTGTTTTATTACCTTGTAAACAGGGCAGCATCAGTCATGTTAAATTCGCCGGCTCCCTCTGTCACTGCGTAGTAATCCTAGCCTTTCTCATAGTAATGTTCACGAGCTAGGCCATGTGCGGTGCGCGATAGCCTTGAAGAAGCCGCGCGCTGCAACACGCAGGCGCGCAATGAGGAAAAATAGACTGACTGCATCAAAAATGCGCTCATATTATTGCGCAATGACAAGAAATAATATAGATCGCGCCACCAAACACATAAAAACGAAAGTAACGACCGTGGTTTAAAAAATGTAAGAAGTAGAAAGTACAGATATTTGTGTAAAAATGTAAGAAGTAAAAGTAAAAAGTTGTCAAAAAAATAAGTAGTGAAGTAAAGTACTGATACCCGAAAAAACTACTTAAGTACAGTAACGAAGTATTTGTACTTCGTTACTTCCCATCTCTGGTCACGCTCATGTAAGAAGAATATTCAACTCCTTTAGTTTTGCCTTTTTTCAATTTTGTTTTCAGTCGTGACATAAAGCACGAGTCTACAAACACATGATTTTTTTAGAACACATTTTTAAACATAGTAGTTTAACTAATTTCTAATAACTACTTTTGGTAATGCTTTCTTTTAAAAACCCGCAAAGTACCGGGTAAGTACAGTGAAATAACGGTGTTGTCAGGGATGCCACTGTGGTCTTGTTGGTTCTTGTTTTAGTGGCAGAGTCCAGACACTAGTCCTGTCATTTCTTGTGTGTTGTGCTTGACTCAAGTTTTCTCGGGTCGGGCACTGCTTTTCTGTCATTGTGTGTGTCTCTGTATGAGTGCCATTTGTGAGCGCGCTTGGGCCGTGCGCTTTCCGGCTTGATGCAGGCGTGTGAGGTCTGGGCGTGTTTGCGTCTTCTGTACTGAAATCTGTCATAATTTGCTAACAAGCTGTGTAATCGCTTTCATACAGATGCACGTCAATAATGTGCCTAGATTGTTTATTTAGCTGTTTGACATCAGTTTGAATATGTCAGTTGATGTTTACAAATGTGAAAGATGTATAATTTTTGTGATATTTTGTAATCATTTTGTAATTTCTACCTTTTGTATTTCTCCTTTTTAGTTTTACAAGTGAATCAAGTAAAAGTGCATCACATGCGCAAGAAAAAAGTGTGATGGTGCTTTATTTCCGTTAACTATCTGTCAAAGCTTTGGTTCAGAACACCATTGCCAGGGCAGAATAATTTCCATATACTACTTACCTTATGAAAGCTTACTCTCGATCTCACCACCACCAGCAATTTCTCAATATCACTATCTACAAATAACTTTGCATGATATAGGCCTACCGTCAGGGTTCAATGCAGATTAAAACAGGCTAGCATCTTTACTGCTGTTTGCAAAAATGTGTGTAATTTGGCAATTAAAACCTCTGCTGTAGCTTTATCTGTTCTTACTGTTCAAATATACACTAGTGCAATGAAGTCCAGCTTCTTTCCTCTTTGTTCCATGTAGTTATAGGGTAAATACAGCATTTGTTCCCCCCTTGTTCCCTTTAGTTATGTAAGCATGGTATTTTGACCACAGCAGTTCTAACTGTAGTTCTGCCGAGCGACTAAAAAGTTATCAGCATGATGGTAAAAAACTGGACATTTCTAGTCAAACCATTCTTCTGCAATCTTATACCAAAAACGGAAATAAGGGCAGTATTAATAGCTATAAATGTGGGAGAGCGTTGATATTATGTGATTGTATTGTATTGCAATATGGAGCAATTAAGTGTTGATGTTAAATCAAAAGTAATTCACAAATATTTGAAAATGAAATGATTTAATGACAATAATTCTCTATGGTTACAACTGAATTAGTTACAAATAACTGTATAAAATGATAAAATATGAAATGATAAAAACATATTATATAAATTGTACCCAGCTTACTGTAAATTTAAAGTTACCAGAGAGAGAGGGAGAGACAGGGGGAGGGAGAGACAAAGAGGGAGAGGGAGAGAGCCAGAGAAGATAACCTCCAGAGAAGAAGAGGAGCAGAGCTCAAGAAAGTGCAGAGAAAAAAAGAGACAGAGCCAAGTTTACCAGGCATTTTGTACCTTTCTTGACCATGTGACTAAAGCCCAAATACTGAGACATTCAAACTGACCAATCAACATGTGACCACATCGTAAAACCCCCAAAGTCCACATACCAGGCACTGATCTTATCAGTATCTGTCTTTGGAGTCAGCATGGACCTTTTTTGGTGAAAGACATGTTTTGCCAAATAAACAAATGCATATGATAATTTAGACTCTTACAGTTAAAGGGTAAATGCAGCATTTGCGGGTTGTAAATTAAAGTGAAGCATTGTTCCCACATTGTTCCCTGTAGTTAAAAGTTAATTACAGCATTTGTTTCCTCCTTTTTCCTTGTAGTTTACAGTGTAACTCTTGAAGGTAGTGAAATAAATATACAAACACACAATATATTTTCTTATTTTGTAACCTTTATTTTAAAACACTTCATCTTAATCAAACATTGTCTCGTCTATCATTCCCTATACTCAAACAACAAAATAACACATCATTCCCTTCTCCCTTTTTTCTGGCATCTCTTGCTTTGCTTCTTTTTTCTGCTCTTCTTCTTAACTTCCCTAAGGACTGATTGTGAGTAGCTGATGGAATCCCATAGGTCTTGCTGCTCTGAATTATACAAAAAAAAAATATGAATAGACATAAAGGCTTTTAGCAAGCTACACTGTAAAAAATGTCCGTGATTTTAACAGTAAAAGTCTGTACAATCTACAGTAAAAACATGTTAAATGATTAACGGCTCATTTCTGTACAAAATACGGAAAATAGCTGTAAAAGATCTAACCTTTGTTTTCGAGAAACTAATCAGAGTGTCTGAAATCTCACCACACACCCTCATTCACTAGTCCCTAAATTCGTCAATTAGTCCACTAGACAGAGTGAATGACCACAAATGACTGAATTCAGACACTGATGGACACCTGCTGTTAACAAGCTCAATCACAGAAGGAAAGAACAAGAAATAAAACTACAGACTCACACCAAACCAACTGAATTAAAACAGAGGATTAAACAACTCCATTAAATAACAGCATGACCAGCTTCACTAATTACAGTTTGACTTCAATTCTCTAATATCTGCAAGAATATTTGGTAATTAACAGAGGTTTATATTTTTTATTGAAAATATTTCATTTGACCTCACCATCATGGAGATCAGAGGCTGCTTTATTTGAGCTCTTGAACCTTTACTCTTCTAACTTAATGTTTCTCTGGCTGTTATAATTGAGTTTCTGAAACTCATCAGTTAAAGCAAGAAAGGCAATGAGAAACTATACTGTGTACTTGATCATTACAGACGTAATTTTAGTATTTATTATCTAGTTATTAAGTTTCCCCATAGAAAAGTTTTATTTCAAACTGTTTGGGAGTTGTTACAGTTTCCCATGGAGGTTCAACAAATGATTGAGGAATTAATAAGAAATTAAAATTTAATTAGTTTCATGCACAAATTCTTGAGAGCTTCAGCAGCACATTAAGACACACAGACATCAAGAATCAGGATATGAACCTCAACCATGGTTGCTAAAAAAAAAAGCTGCTTAATTCATTCATGCTGCAATGCATGCTGGGTGCCAGCATGCATTGCAGCATGAAAATATTATGCAGCTTGAAGTTCTTACAATCTCTTTCTTTTCCTTTATTTTATATTGTTCTTCGAGTGTAATATTTCAGTAGATTGTTTTTATTGTTCTAGGTTGATTTTTATTTGTCACTATTGTTGCGATTCAAAGACTAATTGTTGATGTCTGTGTGTTTTTGTGTTCTGCCATAGATCAAACATTCTCATTGTGAATGGTGTATATAGACCTGTTAAACAGTCATTGGTTGCTGTAGGTCAAGTGGTTTCATTTACATATGGTATTCATTTCTCACTTATAACTAATAAGATATTCAATAAGTGCTCGAGCAGATGAGGGTGCTTCCGCTATAAAAGTTAATTTTATCAGACTTGTTGTATTTTCTTTTGGCTTTTCATGCTTTAAAAATAGTGTGATTAATACATTTAATAATAGCAGCAAAATTAAAAGTAGTGTTAGAACAAATAGTTGAAGAGTCCAACTAAAGCAGACTCTGTCCTCCATCATGGTGACTTCCAATGAGCAACAGAAATTTCATGAAGCGGTTTTGTTCATGTGACAGAAATAAAGCCAAAGGTCAGTAATAAGTGAAGCTCTCAATGTTTGTGGAGTTGTTTCATGATGTTCTGCTGAGATCTTGAGAAATTACATGTTTATTGTGTAATTTGTTATATTTTTATTAATTATTATTTTATTTAAAGTTTTATTTTCAGTTGATTTCATATTTGGTTTTGGCTGTGTTATTTTGCGTTTTTCTTTCCTTCAGTGATTCTGCTTGTTAACAGTTGTTCATCAGTAATTCTCAATCCTCCTTTAATTAGACACTTAATTATCTCATTAACTTAATCAGTTCAACCCTCTGTAGTGAGGACAGTAGTGAGGATTTTGCTCTGGGATTTAAGGGGTTAAATGTGTTGGATAAAAAATACAGACTGTGGAATGTATTTTTAACGGAAATATTCTGTAGATTGAATTTACGACCATAAAATGTTAAAAACAGTAGATTACTGGCAACCACAGCTGCCGGTATTTTACTATAAAATCAAGAAGAAGAAAAAACAACAAAATACCGTAAAACGGTTTTTGTGTCACAAATGTGGAGGATAGTAGCATCTGGGTGCAAGTCCAAGATGAATTAAAAGTATTTGATGTTATGCTGCCTCTTCTTTTGTTTAAATGTAACTTTGTAGATATTAATGCAGTGAAAATCTGTTTGCTAATTGTAAACACACATGAACACATTAGTGCATTGAATGACGCTTTTATGCACTAAGCTATGTTTTTTGTGAACTGAACATTGTATCAGTTCGTGAAATACGGTTATTTTCCATAAATTTAAACAGTTCTATAAACTTCTGTGTTTTTTACGGAAAAATTCTGGCAACCACAGCTGCCGGAATTTTTCCGTAAATTTAACAAATTTTTTTTTAACAGTGTATAAATGTTCCTTTTGCTGTTAAATATGTGTGTAAAAGTAATATAAGAGTAATGTAACATTACAATTTTGACACAGTAATATTGTAATGTAAGGGATTACTTTTAAATAACAGTAACAAGTAATCTGTAATGTATTACAGTTTGGAAGTAACTTGCACAACACTGCATATCATATGAGAAGCACTTCTCACAAAACAGGTGCTTTATACACATAAATACTTGTGTATAAATGTTTATTACTAACTTTTCTATGAACATAATTTGATTATAACTGCAGATTAAGGACAAATAGTCTATTGTAACAACTGCAATTATATAAAATAAATACACCAGCACATGTAACCTCTGTTAAAAAGTAATTCCGTCATTCCGCGTTCATAATAGTCCAAAAGGCGATGATAAACATGGCAGTTTTATTCATGATTCAGGTTGCTAAAACAATTTGCTCCTTTGTTTTTGTCTGGCTTCTTGTCTTTGTAGCTGTACATCAAGACAATGACAAGGTTTGTTTGAGCTCGGGTCAACCATGGCTCGCTATTTTATGCATATAGTATTACAATGTAATGTCTCGGCTGTGTTTTTAAAATAGCTGGTTTCTTTATTTTCATTCTACTGCCTGTGTATGTGTGAGTGATGTTTCTCTGCGCGTCTAGCTCTGCCTTTTGGTACACTTTAGTCCTGCTAGGCACACTTTGCAAAGAGTAACCAAAAAGTGGTATGGTACGATTCGCCTTTAGATAACTTTTTACAGTGGAAACGGCCATAAAAGCGTACCGAACCGTACCATACCACTCGATGGAAACGGCCATAAAGATCCGAATCAAACTGCAGTACCACATAGTTTTGCTCAGACTTTTGGGGTGTTTGGAATTGCTTTGTCTCGTCACCATGTAACACATGTGAGTAAATCGTTGTTAGTAAATGGAGGCCACTGTCACGATTAGAAATTGTACATTAACCAGATTATATTTATTTTATTTTCTATTTGTTTTAGCTTAACGTTAACATTAGTCAGGGTTCTGCCAGGGTCTTGTAAATTCTTGTTTTGCTTGCAGAGTCCAGACACTAGCTCTGTCTTGTCCTTTATGTCATTGTGTCTCTGTTTTGTCATTTTGTCTCTGTATGAGCGCCATTTGTGAGCGCGCTTGGACCGTGGGCGTTCCCGCTTGATGAGGGTGCCTGGGGTCTGAGCGTGTTTGCGATTGCACGCGCTCGTCCAGGTGTTCACGTTCGTCTGTCTGCAGCGTGATGTTTCATTCCCAGTGTCTCAGTCTAGTTGCTTTCGGTTTCGGTCTGCGCTGAGATAAAACATGCATGCTGCGTGTGTGAGTATACACAGTGAGTGTTTTTATTCATCGCGTTCAGTATTCTGTTGGTGTTGTGTTTAGCACAACATGTAAACATGCACCGCGTGCTTGTGTTGTCATACAGTATGAACACGCGGTTAATGAGTTGTCTCGTTTTATGTGAGCACATGGCTTGTGTTGTCTCTTTGTGTCATGTGCTCTCCCGTCTATTGTCTAGTCCCACCCTCCTTGTTAACCCATTATTAGTTTATCAGGTTCACCTGTTTGTGCTAATTTATTTCTGCTTATATTCTCCTCATGTCTGCTGTCCTGTGCCAGTTCGTCATCGTTCTCTCCGTGTCCTGTCATATGTTGCCTTGTCCTGAGTGTTCCATTCTTGAGTGTTCCAGTCCTGATCCCTGCCAGCTTGCCCAGTCCAGTCTGTTTGTGTATTTATTTATTTTGTTAATGTTTTCCCCCTCGGGGTAGTTTATTTTGCCTTTTATTTTATCTTTCTTATTAATAAACCCATATTATTTCTGCAATTGAGTCCTCGCTCCTTTTCCCCCTTTTTTACACATCTTAGAGACATTGCCAAATTTCTTCTGGATTTAGTTTGTCTAAGTTTCTTGATGATCAGATCTACAATATGTGGAGCACTGGCTGTTGTGCAGACAATAATCTCCCTGTATACTTTAATTACAGCAGATGACAAAAATAATGTTTGGAAACGTAAATAAATAATTGAATTTAATCCTCTTTTTTTTTTTTTGCTGAAATTACTAGTAGCCTAAGACTTTTGCACAGTAGCCTACTGTATATTAAACCCTCTGCGTTTTAATTATTATCACTATAAATTATCACAATCTCCCATATGATCTGATGATAGTAGTTTTGTTTGATAGTAATGTATAGTATATAAATGGTGTCTGTAAATGTTCAGTTTGTGAAATGTGAAATTGTTGAACCAACACACACACATATTAAACAGCAAAATGAACATGTATAGTTTGCTAAAAGCCTTCATGTCTATTCATATTTTTTAATATAAAATTCAGAGCAGCAAGACCCATTGGATTCCATCAGCCACTCACCATCAGAGTCCTCAGTGGAAGTTAAGAAGAAGAAGAGCAGAAAAAAGAGGAAGCCAAGCAAGAGATGCCAGAAAAAGGGGGAAGGACATAATGTGTTATTTTGTTGTTTGAGTATGGGCAATGATTGTCGAGACAATGTGTTGTAAAATCCCTATTTAGTAAAATAAAGGTGACAAAGTAAGAGAATATATTGTGTGTGTGTATATTTGTTTATTTCACTACCTTTAAGAGTTACACTGTAAACTACAGGGAAAAAAGGAGGAAACAAATGCTGTACGTACCCTTTAACTACAGGGAACTTGGGGGGAACAATGATTCACTTTAATTTACAACCCGCAAATGCTGCATTTACCCTTTAATTAAAGGGGACAAGAGTGGAACAAATGCTGTATTTACCCTTTAACTACAGGGAACAAGGAGAAGAAGCTGGACTTCAACGCATAAGTGTATATTTAAACAGTAAGAACAGAGAAAACTACAGCAGCGGTTTTAATTGATTGAAGGCCAAATTACACAAATTTTTCTGAAAAATACATCAGCTGTACATTCACTGAAATGCAACAGTTGGTCCCCCCACCCCCTCTGCAAACAGCAGTAAAGATGCTAGCCTGTTTTAATCTGCATTGAACCCTGACGGTAGGCCTATATCATGCAAAGTTATTTGTAGATAGTGATATTGAGACATTACTGGCGGTGGTGAGATCGACGAGTAAGCTTTCATAAGGTAAGTAGAAATATCAATTTTATTTTAAATTGCAGATTTAAAATACATACAGTATACAATAAGGTTTCATAATTTCACAGGTTGAAAACCTTTTATTCATTAAACACCTCATATACAACCCAAGCAATGAATAAGGGTACTAGTATTAAAGTACTTACGCAGGTGTTTGCAGGTTGCATTAGGTTGTCACCACCCTTGTAAAATCTGTTTATGTATACAATACTTATAGAAAAGTAGACCGTAAATTCAATATACTTTCACGGTTCTTTGCGCGTTGCATATCTTGTTGTTACCCCCTTATTACCCAAGCATTACAGTTTGTTCCCTTATACCTACAAATACATTCTTTATACTTATACTATACAGAAAAGTACACTGTTATTTCACTGTACTTACGCGGTACTTTGCGGGTTGTTAAAGAAGTTACCCTACTTTTTTGTCTTTCCCATTGTGACAGTTATTTTTCAAGATAGATGTATTTAGATTAAAGTGCAATTTAAAGACCTAACAAGTTTGTTAACTAGGAAAGTTAGAAAAATTTGTCAAGTTAATGTATAACTGGTTTGTTGTGTAGACAATCAAAAAATACACAGTAAATATTTCTTAAGCAGGCTAATAATACTGACCTTAAAATAGTTTTTTTTACTATTAAAAACTGAACTGCTTTTATTCAAGACAAACCATAGGAAATAAGACTTTTTATGACCAATATTGCAAACTTAGCGACTTTGTCGCTACATTTAGCGACTTTTCAGACCCTCTAGCGACAAATTTGAAAAAAAGCCATTAGCAAACAAATCTAGCAACTTTTTTGTGTTACTGGAGATTTTTATAGACTCATTTGTCCATACTGTACCGTCTCTACTCCCCTCAACGAGCTGCGGGTGATGCTGTCAGCCCCTCCCCCGCCTCAGAGCACTGACAGGTGGCCTAGTCCTTGCACAGCAGATCACCCCTCTGCGTACCGATGGCAAATGATTTAGCACCGGCAGTGTGAAGGTATTTCCCTTCTACAGTCAAACCGATCTGCTTCTCCTATATTTTAACAATTTATTTTGACCGTTTATTCTTTTCTTAATCACAATCACAAATATTTTAGGTGACAGTTTTGGAACTTGTCTGAGTTTATTACACCCGAGAGATTACTGCAAATTCACTACACATCTATATTAATACATTGTATTCAAACAGCAATAAATTTTGTTAAATTGACATGCTTACATAAAACATTGTGCAAATATAAATACCCCATTATTGACCATAGGCTGTTAAACAAACAGCAATGGTAGAACGTGATGACGTCAGTAATATGCAAATTGACGTATGACGTAATCTAACGACTTTTCGGCAGAGCTTAGCGCATTTTCATTGAAAATGTTGACAACAGTAATTATGACTCCAGAAGAATTATTTTTGTTTTATAGAAAATACTGTGAAAATGTCCTTGGTTTGTTAAAGATCATTTGGAAAACATTATTTTAAATTATTAGGAGGGCGAAAAATTTACTTCAACTGTATGTGTTGAGGCGACGCTGTGGCGCAGTAGGTAGTGTTGTCACACAGCAAAATCCTCAGAGTAAAATTTACTCAGTTCAGAGAACATTTGGTCCCTCTCTAAATTGAGTAAAATTTACTCAGCAGCAGAGTTAAAGATAATGAGACGATAAAGGGATTAATTAAGTGATGATTGAGCATTGATGACAAACACCTGCTGCTAATAAGCAAAAACAGAAGAGAAGCAGCAGCAGCTTTGCTCATTGATTACCTGTTTGACTTTATTTCTGTCAGATGTTCACAAAAGTCCATATGAGATTTATTGAGAATTAACTGTTTTACGTATTTACATTTTACAAAAAAAAAACATGTTTTTTTTCCCCGATGTCACCATCATGGAGAAAAGTGGTAGATTTACTTGGGCTCTTTGACTCGATTTTTGATGTTAACTTTTCTTAGCTTGCTATGACAAGTATAAAGCGAGCAAGTATGATCAGGTTGACTGATCTTGTATTGATTTTAACTCTTGATAAGAGTAACAGTATCAGAGATTATGTTTGACTTTGTAAATTATGTTTAAATGGTGGTTTATCATGTAAGATACAAAATTCAGAGTTTTTCAAGTGAACAGACCTCAGCTGTGGTTTTCTAAATTTTGAAAACACATTGAGCATCTGAATCACTTTAGAGACACAAACATCAATAATCAGCGTCTCTATCTCAACAGTGGTTAGAGATTTTGTATTTTTTTTTTTTTTTTTGGCTGCAGTGTCTGCTAACATTCATTCATAGTTCCCAGCATGCACTGTGGGAAAAAAAAAAACTCACCATAGTTGAGAAGCATACACTGATTCTTTATGTCTGTGTGTTTTAGATGTTCGATGTGTTTTATGATCTGATAAAAGTATTGCTCAGTTCCATTTTCTTGATACAGTGCTACTTTTGTGATAAAACACTATTCAGACTTAATAGGTCAAAACCAATTTTACTGATTTGACCAGAAACTAAATCACCACAGAATCAATTATCCAGAGCACAATTGCTCTCTTTATTCAATATTTACCACAATACACTATCTGGCAATCAAAGAGAAATTAACATTAGAAATCGAGTCAGAGTCCAAGTAAAGCAACTACTGTTCTCCTCAATGGTGACAGCTTAAAACACAAAAAGTGGTGTGTTTTTATTGCTATTGTAAAAAATTGCTTAGTTCTTAATAATATCACCATATGGAATTTTGTAGAGTGTGGCAGAAATAAGGCCAAACAGGTTGTTAATAAGTAAAGCTGCTGTTTGTGGAGTTGCTTAATGATGCTCTGCTGACATTTTGAGAGATTTGATGTGTTTTATTTCAGTTTATTTCATCTACGACTGTGACTAAAGTCAGTTGTAGTTTTGTGTTTCTCCTGTTTCTTCTTATTAACAGCAGGTGTTCATCATCAGTGCTCAATCATCGCTTAATTAATCTCTTTATCGTCTCATTATCTTTAACTCTGCTGCTGAGTAAATTTTACTCAATTTAGAGAGGGACCAAATGTTCTCTGAACTGAGTAAATTTTACTCTGAGGATTTTGCTGTGCACCTTACAGCAAAAAGGTTGCTTGGTCGAGCCTCGGTTGGGTCAGTTGGCGTTTCTGTGTGGAGTTTGCATGTTCTCCCCGCGTTCGCGTGGGTTTCCTCCATGTTCTCCGGTTTCCCCCACAGTTCAAAGACATGTGGTACAGGTAAATTGGGTAGGCTAAATTGTCCATAGTGTATGAGTGTGTATGGATGTTTCCCAGAGATGGGTTGCAGCTGGAAGGGCATCCGCTGCATAAAACATATGCTGGATAAGTTGCCGGTTCATTCCGCTGTGGCGACCCCGGATTAATAAAGGGACTAAGCCGAAAAGAAAATTAATGAATGAATGTGTTGAAGTTTACAGGTGCAAAAATGTGATTTGATGTATTTGAATGTTAAAAATGTGTTATCCTACACTACAAAATTACTTGTAATTACAGTTTTTCTCAGTCGCTTTAGTGCATTTCTCACAACACTATTTACATTTGCAAAACAGTTAATGCATTTCTCAAAATAATTAGTCATTTGTGCACATCATAGTAGCAGTTTCTCATTCCTTCCAACAAATTGCAAATGCTTTTGGACATGCATCAATTGCTTTCATACAACTCTCTGCTGTTTTATAACATTATCATTTGCTTATGTCATGTCTGTCAAAATTAACTACACTTGTGGATTCTGAATAGTCATTCCATATAAAACTAATAGTCCTCATTTCATTGCTTGAGTCATTACATACAAAAATGTTGGACTAATTGTCAAAATCTGTCAAGCTAATTTTATAAAAATCTTTAAATCTTTTTTTTCTGAAAATGTCTTCTAAATTGAACAATTTGATGAATGATTTACAGACCTATTTATGTTGTAGGTTCAGTTCCAATATGTTCTGCAATATTGTTTACAGTTGTGCACAGCTCTACCCAAAGGAAGTTTATGTTTGTTGTAAATAAGGGTGTATTTATTCTTTTGCACAATGCTGTGAATAAATTAGAATTACAAAGAGCAAATGCAGTAAAATGTGAAACATACATATTCAGTGTCTTGTACTCAGATACCTCACTAAATACAGTGATGTCTAACTTTACTGTAGTTTTCAAATGGCTGTGCAAATAGTATATAGAGCTGTCTTGAGCATTTTCAGAAAGTGTCACCAAAATCTGACTTTTTTGCATTGGAAAAATTTACAGAGTAAACTGTCATAATGAAAACATGACAAAACCATTTGAATATCTTGTTCATAAACAATGGTGTCAGGGCTTTTCATCTTGATGACACTGACACTTTCATTGACATCAATACTTGCTTTTGAGGAATGAGCTCTCCATTTTGAACAAATTTTGCAGGTTATCCACTAGGTTTTGCAGTTTGTACTAATTGTTTTGAGAAATGCATTAACTGTTGTGGAAATGTAAATAGTGTTGTGAGAAATGCACCAAAGTGACTGAGAAAAACTGTAACATGGAAGATTATTTTGAGTTGAAGTTATTTAATTAGGTTGTTTATGAAGACTGCAGAGTGATGCATAAAAAATGATTGAATAATTGTTTAAGTAGTTTGTGATGTATGTTAAAGTGTGCCCCTTAAAGGTACAAGTGGCCCCTGCCTGGCCCTCCCAGATACTCTGGACTAGAACCACCACTGACTGACTGATAGATGGATGGATGGATGGATGGATGGACGGACGGACGGACGAACGGACGGACGGACGGACGGACGGACGGACGGACGGACGGACGGACGGACAGACAGACAGACAGACAGACAGACAGACAGACAGACAGACAGACAGACAGACAGATAGATAGATAGATAGATAGATAGATAGATAGATAGATAGATAGATAGATAGATAGATAGATAGATAGATAGA
This sequence comes from Danio kyathit, assembly GCA_903798195.1. Classification (NCBI taxonomy): domain Eukaryota; kingdom Metazoa; phylum Chordata; class Actinopteri; order Cypriniformes; family Danionidae; genus Danio; species Danio kyathit. Next base: position 35,749,725 of record LR812540.1, read on the forward strand.
TAGATAGATAGATAGATAGATAGTACCTGCAATTGGTTTTGCTCTGGATCATGTTGGGTAACTTGTGTTATCTGTAGACCAGTGTTTTGTTCTGTTAGCCTATTTCTACAGCCATAAACCTTCATGTATCCTGCGAATTGAATAACAATATAACAAATGCATATTTAATTTATTACAAAACTTAAAGCATGAATTGAGGGTATGCAAAGACTGTGGCATAATCTGTAGTTCTGCAGAACCATTGAAAAACTATGAAAAAAGTAGAAATAGATGTTATCTTAACCTAACCAGACAATACACAAATCAGTGTACAAAAAAACAAGGATTAAAAAACACTATTATAAGAGGTTTAAACAATTGTGTGGCAACAGTGTGTGAATATATCCAGCCTCTTATGGTAAAAGTAAATAAATTCTATTTATTTTATAATAAGACGATGAAAACAGTCTGCAGAAACACTTGGATTGCCATTTTCCCTTTGTACCTGTCATCAGATGGGAAAAGAGCCGCCCATTAGTGTCAATCGCTGCCTCATTAACATAAACAGCCCTGAGTGAAAAGCAGCTGTCCGTCATTAGAGTTTACACCTGCTGAAGATAATGTCAGCGACTAAGAGGATTATAATTGTGGAGCTTTAGGATACACAACTGAACACTGTAGTCTACTTAGACTGCCTTCTTTTCACATGTTCAGTTTTTCACAGAGATAAGGCAAGTCCTGTTTTGAATCTGCCGCTACACTGACACACAAGCATTTGTAGCTCCGCCCTATTTTGAAAAGAAGGCTAGGATCACAATACAACCTGAATTTAAAGTGACAGTCACCAAAATGACACAATTTGGATCAACGCCTAAAATGAGCAGTTTCAAAGAGTTAAAGGGCACCTATAATGAAAATCATCTTTTGTAAGCTGTCTGGACAAAACTGTGTATAGGTCATATTGGGGTGATATGAAGACAATAAGTCTCTTTTTTAAAATTTCCTGACATTAAAATAGGATCCAAATCCCTACCATTTTGAGACCGACCGCAAATTGACGTAGGAGTGTGGTTTCCCCACCCACCAAATTGATTGACATCCGTGTATTAACATGTCTATGTAGTAATTGCGTATAATAAAATCAACAAGACAGGACGTGCTCAAAGCAACAGGGATTAAAAGATCTGTTCAGCTCGCTGTGATCATCAATCATCATCAAATGTGATCAGTTTTACAAGTTTAGAATGTTTTAAAAATAGTGCATGTTTTTAATGAAGATAGTAAATTTGCTACGTAATTCATCACCACAGCGATTTACTCCCGGGAGGGGGTTAAAATCAGCTGTGTGATTTACTTCCAGAAGGAAAATGAACTTGGGGGGCACGAAATTAGAGCTGTAAAAAAAAACTTTTTGATTTTAGGTGAAACATCGAATCTGTTGGAGACCTCCAACAGATTAATAGGTACCCAAAAAAAAAAAAAAGAGGGGGGGGGGGGGGGGGGGGGGGGAGGGAATCACCATAATGGGGAAGTCCAAGGGTAAAGTGAGAAAATATGATACACCTGTGTTTTGGAATATGGAAAAACTGATTGGGCAGTTAAAGGATTTAACTTGGGCCATCACTATACTGGTAGATCTGTCTCTGTGGTATAGCAGCATAATTACAATAAGTGAGATCTGAGACGTGACTCGCCACAGATAACTGGGCGGGGGGCTTTAAAGTCGCATGGCGTCTGGCTGAGATTAAGACCTTTTATTATGTTTGGCTAGCTGAAGCGATTTACTCTCGAGAGGGGGTAGAAATCAGGAAAAATATGATACACCGGTGTTTTGGAATATGGAAAAACTGTCTTTACACTGTTTTCATCTGTTTTTATATTATTTATTTTTATCTTATTTATACTTGTCTCTATTATTCCTGTTTATGTAAAGCATTTTGAATTGCCACTGTGTATGAAATGTTATATAAATAACCTTGCCTTGCCTATAAATCTTGAAAAATGGTTAAAATTGGTGCCCTTTAACAATTTGTGTGCTATTTTGAGCTGAAACTTCACATACACACTATTGGGTCATCCGAGACTTTCAATTTCCAGATGGTCCATTTTTTAGTTTCACATACCCATTAGTGTGACAAAAAAAAGTTAGTTACACAAAAATCATATACAAAATGCAGGTTGTGTGTAAATGTGTTGATATGCTTATACAAATTCATATGAACTGGCCACTGGTTTGCCAAAGTTTGATGCTACAACATGCAACAAAAGCATTCTTTTCCATCTTAAAAGGAGTTGTTGTCTTAACTATCTGTGATGCACAAAGTTTCTATTCTAGGTTTCTATTTCTGCTACATTGCAGCATAGCTACAACATAAATAGCATATGCATGTACATTAAATGTCACAAGTGTAAATATTTTACGTAAAATTTACTGCCATACTGAAATTACCTCAGATCTTATAAACAAAATAACTAGCAAACAAAGTTTAAACAAGGAACTGTGACCAGCCACATCTGTAACTCAGCATGTACTTTTATGTTTAATATTAATTAATTAGACTATATACCTGCCCATTTGGTTTGGTTGCACTTTTGAATGTATCGTGTTTAAATGTTCTGTCAGGTCGAGTCTGCTGTGGACAAAAAAAAAAACTGCTTGTTGCTGGAATCTTGACACGTTGTGTGTTCTTAGGGCGCAGTGTTCAGGTTCACAACCAAATTATTTGTGTAGCAAAAAAAAAAAAAAAAGGATTGTATAAAGGCTGGATGCAGATGCAAATAAGATTATACAGATTCACATAAACCATGAACCATTAAAATTTGTTTATTCTGCAGGCCAGTAGGTGGCGATGTAAAAAAAAAAAAACCTATGCAGCTGCACACTTATATAATGTAGTCCTCCACTGTTGTTTTGGTTGTCAAATACTCCCTCATCCCTATAGACTGAACCCATAACTTGCATACATATAGGATCACAATTTGTGTTGTTTACAAGGAGACCAGAAACATTTTTAATGAATGTTTTCAGAAACATTTTCAAAACTTCCAATATGCGACTGTCATGTAAAAGGAAGTCAAAAACTCATAAAATGATGTTTACATGCCACTTATGCCCCGTTTTAACTGCAGGGCAGTTCAGTTCAGAAGGTGTCATCCTAATCAGTCTTGCATTTTCACTGCCAACAGTACCTGTACTTCGTGGTAGGCTAAGTGTAAGACAGAATGAAGTGATCGACGTCATTGTTGCTCAAAGAAGACGCCTTTCAAATACAGACGCCTGTCAAGTGTGTGCAAATATATATATATATATATATATATATATATATATATATATATATATATATATATATATATATATATATATATATATAGCAAAGCGTCGCAGTGGCGCAGTAGGTAGTGCTGTTGCCTCACAGCAAGAAGGTTGCTGGTTCGAGCCTCGGCTGGGTCAGTTGGCGTTTCTGTGTGGAGTTTGCATGTTCTCCCTGCGTTTGCGTGGGTTTCCTCCGGGTGCTCCGGTTTCCCCCACAGTCTAAAGACATGCGGAACAGGTGAATTGGGTAGGCTAAATAGTCCATAGTGTATGAGTGTGTATGGATGTTTCCCAGAGATGGGTTGCGCTGGAAGGGCATCTGCTGCGTTAAACATGTGCTGGATAAGTTGGTGGTTCATTCCCCTGTGGCGACCCGGGATTAATAAAGGGACTAAGCCGAAAAGAAAATCATAATCAACTGTACAGGACATACAGTATATTCTGTGGCAATTCTTCACAAAAAGTCGACCATGATTCATAGCTGTGTGCAATCATTGTATTATTACGGTCTTGTGTTTCGGCTGTGTATATATAAATGGCACTTTCTGTGTTGTCATTTCCCTGGCTTGTTGTATACTCTGGTAATGATTCGCAGTAAGTCTAGCTTTACCCCTACAGGAAAGACTCCCAAAAAAAATGGTATACATGTTGGTACTTCTGACAGTGAAAATGGAAATAAAAGTGTACTGTACTGCACATTACCGAGCCATTAGTTATCAGCCATAATATGAAAATAATTACTGGCTAATAAGTATCAGTGTGTATTTACATGTCATTTTATTTAAAGTAACAAAACCCACCTATGATCACAATGACCAAAACAATAATCCACAGACCAGACATGAGTGTGAGGGTCAGCCATGGTGTCTGATTCTGCTGGATGAACTGCACTACTGTATTATTCTGGCACCCGGTTTGTGGAGTTTCTTCTGTAAAATAAAAAAGTCACAATACATTAGTAGTCTTTACATAATCAGTGTACTGAAAGTCTTTAGTGCCTAATGGTGAGCTTACCGGTGATGTACAGTCTGGTGCCGTTGCTGAATTTTGGTTCTCTATTTGTGCTCATGCAGTAATAAACTCCTAACTCATCAGCAGTAACATTATTTATTAACAGATGATTAGAGTTCACTGAATATTTTTGTATAAATCGTTCACTGTAGTAAAATGGCATTGTGAATGAGCGCAATATGAAAACTGAATATGAAAGATTCAGTAAAAACCAATGAACCTCAGCTGCAACAAGATCACAGTTTATGGTGACATTTTGCCCCAAATGTGTTTGTTGATCTGTTAAGGTCTGTGCTGCTTCACACCATATGAGCAGATCTACAAGATAAAATCAAAGATTCTTTGTCAGTACTATTGTAGTAATTTTTTTAAACTACCAAACAAACAAACAAACAAACTAAAAACTAAAGTTTATGCATCTTTTGATTGAATTTGAACAAGAAATAGAAGTTCAGAAAGCATAATAAAGATAGAATACTCACAGAGGAGAAAGTACAAACTCATCATGTTGTAGTAAAGAACTTTGAAATGAAACCGGTGTCTGTTCTAGACAGCACTAGACTTCAGTAGTGAGCAAAAGTTCAACCAAGACAAGCACAGGAAGTGAGGATTATTCTCACCTCTTATTTATCCTTCACCCTCTACATTTTATGAGAACCCAATAGAGATTACAATATAAAAAGTCTAAGGTCTGGTTTCACAGATAGGGGGCCTGTACAATGATGGTGGCTAAACACACTCAGGGTTACAGGATTATTTTAGAGTTGATAAAATCAAGCCCTTCAATCAGGCTTTGCTGGTACCATGAATCAGATCATCAACTTTCTCAGGTTAACTCTGACTTTGATCCTGAGCTCACGAGTGTGTGCTCATGGTTTAATAAATTATAAAAAAAATAATTACTAACAATCTTTGCTAAAACCAGATGATTTTATATTTAAAGGGGTTTTACTATATAGTGACCTTAAACACTAGAACTATGGAGGCAGTCATTTTGACTGTTAAATTTTGTAATTAAATAACTTTGTCAAAGGGCTGCATGGTGGCGCAGTGGGTAGCACGTTCGCCTCACAGCAAGAAGGTTGCTGGTTCGCTGGGTCAGTTGGCGTTTCTGTGTGGAGTTTGCATGTTGTTCCCTGTGTTCGCATGGGTTTCCTCCAAGTGCTCCGGTTTCCCCCAGAAGTCCAAAGACATAGTATAGGTGAATTGAGTAGGCTAAGTTGGCCGTAGTGTATGTGTGTGAATGAGCGTGTATGAATGTTTCCCAATGATGCATGTGGCGACCCCAGATTAATAAAAGGGACTAAGCTGAAAAGAAAATGAATGAATGAATGTTAGGCCCCATCTTGCAGTCCGCAGACAGATACACTTGAGCTGCTGAAGCTCTCGTTCGCTGATAGCATGGCAGCGCCATCCAGAGATGGAACTAGTGAGTGTAGCTCTGAACTAGATATTTTTGAGTGAATTTTTTGTTTTTTAGGGTTTATTTTCCCCCTCATCTGCACCCTTTGCCCTGGATGCACAGGAACAAACTTGAATTTTTGTGCAACTGGACACTTGAGTGACTCACTAAGTGCTTCTCGATATGTTGAAAAAGAACTGTAACTGCTCAGGAAAAAATGTTGAAAGCCCGCCTTTTTGCGCTGGTTCACACTGCAGAAAATACAGTTTAGGCTACGTTCACACTGCAGGCAAATGTGGCCCGAATCTGATCTTTTCGCCCATATGTGACTCAGGTCTTGACAGTGTGAACAGCTCAAACCGCATGGAATCTGATCTTTTCATTTCAAATTTGTGCCACTTTCATATGTAGTCTTAAATCAGACACAGATCTGATGTTTTGCAATGCGACCGCAGTGTAAACGGTTATGTCGGATTTCATGTGACTTTTAAATAATCTTTGAGCGACATGCATCATCATTCTGTGCTGCAGACATCATCTACACCTCTGCAGCATAGTAGAATAACACACAGGGCGATTACTTTACCACAGAAAGTTGGTTGTTCATTTTGAAAAAGATTTTAAAGGCAAAACTGGTGCTTGTTAACCAATCTGGTTAACGATCAGGGCACGGGATGATCGCGATGCTAAAGAGCGTCGGGGTTTTGCGGAAAAGGGATCCGTGCACAAAGGAGGGGACACTTTCATTTTAAGGACGAACATTATCTCAGAGCGAATAAAGGGCAGGAGCTCAAGCACCCAAACTCCCCATCTGCACGTCTGTTGTTTATAACAAAGTAAAATAAAATAACTGCAAACGGAGATAAACCAACCCTGCCTTCACAGTTCAGTCTGCGGCTGCTCATTAACCCTTGATGAGTTCACTACACCGGTGGTCAGACAGACGTGCGCCGCGGTTGTCATAAATCACAAATGATCAGTGTTTTAAATCACAAGGGACTTATTTTAGGTGTCAAATGCCGAAATACACATTAGTAGCAGCAGAACAACCCTTTGCAGTTCATGTAATACACCACGGTTGTCTGTGAAAAGGGCAATAATCATATTAAGCATATTCTAACAACGTGCTTCATACAGTATACACATTGTATGCATAATTAGACATTTTGTGTTGTCCGTAACTATACTTCTGCGCATGCGGGTCAGTTTACGACCATGATCTGTTCACACTGCAAATCTGATATTGGCCACATTTATAACAACAGTGTGAACAGCTAGGCAAAAAAATCAGATCTGAGAAAAAATCAGATTTGAGCACTAAGCCTCGCAGTGTGAACGTAGCCTTAGAGGCCACATTGTTGCGATCTTTTGAGGATAGCTTCCAAAATATAAATTCATTGGGAAGAGTTCGAGAATGGAGTATAGATCGCAGACAATGGCTCTGTTGGAGTCGGGTCCTCCGTGTCCTCCTGGCATGATTGGTCTGTCTGCTGACAGACATGGTGTAGCTAATTGTTCTTTCCAGAATTGGTCATCCCCAAGGCAGTTTTCATAGTGAGATAACAAATGTTTAAAAGAGAACATCAACCATAGCCACGCACACCAGAACTCAAACAAACGAACAACCAGCTCAAAGGTATAATAATACCACAACACTAGACACAAAATAAAGACAAAAATCAAAATAACTGAGCCCTGACAAAGAGTATGATTACTGTAGGCTTCAGATTTTATATTTCAACACACACATACATGTTTCTTAAATAATTCCATTTTAAAACACCATTTCAAACTCATTACACTGTGACCATTTTGACTGGGTTATGTGAGGCGTGATCATCAGCAAATGGTGTCATTTCACACTTGCTTTGCGTGTGACTGCGACCACTTGTGACAATTTTTTTCCATCTAAACACATTTCCCTAAAGCACAACATACGTTCATGAACATTTAATCACTGAAGTTTATCAAACTGACTCAACACTTCCCCAAAAACATCTTTAATATTTTGCTTTTGCTTGTAACCTTAATAATGTAAAAAAAAAAAACTCTATTTAAAATCTGTCTCACCTGAACTATCTGAATACACTCAAAATAACTGTGCAGTTTATTTGCCCAATCAGTGAATACACTACTTTATGAAGTAGGAACTTAATCAACAAGACCTTATAGTGTTATTTTCACATTTTCTGCCAGCTGTGATAAATTCAGCTACAAGTACAAACAACCAAGGTAAAGCTAATTTTTTCAAAACATTTTTGTTTTTTAAGGGGGCTGCACTGAAATGTGACACGAGAGGAAGTGGTTTTATTTTCACCTTGTTTCTCTTAGTTGGTTTGTGGCTCTTTTATAAACCCCTTTAAACTTTTACATTGTTCACCTAAATTTATAAAAATAGCACAAAAGGCTTTAATCAAAACTCTTTCATGCTGTCATTATGGGGTATTTGTAGAATTTTGAAAAATGTGAAAATTATTAATTTAATCCAATTTATAATAAGGCTGTATGAAATGTGGAAACTGCTGTGAATACTATTCCTGATGCACGTTGACATGACCATTATGCATCTTGTCAAAACACTTGTAAGTTAAAATAAAAAAAGAATAAATAATAATCCTTATTTAATATTATAAATAATATACCAAACATATAATTTGTTGTTTATTTGCAGGATCTGAGAACCCTTAATTTCTGAAATTAATTTAATTCACTTCATTTCATACACTGAAACCAAACACAGAGAAGTCAGCTTATGTTCCTATTTCAGCAGTAAAGACTATACTTTAGTGTTTGAGACTTGACTTTAGTGTTTGATGGCCCTGTGAAAGAAGCTGAGAGTTGTGAGGGATGCTGGGTAATGTAGTCTACGAGAGGATGAATGAGATATTGAAGATGGCCATATGGAGTGAGTATGTATCAATGTTCAATTATGTGATACAATATTATATTCATCATTAGGTGGCAGTATGAGCCTATGACTGAGCCTATGTTCATCCAAAAATGTAATCTGTCATCATTTACCCTTCACTTGTTCAAAAAACCTTTTGAGTTCATTTTTTTGTGTTGAACACAAGAAGATATTTTGAAGAATGCTGGTTGTTGGCATCTATTGATTTTCATAGTATTTTTCCCCACTATGGATGTGACTGGGTGGCATCCACCAGCATTCTTCAAAATATGAAAAAAAATAAATAAAATAGAAGAAAGAAACTCATAAAGCTTTAAAACCACACGAGGGAGAGTAAATGATGAGGTAATAAAAGATCTAGGTGTGATATTAGACAGCAATTTAACATTCGAAAATCATATATCCCATGTCACAAAAACTGCCTTCTTTCATCTAAGAAATATCGCTAAATTGCGAAGTATGCTATCCATATCAGATGCAGAAAAGCTAGTTCATGCTTTCATGACTTCTAGGCTAGACTACTGTAATGCTCTGTTTGCTGGCTGCCCAGCATCCTCTATTAACAAACTTCAGCTAGTGCAAAATGCAGCTGCCAGAGTTCTTACCAGATCTAGAAAATATGATCATATCACCCCAATTTTATCCTCCTTACACTGGCTGCCTGTTAAGTTTCGTATTGAATTTAAAATATTACTCCTTACCTATAAAGCTTTAAATAATCTAGCTCCTGTTTATCTAACCAACCTCCTGTCTCGCTACAACCCAACCCGCTCTTTAAGATCTCAAAACTCAGGGCTTCTAGTAGTACCTAGAATATCAAAGTCGAGTAAAGGAGGTCGAGCCTTCTCATTTATGGCCCCTAAACTCTGGAATAGCCTTCCTGATAATGTCCGAGGCTCAGACACACTCTCGCTCTTCAAAACTAGATTAAAGACCTATCTTTTTAGCAAAGCGTACACTCAGTGTAGCACATAACGGTATGACGCATGATGTGCCCCACACATGATTTTGCTTCTTGTTTATATACACTATGAACAGCAGCTACGCTAATTATTCTCCTTATTCTGTATTTCCACCTGGGGGTTCTCATCCCGAGGCCCTCAGACTATGCAGTGCCACTGATGTGATCCAAGACCAGTGACGAGATGATCCTAAGGTTTTCTGGACCAGGCCGTATCCTGAGCAGCTGCTGTGGTGGTCATCGTGGAGTGAGAGCCTGAGACTGTCCCCTGTGACGCTCCAAGGAGAGACGAGTCTTCGCTGAGGTCCAGCTTCATGCGCCTAGACTGCAGCTCTGCACAAGACGTTTGGCCACAGGAGAAATGGTCGTGCCCAACCGAGCCTGGTTTCTCTCGAGGTTTTTTAAATCTTCACTTTCGCCAATTGGTGAAGTTTTTTACTCGCCGCTGTCGCCACTGGCTTGCATGGTTCGGGATCTGTAGAGCTGCGCATCGATGGATTTGCTCTTCAGTGTTTGGACTCTCAGTAGTGATTATTAACCCACACTGAACTGAGCTAAACTGAACTGAACTTAATCGCTGAAAACTGAACAGACACTGTTTCAATTCACTATAATCTTCCATGTGAAGCTGCTTTGACACAATCTACATTGTATAAGCGCTATACAAATAAAGATGAATTGAATTGAATTGAATTAGACATCATGGTCTATTAGTGTTCCCCAGTGGTCTTCTGTGAAGTTGCACCTTGACATACTTGTATAAAGTCTGTACAAGTTATTTTCTGGTTTGCTGCTGCCAAACTGTATGAAACCTAATGAACACACCACATTTTTTTCTTTTGATACATTTTTATTGTTTATATAATATATCATTTACTCCAGGGCATCGCGGTGGCGCAGTAGGTAGTGCTGTCGCCTCACAGCAAGAAGGTCGCTGGTTCAAGCCTCGGCAGGGTCCGTTGCCATTTCTGTGTGGAGTTTGCATTTTCTCCCCGTGTTCGCATGGATTTCCTCTGGGTGCTCCAGTTTCCCCCAGGCTAAAATTGTCTGTAGTGTATGCGTGTGAATGAGAGTGTATGGGTGTTTCCCAGTGATGGGTTGCAGCTGGAAGGGCATCCACTGCATAAAACATATGCTGGATAAGTTGGCAGTTCGTTCCGCTGTGGCGACCCCAGATTAATAAAGGGACTAAGCCGAAAAGAAAATGAATGAATGAATGAATGAATGAATATTTTACTCCATCACACAATAAACAAATACTTTTCTAAAACACTACACAGCAAAATCCTCAGTGTAAAATTTACTCAGTTCAGAGAACATTTGGTCCCTCTCTAAATTGAGTAAAATTTACTCAGCAGCAGAGTTAAAGATAATGAGCCGATAAAGGGATTAATTAAGTGATGATTGAGCATTGATGACAAACACCTGCTGCTAATAAGCAAAAACAGAAGAGAAGCAGCAGCAGCTTTGCTCATTGATTACCTGTTTGACTTTATTTCTGTCAGATGTTCACAAAAGTCCATATGAGATTTATTGAGAATTAACTGTTTTACGTATTTACATTTTACAAAAAAAAAACATGTTTTTTTTCCCCGATGTCACCATCATGGAGAAAAGTGGTAGATTTACTTGGGCTCTTTGACTCGATTTTTGATGTTAACTTTTCTTAGCTTGCTATGACAAGTATAAAGCGAGCAAGTATGATCAGGTTGACTGATCTTGTATTGATTTTAACTCTTGATAAGAGTAACAGTATCAGAGATTATGTTTGACTTTGTAAATTATGTTTAAATGGTGGGGTTATCATGTAAGATACAAAATTCAGAGTTTTTCAAGTGAACAGACCTCAGCTGTGGTTCTCTAAATTTTGAAAACACATTGAGCATCTGAATCACTTTAGAGACACAAACATCAATAATCAGCGTCTCTATCTCAACAGTGGTTAGAGATTTTGTATTTTTTTTTTTTTGGCTGCAGTGTCTGCTAACATTCATTCATAGTTCCCAGCATGCACTGTGGGAAAAAAAAACTCACCATAGTTGAGAAGCATACACTGATTCTTTATGTCTGTGTGTTTTGAGTGTTTCAGATGTTCGATGTGTTTTATGATCTGATAAAAGTATTGCTCAGTTCCATTTTCTTGATACAGTGCTACTTTTGTGATAAAACACTATTCAGACTTAATAGGTCAAAACCAATTTTACTGATTTGACCAGAGACTAAATCACCACAGAATCAATTATCCAGAGCACAATTGCTCTCTTTATTCAATATTTACCACAATACACTATCTGGCAATCAAAGAGAAATTAACATTAGAAATCGAGTCAGAGTCCAAGTAAAGCAACTACTGTTCTCCTCAATGGTGACAGCTTAAAACACAAAAAGTGGTGTGTTTTTATTGCTATTGTAAAAAATTGCTTAGTTCTTAATAATATCACTATATGGAATTTTGTAGAGTGTGGCAGAAATAAGGCCAAACAGGTTGTTAATAAGTAAAGCTGCTGTTTGTGGAGTTGCTTAATGATGCTCTGCTGACATTTTGAGAGATTTGATGTGTTTTATTTCAGTTTATTTCATCTACGACTGTGACTGAAGTCAGTTGTAGTTTTGTGTTTCTCCTGTTTCTTCTTATTAACAGCAGGTGTTCATCATCAGTGCTCAATCATCGCTTAATTAATCCCTTTATCGTCTCATTATCTTTAACTCTGCTGCTGAGTAAATTTTACTCAATTTAGAGAGGGACCAAATGTTCTCTAAACTGAGTAAATTTTACTCTGAGGATTTTGCTGTGTATGCTAAACCTTACACCATTTATCGTATGACCTGTTTGGTTCTGCTGGCTATAAATCTTTTACTCCACGTGGAAATGATCAGTTAAGTATGATGATTTTTTTTTAGCTTTAAAATACAGCAAACTCTGAAATATATAATTTGACATTAATATTAATTAATTACACTTGCATATAACATATGATTGCATAGGTTGAATCTGTAAGTTGTTTGTGATCCAAAAAAATCCGCTGAAGGTTATTATCTTGTGCACCAGAAAAGACATGAATGACACTTCTCATGGGGCTTGAGAAGCAGACTAAGGAAAAGCACGGCTTGAAGTTGCCGCGGGCCTTAAGCCCCTGCGTATTGTCAAAAGCCCCTGATCTTTTGCACTGTTGCACCTAAATAAAAATTGGTTGTATAACATTTATTTTGTTATCCAAGTATTTAAAATTACCACATACATCACGTGCATTCCACGCAGCTGTTGTGTCAGCTATTTTGTGTCTGCCAGGCAGCTTTTGCGTCGGGTATTTAAAGTCAGCTGTTCAGCAGTACCTGTTTCTACCGGCAGGTGGGAGTGGGACTGTTGTCATGGTTGTCACACGGCAATGTCTTTATTCATTCATTATTTTGAGGAATTGAAGCTGATGAGGTAATAATACAACTGTTTCGCAAAACTGAATAGTTTTAACAACTAATGAAGCTTAATATTTGTTTTCACAGTATAAAATGTGTGTAGTTTTGGTGAAATAAAATAACTGTAATCAATAAAATGTGCGTCATATTAATGTAAATACATGCGAGTTATTCAGAAAAATGTAAATTGTACTAGCTTTCTAGATATGATTTAGATGTATCTAGACATATTTATCTACATATGATATAGCCAGTCACATGTTTCTGTAATAGTTAAATTACAGTGAGTTCATGCATCTAGCTTATTATTTTATAGCTATATTCTACTGTAACATGCTATGTCAGTTAGCATCGGATTATAAATCAATTTATTCTTATGAAAATACCTAAAATGGCTGGAAGACTTTGACTTCTTTGGGGCTAAGCCCATCATCCCTTTCAACCCTAGCAACGCCCCTGGCTTCTGCACTACCTGTGCGCTGCGCAGGTGCTGCTTCAGCTCTCATTGCGATGGGAAAGTCTTCCCACATCCATCACGGTCTGGATCAATAGGCTCGTTTGAGGTGGCCAAAATCTGCGCAGAATCGATCACCGATGAAGATGCATGCCAGTTAGAAATGTGTCCGAGTTCCGTCCGCCTGGCTCTGTGGTCACGCTGACGTGCGCCAAAAAACTCTCGCGATCGTGAGGCGGAAGCCTCGGATTGAGCAGTCGGCAGCAGTTGCTCTCCAAAGACTGCGCTCACTAAAAGCATGATGGGAAACGACTGGCTGATGACACAGCTGAATGCTTGAATGAGACTGACAAACTACACGTTATTCTCTATCTTGTTTTTACTGAGGTTTATCCTGGCTTTGTTGTAAACCTTTTTTGTATTTTCGTTGATAATTAAAAAGAAAGTCATAAAGAGCATTACATGTGTTTATTTATTTAGCCATATCACCCTGTAACCCAAGACCGGTTACTCACTGAAGCTAAGCAGGGTTGAGCCTGGTCAGTACCTGGATGGGAGACCACAGGGGAAAACTAGGTTGCTGTTGGAAGTGGTGTTAGAGAGGCCAGCAGGGGGCGCTCAACCTGTGGTCTGTGTGAGTCCTCATGCCTCAGTAAAATTGAAGGGGACACTACACTGTCAGTGTGCGCCGTCTTTCGGATGAGACGTTAAACTGAGGTCCTGACTCTCTGTGGTCATTAAAAATCCCATGACACTTGTGTAACCCCGGTGTCCTGGCCAAAGTCCCTGAATTGGCACTTTCCCATCATGGCCTACTAATCATCCCCATCCACCGAACTGGCTCTATTACTGTCTCTTCACTCCACCTATAGCTGGTGTGTGGTGAGCGCACTGGCGCCGTTGTCCTGTGGCTGCCGTCACATCATCCAAGTGGATGCTACACACTGGTGGTGGTGTGGAGAGACTCCCCTCATGATTGTGAAGCGCTTTGGGTGTATGGCCATACACAATAAAATGTGCTATATAAATACACATTACATTACATTACATTGCTGTGCCACCATTACTCCCAGGTTAATATTTTAATAAAATGAATTTGATTTTTGCAAATCATCAAGAGACCCTCCTCTCATTGCTCCGTGACCCCCCGGTGGGGTCCAGACCCCCTCTTTGGGAACCACTGCTTTAAATAGTTAAATCTTTACATTCTTAATTATTATTAAAGATATTTCATACAATATGACATCATGAGTTCATTTTGATTGAGGGCACAATTGTTACTCTTTTACGAAACCCATCCAAAGAGTTTTATATTTTTAAAGGGACAGTTCAACTAAAGGGGCGTCACAGAGGGGCAGTTGGTAGCGCTGTTGCCTGACAGCAAAAAGGTCGCTGGTTCGAGTCCCACCTATAGCGTGCGCTGTAGGTGAATTGGGTAAGCTTAATTGTCTGTAGTGTATGTCCTGGTCCTCCACGACCCAGCTCGTAAAAAATTTTTATGTTATGTAAAACCAACATGGTAAGGCTAAATATCAACTTTGATGTAAACGGCCCTGGGAGTAAGTAAGTAAGTTTAATCAAAACTGAAAATTCTGTCATTGTTTACATCGTTTTTATTTGTTACAGACCTTTATGAGTTTTTTCGTTCTTTTAAATACATCAGAAGATATTTTGAAGGATGCTGAAAACCTGTAACCACTGACTTGCATAGCATTTGTGTATCCTAGTAGGGAACTCAATGGTTACAGGTTTTTTAGCTTTCTTCTTGAACTATCTCTTTAACACAACGTTTTGATTTGTTCATAGTTCATATTGTAGGAGAAATTACAGTTTTAACCCAAAGAATGACCAGTCTGTCAGATGAAGAAGAGCCGGAGTCAGAGATTTAAATAACTAAATAAAGTTTACTGAAGATAGTTTGCAGTTTCATCAGCAGAAGCCAGCTTCAACACTCGCAATGAGTTCCTAGGCCGCTCTGACTTACAATACACCAATGCAGCAATTATACTCTTTACACAAGTCCAGAAAAGGTGGGATCCAGGTAAACAGTTCTCATTGGTTAAAGCAGAAATAGACAATACTAAATGTGTGCGTCAGGGAAGAATTGTATCTGATTCCAGATATAGATAGTCTAAATGTGTGTGTCTAGTTCAAACCTGGTTTAATCAACATTCAGCTACAATATCCTCACTACACACAAAGTCTATCTAGCATAAAAAGAAATTACTTTAACTAGAATTAACAACAAAAGTAGTTAAAATACTGTAGACAATTTCATGACAATAAAAAGAAGAACAGGTGTTCTCTCCCCCCAGCATCCGTAATCCTGCTCCAAAGAGAGAGAGAGAGAGAGAGAGAGAGAAAGAGGTCTCCTGACCTATGACCCAGTTTGTGTGTGTCTCCTGGAAACAAAGTTAAAATAAACAGACAAAGAAAGAACCAACGACACTGCTCATTCTTACAATTCTTACAAAAGGCAGTCTGTTTAACTTACTCGTTAGTTAAAATCAATGCAAAGTTAAATACTCATTCAAATAATCAATTAATTATCTGTAATGAAAATAATGAGAAAATAGGATGATGAGGAAAGGATAAACATCCACGCTGAGATAGTTGGGACCGGATGGGATGGTAGAAATCCGAATCCTTCAATATAACTCAAATGTAGGTTTAGTTCTGTTGGTTTTTAAGGTTTAGGTCTTGTTGGTTCTGCCAAAAGAATAAACCACATTCATCTAGCTGACTTTTGAGCTACACTGAAAGGTCAAACTTTCTGTTTGACTGATCACAGGGCCTTCATGTTTATTAAATAAATAAAAAATACTGCAAATTTCCTTTTAAATATAAAGGATCCAAACTGCTCAGTTGTATTTCACAAAATTTATTCACATTGTTCAAAATGTCTTCTCTTCTGGATATGGATATAAACAAAAACACAACGGTAACCATGGCCACCAGAACTCCTTTAAGCAACCAGTTCACAGGTTTAAAAAAACTATGACACTGGACACAAATAAGTCATGAAATAAAGTATGATTAAGCTTCAGACCAAACATACATATTCTTTAAATAATTTCACCTTGAAAAAATACGACTTAAAGTATGTTTTAAGTGTTTAGCTCATCGCGATGTGTGGGACGTGATCATCAGCAAACAGTGTGGTTTCTCATTTTATGTGTGAATGTGACTGCATGTGACAAATTCTTCCATTGAGATACCACAAATACTTTGATGTCTTTGACAATACAAGCATGGGCTGACTCCACACCTCACCAGGTGGGAATGCAGGAAAGTTCACTCCTCTCCTTTCCTTCCTTCACATTTGAAGCATCCCCCGCAACCCCCTGTTCACTCACCCTCCTCTTCATTCAACTCACACAGAATGGTCATTTCAAAGTATGAATGTTCCATATCAATCCAAGTGACTTTATCTATCATGTTTGATATCATTTGAAATGTCTCAGTGTGACTGGTACAATGGTCTCATACCCTCAGAAATAGACATAATCAAAATAGTAGATATACAACTTCAGGTATCGTTTGAACCACTGCTAAGGGTGTGCCTTTACCTAAGGGACATCTATTCAAATTACCATTTGTTCCCTATAGGCAGAATCTCTTCGGATTTAACATGCCGCTAACTGCAAATGCCTTTTGTTGTTCCACACATACCCCACCTAGAAGGAGATCCTTGGTTTGACTACTTGAGGGAGAGTTTCAAGATTTTTGGGGCGATTCTGTAATCAGATCAGCCCCTATAGTATTTTGAAGTCAGGTATGAATCCTTTCATCTTAGATCAATCTTTGAGAATTTGGTGTCTTGTATTGATTGTTTATGAATTGACTGAATAATTATCATAATACATATTTACCTGACTATTAAATTGTTATGTTTGAACGCATTCTGCTTACTCTGTAATTATTAATTTAAGTAGATTACGCTGTATCCTTGTTTCCGCACTTCCTGCGTCAGGTCAGTAGATGGACTAAAGTTCAGTTGAGATGGAGCATTGGGCACACTAATTGCATTTTAGGGATCCGACTGACACTTGATATTGATTCAAGTGTATTCGGAAAAGGAGTTATTTCCACCTAGGGCAACAAGGTGTTGCACGACTAACCTAGATAGGATGCCTGACCCTTGTTTGAAAGTAATATTATTCTAAATTAAGTATACATTGGAAACCATGGGCTTGGCTAAACCAAAATTATTATGGAGAACAGTAGTCGATTACATTTATAATAATGGCCTTGACCTCTGATTAGAAATGATATTGTCTTTACTCAAGGGTGTTCATCTAAGAGTGACTAATCAAAAATACTTTAGAATGAGCAAGCATAGGAACGGCCATCTAAAATATTAGTCAGTTACCTCTGTTTAATAATCAGGACTGACGAGAGTGTGACCGTGAGGGAGGCCATCAGCCGAGGCGATTTCGCTGCGCGACATGAGCACCCGAATGCACAAATGTAATAGTTACGAGTGAAGACAAAAGGTTCAAGCATTTATCTAAATTATGTATTGAAATAATCTTCTTAATGTTTATGATTGGAGACAGGTAAAACAAAATATAAATATATTAATATTCTAAACCACCTCATATTCAAATTGGAGTCAGATATGAGTTAAAGTTAAACTGAAACAACATTGTGCACTGGAAAGGCCGAACATGCAGTGAACCTTCATCCACCAGTGGACACCATCAATGGGCCAACCGGGTGGACCTTACACCCTTAAGCACAACATATGTTGTTTGTGAACCTTTTATCATTGAAATTTATCAGGTTGACTCAATAATTTGCTCAAAACATTTTAAAATTTAGCATTTGTTTGTAACCTTGAACCTTTAAGTCTCACTCAAAATGACACCAGTTCAGTTTGCCTACTCAACAATTACTGGTACTATTTGATAAAGTCTTAATCAATAAGACTTTATAGTGGTACTTGCACTATTAGAAGCTGTGATAAATTCAGCTAAAAGTATACATTCAAGCAATTCAAAACTTTTCTAATGTGTTTCAAAGGGGCTGAAGGCTAAACTGGAAATGATGACATGAGAGGAAGTGGTTTCATTTGCACTTTGTTTCTCCTAGTTGGTTTGTGACTCTTTTATAAACCTCATTAAAAGCATTAATTATTCACCATTATTATAGTCCGCATTTATAGATGTTGCACAAATGTGTTTCTGTAAACTATGAATAACTGAACTGAGGGGTTGGTGTATTTATAAAAATGTACATTTAGATGTTAACCCTAGAGCGGCCCAGGAAAAAAAGATACCAGTGGGGTTCCTTGGGATCCTCTTAACCCCAAACATTTACAGACCAATTACATAGGGAAATATAAATTTTTATATGATAAACTATATATATATATATATATATATATATATATATATATATATATATATATATATATATATATATATTACAGTTACCTCTCAGCTTTGCATTTATGCAGGGTTTGTGTGGATTATTTGTAATTTTTTCTGCATTTACTACACAAACTCGCAACTACGCCATAATTTGGCTTATGAAAAACTGTCTGTAAACTGCATGTGTAAAACTGCATTTTTCATCTTAAAAATGTTGCCCAACCTTGACATATGCTATCAATGTCTGATGTGGAAAAGCTTACTCATGCTTTCATGACCTCTCGGTTAGACTATTGTAATGCATTACTATGCGATTGCCCTGTTGGCCTAATTAAGACGCTTCAGCTAGTTCAAAATGCAGCTGCTAGAGTGCTGTCTAGAACAAAGAAATATGATCATATTACTCCAGTTATTTCATCATTGCATTGGCTCCCTATTAAATATTGTATAAATTTAAAAAATAATATTGACTACCTACAAAGCCCTGAATGGCTTAGCTCCCCAGTATTTGAGGCACCTAAACTCTGGAACAGCCTTCCTAGCACAGTTCGGGAAGCAGACATACTCTGTCAGTTTAAAACTAGATTAAAGACACATCTCTTGCATTAGCATACACATAAAACACAAAAGCTTTTGAAACCCAAATCCTCTAAAGGATTGTTAATCTGCATTATTTAAGGCAACCGGAGCCAGGAACACTTCCCAAGAGACATCATAATTTAAACAGCATCTGCACTTATGTTAGTCTTTTTTTATTATTCCCGAAGTTTCCATAATCCTGGACCTGGCCGTATCCTAAGCAGCAACTGTGGTGGTCATGGAGGAGTGGTTAGCATGAAACTGATTCCTGTAAGACCCCAGTGACAGACGAGTCCTCGCATTGATCCTGAAGGGCCAACCTGTACACCAGCCGGTGACTTCTCCCACCTGCAGCTTCTCCATGATGGACGACCAGCATTCTGCAGCTCCTAGACTGCAGCTCTGCACAAGACGTTTGGCCATAGAGGAAACAGCATCTAAGGGTTTGCCTTTACCTAGGGGCTTCTAGAAAAGGAAAGTTTCTAGAAGTTTGAGGTGATTCTGTAACCAGATCAGCCCATAGCGTGGAGCTCTAATGCCTCATTCTATGTATATTTTGAAGTCAGGTATTCATCTTTTGATCCTGGATTTATCTTTGAGAATTTGATGTCCTGTATTGATCATTTATGAATTGACTGAATGAATTGGCATAATACACATTTATCTGACTAATAAATTGTTATGTTTTGAATTATTCAAACAGAGTTCGTGTTATTTTCTCTAGTAGATTACGTTAAGTCCATAACACCACAAGTCCCTGTACAGGTTAGTAACGGACGAAAACACGATAGACAGAGCAGTTTGGCATGCTATACGATGTTCTTAGAGCTCCGACTAACACGTTGGCATTAATTCATGTATACTTAACTGTAAAACGCTATCTAAGGGGATATACCTTCATCTCTAAACTTATAATATTATTTCAATTGAATAGTGATTACTCAAAGTTACTAATAGTTTAAGTAAATCGGTCTGCTTAATTCTATAGTCATAGAATCTGCTTAAATCTAATGATCATGGTATGATTAAATAGTTTTGTTTTGATTTAGTAGACAGAAGATCTATGGGGACCACACAAAAAAATATTCTAAACTGAGTAAGTAGGGTTCTGCCTTTTTAGAATTGTGGTTAATTGCCACTGTTTAATGACCAAGACTGACATGCTCATGTTTAAGAGATTGCATGCTTGGCCGGTACAAGACTCAGGATGTTATAGGAATCTGAATGAATGAGAATAATATAAAATAACGAATCAAAGAGAATATTCAATCATAATCTAAAGTAATGTGGAACGTTGAGATCTCAGGACCATGTGATTTTTTCCTGAGTGGATTCACCTGTGGACCGCTTATGATGATATTCTTTAAAAGAGGCGTGCGGGAAAGAGACATGAGCTCTGAGGTGAGTTGTGGGTTCCACTGGGCTGTCTCTCGGGGGCAATATGCCCTCCGGAGATGAAGATAGTTAGTTAGACAGGGCTTCATATGTGAGATAGTCGAGTTAGGGGAGGTATAATAAATGTTTAGTGACGCTACCTCGGGCCTAGGCCTCTCTCCTTACCAAGTCATGTGTTGGGATGAGTGGAGTCCAGCCCCGCCTTCTTGCCACATTTTATGAATGAACTGAGCACTCTGGCCCCGCCTCGAGACTGTGGACGGACGAATCCTATATCGGCCCTGTGTGATCGTAAAAAGGTGCTCTTTCCTGCTCTGTGTGATGACGCTGGTGTCTTTCTCATTGGCTGGGTCTTAAAGGCTGTGTGGAGGGAAGTCTTTTTAAACCTTTATTTGTGTTTATACCTGTTGTATGTTGAGTGTGATTATGTGTGAAATGTGATTAGTGCGGGAGGCGAATGAGGGGGAGATATGATTATAAGAGATGCGCCTTAATTTTGTGTGCAGTGTAGATTGAGGTGTTGGGTGCTATTCGAAACTGTTGTAGTAATGTGTTAAACTCACTGTGTATAAAGAAATGGGTGCGATGATTGCGTGTAGCCTGTGATGTCTATATCTCTCGCCCTGGTACCCGCATTTAATTTGCCCCTGTTCTTAAAGTAATTAAAGCATTTTCTCTTTTGTACATTACATCATGTGTGGTGTTTTTCTGATGGACATAAATGTCAATAAGGTTCATTACAGTAATATTAAAACAAACAAAATAATCGTATCAATGTTTTATAATTGGAGTCAGATAAAACGAGGATAAATATATCAATATTCTAAACCACCTCAAACTAAAATTGGCGTCAGATATAAGTTAAATTTAAAGTAAATCAACACTGTGCACTGGAAAGACAGAACATGCAGTGAATCTTCGTCCACCAGTAGACACCGTCGTTGGACTAACTGGCTGGACCTTACAATTTTGTGCTTTAGTATTAGTCTTTCATTTTATTATGAACATTTTTTTTTTCAGATTTATGCATTGATTTTATTCAGTTTTGTAGATTTGTTTTGCCAATTTTTATATATAAAAAAAAATGTTATCTGTTGCAGTCATACCTGTGTTTGTTTGTGTGAGATTGTTTTTTCCAATTTTCATTTGTGCCAATTTTTATTTGTTAAACATTGCAGATTTATAATGGGTTTATAAATCTATTTTAGACAAATTATTAAAATTTTTTACTTTTTTATTTTTGTATTATTATTACTATTTTTCAATGTTCCCATTAATTTTCAATGTGGGGTCAATTTGACCCCAAGGAACCTAAACGGTGATTTAAAAAGAACTGAACCAAGTTAATATTCTGTGTGTGTGTGTGTGTTTGTGTGTGTGTGTGTGTGTGTGTGTGTGTGTGTGTGTGTGTGTGTGTGTGTGTGTGTGTGTGAGAGTTTCAAGATAAACTGTTTAGGAAAAGTTGGAGAGTTTCATGTTCTTGAGATGAAGCAAAATGAAGCGCAAAGATTAGTTTCAAAACTATTTCTAAATTCAGTTCTAATTTCCAGCAAACGAATAAATGAGTAATTATAACTATATTGGTCAAAAAAATGAGTTATATCCAAAGACACGTCTTATGCCCCATATGGTCCAAAACCTGACAGGTGGACAAATCTAAGATTGTTTTTAATAAAACAAATATAAATATTGGCGAAGCAGTGTGGAGTTTGCATGTTCTCCCCGTGTCCGCGTGGGTTTCCAAAGACATGTGGTACAGGTGAATTGGGTAAGCTAAATTGGCCGTAGTGTATGTGTGTTAATGAGAGTGTATGGGTGTTTCCCAGTGATAGGATGAGGCTGGAAGGGCATCTGCTGCGTAAAACATGTGCTGGATAAGTTGACGGTTCATTCTGCTGTGGCAACCCCAGATTAGTAAAGGGACTAAGCCGAAAAGAAAAGGAATGAATGAAATATAAATATTCATATAATAAATAATACTACTAATAATAATAACAACATTATACAAAAGCAAGTTGTCATGAATAAACTGAAAAAAGCCCCCTGAAGTGAAGGCATGAAGGCAGTGTTTTTTATATTTATGTAGAAAATAATAATTTTTGTAATATTTTATTCCTTTAATTCTTTTTCATTTGTAAAGATATTTGTGTATTGTTCTACATCCTGCATGTTTTAAGCAATGTGTAAGGCAGGCGCACATGGAATGCGCTCTGCGCTGGACTTTATAGAACTGCTTTCAGCTGGTCTATTGAGCAGTCTATTTTAGTTCCCCAAAATGGCAACATGCCAACAATGCGCCTTAACACACCTCTTTTCTAGACTGGAACACCCATGAGTCCACAAAGTGGTGCAAATCATACACATTTTCATCTGTGCTACTTACAGTTTTTCTCGGTCACTTTGGTGCATTTCTCAAAACACTATTTACATTTGCACAACATTTACTTCAACTTCCACATTTAGTCATTTGTGCACATCATAGTAGCAGTTTCTCATTCCTCATCCATCCCAAACATCTATTACAGCTGACAGAAAGTATATCTAATGCACCTGTGTGAAACTTGTTTGCACAACTCCTCAATCTGCAATCAATCCTCACCCCTCTACAAAAGATGCCACCACTGTATTGCTATTTGCAAGCATGGATCAAAGAGGCCATAGGCACGGAATGAGAGTAAGAGGCCATGGCAGAGGGACCAGAGGAAGAGGAGTTTGTATGCTTGGTGGAGGAGCTGCAGCAGCAAGAGGACATAATCAAGCTTAAGTTTCAAATGAAATTAGGGCTACAATTATTGACCATGTCATCAATCATGGTTTGTCCTTTAGAGAGGGTGGACAAAGGGTCCAGCCCATTCTGAGCCGGAGCACTGTGACATTTATTGTCTGGCTTTTTGGGAATGAGAACCACACATTACCACACACTGGTGGCAGAGGAAAGATATTTGGTATTGAACAGGAGTCTGCCATTGTATGGTAGTGGCAAACAATGCAATCAGACTGTGTGAAATCCAGGCAGCAGTAATTGTAGATTATGGAGTATTTAGAAATATAGTGCGAGTTTGGCAACTATAGATCGAGTCCTTAAATGAAACCATGTCAGAATGAAGCAGCTGTACAGAGTTCCATTTCAAAGAAACTCTGACATCGTAAAGGAGGCACGATTCCAGTATGTGCAGGTACAGGTTTTTTATTGTAATACCTTGTTTACCATAGTTACATGCAACTGGAATAATTTGCTTCATGAATTTGCTCTTTTTCTTAGAGAATAATTGAGTTTGAAGCTGAAGGGTGTTGGAATATTCAATAAATTCCATGCGTGTTCAATAAAAAAGGTCAGGAGAGGTGTTTCTTTAATGTCAAAAATCTTAACAATTTATTGAATACAAATGAATAATTCGATAAACAGAATTCTGAAATCCTCAATGAAATGCAAAAGTTACATTCAGGAGGTGCGCAACCCTTTTCATTTTCTGACTTTAACTTAAATAGGCAGCTGATATTAACAGGTGGAGTTTAGTGGAATTCGTCACTTGTCAATCATTCTCCGGTCTTCTATTGGCTGCACCCCAGACATAAGTCCTCTTTTTCTATGAATTCTCTGCACAACATTAAAAGCATAAGACTTTCTGTGTTCTGTGTTCAGTTTTAACACCTTTCTTCAGACAGGAAGTTTCTGCAGAGCTGAATTTAATTTTGGACAGCATGTATCTACTTCTGCAAAAATGCTAATTATTATGCACAGCATCGCACACACAACAGTAGAAGTTCAGTTAATATTTGACCCTTAAATGACCAATACAAATAATTGTTTGATGAAAAGAAAAAAATATTCCTTTTTCCTAACAAGGGGCACACATCACGAATTAATTTTTGTGGATGAAGCCAGCTTCAACCTCTGTAAAGTGAGGAGACGGGGGAGGAACATCATTGGGCAGAGGGCCACTGTCACAGTGCCAGGTCAGAGGGGTGCCAATATCACCATGTGTGCTGCCAATGATGGGGTCCTTTGCCACATACCTAACTATAACTATTGGCCCATACAATACAGAACGCCACCTCACATTTCTTCATGCATTGAAAGAAATACTGATTCCACCCAAAGAGAGAGGGATGCTGAGGCCTGGTATGACTCTGTTTGTCATAATTTGGGACAGTATGGCTTTCAATCACTCTTGACTTGTAAATAAATGGTTTGCAGCACAGCCTCGTATTATTGTGCAATTCCCCCCTGCATACTCGCCTTTTTTGAACCCAATCGAGGAGGCCATATGAGCAGATGCCCCTCCTGAAGGCAATGAATGCTGGTTGCCCCGAAATAGGTGCAGAGGACAGCCAGGGATGGATACGCCATGCAAGGAGGTATTTCTCTTGGTGCATTGCAAGGGAAAACATTCAATGCGATGTTGATGAGAACCTGCATAATCGACAAGAACAAATGGACTAAATGTGAAAGTTTATTTATATATATATATATTCATTCATTCATTTATCCAGCACATGTTTTACACAGTGGATGCCCTTCCAGCTGCAACCCATCTCTGGGAAATACCATACACACTCATACACTATGGACAATTTAGCTTACCCAATTCACCTGTACCGCATGTCTTTGGACTGTGGGGGAAACAGGAGCACCCAGAGAAAAGCCACACGAACGCAGGGAGAACACGCAAACTCCACACAGAAACACCAATTGACCCAACCGAGGCCTCGAACCAGCGACCTTTTTGCTGTGAGGCGACAGCACTACCTAGTGCGCCACTGCATATATATATTTATTTATTTATATTTATTTATTTAAAAAAAATTTTAATTATTATTATTTTTATATTTCCTAAAGGATGTTTAACAGAGCAAGGAAATGTTCACAGTATATGTCATATTTTTTCATCTGGAGAAAGTTTTTTTTTGTTTTATTTTGGCTAGAAGAGCAGTTTTAACTTTTTATGAAGCATTTTAAGGTCAATATTATTAGCCCCTTTAAGCAAATGTTTTTTCGACTGTCTACAGAACAAACCATCATTATACAATAACTTGCCTACACTGTTAAAAATTGTCCCGTTAAAAAACGGTAAGTTACTGGCAGCTGCAGTTGCCAGCAATGTACTGTTATTTTACAGTATGTTGCTGTAAAAATACATGGACTACATTGATATACACAAACCTCAAGTGAATTAATTTTGTTTATTGAAAGCGACTGCCTCAAATTGGCCAACTTCTGTATGAGTTTATGAAATAATGTGCTATATATGCTTAGAAGCATACGTATAATGATAACTTATTTTAGTTAATTTGAAAAGTTACTTTTAACCCAAATGTCTTAAATTTCACAGCAGCACACATACATGTAAAGCTGGAATAAACACAGAGAGATTCTTACTGCATCAGCAACTAAACAGCCACTGTCTTTAAGTAAAGAAACATGCAGAATAACATCAGCAGCTCATTGTTCATCTTTGACTCAAACACTGACTCTACTCTCCTCCACAACGGTGACACACAGAAGAAATTTGCTTCAGGTTTTATAGTAAAATACAGTTTTTTTCCTTGATTTAACGGTAAACTATGGCAGCTGTGGTTGCCAGCAATCTACTGTTTTTTTACAGTCTACTTCCGTAGTTTAAAATAACATTATATTACTGTTAAAATACATTTTTACACTGTGTTTTTACCTCTCACACCTTTAACCCTTTAAACCCCAGAGCAAATACCCCAGTTTTAATTGAACACTTCCAAGTGTCCACACTTCTGAGTGTTCAAGAAACATGGAGCAAAGCTGTAGTAAATGAACTAATTAAATGACTAATTAAATGATAATTGAGGATTAGCGATGAACAAATGAAGAAATACTGAAGGGAAAAAACAAGAACAGAACATAAAGTAACAAAAAACTGAAACTTCAGTCACAGCTTTATAGTGAAATAACCTGAAGGTCAACAAATGATTAAATCATTAAAATGATCAGCAGATGATTAAATAACTCCACAAACATCATCAGCAGCTACACTTATTACTAAAACATTTATTTCTGTATAACATCTACTAAAGTTCTTCTTGAGATAAAGGTTAACATTTTACGTCACCATCATGGAGAACAGAGTCTGCTTTAGTTGGGCTCTTAGCCCTGACATTTTTAACAATAATTAATTTTGGCTGCTGCGATTGTTAAGAACTTTATTTAAAAAGCTCTTTTGATATGGCAAACAAGCCAAAAAATTTAATAAGGTTTGCTGATGTTCATATGGGTTTTAATAAGGCAGAACCTGAAAAAACACTTTGCTCTATGGTGCACGCTGCTCTCAAAGAGACATCAATAATCAGCGTATGAACCTCAACAACGGTGACAAATAACAAAATTAACAGTTTAACTCACAAACATCACTAACTGGCTACTGAAAGTCTAAACATAAACAACAGCAGAATCAAACACAAATAAAGTAAACTGTAAGACCATTATACTACATCATTTATTCATGCCCCAATGCATGCTGGGATATTTGTACTGTGCCACACCCAGCATGCATTGCGGCATGAAACATTTTAATTGTTACCATTGTTGAGGTACAAGGTCTGATTCATGAGGTCTGAGTGTGACTTTGTCTTAAATGAACTGTTTTTGTCTGTTCTTTCTTAACTCTGTAAAAGAATGAGGTATTTTTCCTGTTTCCACTTCTCAATATCTGCATTAAGCATAAAAACTACTGCATGAGGCCCATCATCCAGACCTTTATCAAAACATTTAGCAGAACAAATTTCAGACAACTGGATTTATCTACCTATTGGCTTCCCAGCTTTATTGCTGTAATGAAAGTGTTTAATAAACTTTGTGTTACAGCAGCTGGAGAGGCTAACTTTACAAATTCAAGAGTGAAGAGCCCAACTAAACCAGCTCCTCACTCCATTACGGTGACACACAAAAAAACAAAACGCCTAAATTTCTGTTGGTTCTTAATAAGAATAGTATGGAAGTCAAATCGGTCAGTAATAAGTGTGTATAATTTAAGATTTTTAACCCAGTAAACAGGCGAGAAAAAACGCTAATAAAGGCGCAAAGTAGCATTTAATATAACATCAATGTCTTGGACATAATAAGTAATAAAATAAGTATGAGTAAAATAAGTAAATGATGTTTTGGTCATTTATATTTGCTCTTATGTAACGGAAGCCAGCTCATCGCGTAAACCTCACTCCTCGGATCTAGCGACAGACGTTGTTCCGCAATCTTTAGTCGCCTCAGAGCATTTGTCTCCCATGCCGGTATCGCCGGCTCGCGCCCTGCTCGGACCGGGGGAGTTGCACATAAACAGTCTTTTGACGAATATGATGTTACCAACACAATCTCTATCTTTATTAACTCTTTCTTCCATAGACATAAAGTATTATATTGACTGCTGAAGAATATAAACGTAAGAGAAACAGAGAGAAAATTATAATAATACAAAATAGATAAACATATTTACCAGGGCTAAAAACAGTTAAGAACAAATTGGTTTAAAAACCAGAGAGATTTTATGAGAATGTCACACAAAACAGTTGGAACTGTTAGAGTGTTCAGGTATGATTTAAGGTTGGGTATGGATGGGACGTATAATTTAACATAACGTGTGAATGCATTAAAGTAGCGTCTTCAGTTATTCATACAGAACCGTCTAATATATGGCATAACCCTTAAGGGGTTATTAGTGTTTGCTCTGTTTAAACGCAACTTTTTTCAGGATTAGGATAGGCTATATATTTTCATTATTTAAAATATTATTATTATTATTATTTTATGACATTTATTTAGGCTATTGTGCTTAAATAAGCCATCCGTGGTTCTAAATCCGTATTGCTTTTTGCCTTTCTCTTCATTTTTTTTAATTTTTGGGGTTCTTCCACGGTTTAATGTTTGCAAAATGTCTTAAGTTTGTCCAGATTGATTGTTTTTATTGTTATGTACTAGCCTATGCTTGCTGCACGCCTTTTTACACGTTTTGAACAAAATAAAAATGGTTGCTTTTTAAAAAACTTTATTATTTAAAATGATTGACAACCTCTTAAATATAGACTAAGCGGAATGAAAATTAATGAATTGATGAATGAACGAAATAATTGGCGTTTTTATACCTGTGCGGCTTGCACGCGGCAAACGCGAACGAGTGGCCACGAGCTCCGGTGGCCGGTCAGAGCCAGCGGCCCACGTCAAATACTGGTTTAGAGATGCTGGATGGCTGCCAATATATGATGGGAACTCTTCCGAAGTTTCAGATGATATCTGGGCTTGTGCATAATTATGAATGTGAAAAGTGAAAGGGAGAGTCATGACATTTGGCCAAGCATGAGAATAGTGTAATAATTTTTCTCACCTATTTACTGGGTTAAAAATCTTAAATTATACAATCTCCACCTGCTGGTGAAAAAGTAGCTGGCGATGTTCAATCTGCAATCTATTGCTTTTCCTGCAGTGAACCACTGAATTTATGGAAGCGAATATTTGAACTGAAATAAAATGAACTGAAAATTACCTTTTGAATATTCATTCATTTTCTTGTCGGCTTTGTCGCCACAGCGGAATGATCCGCCAACTTATCCAGCACGATTTTACGCAGCGGATGCCCTTCCAGCCGCAACCCATCTCTGGGAACTTCCACACACACACATTCACACTCATATATTATGGACAATTTAGCTTACCCAATTCACCTGTACTGCATGTCTTTGGACTGTGGGGGAAACCGGAGCACCCAGAGGAAACCCACGCGAACGCAGGGAGAACATGCAAACTCCACACAGAAATGCCAACTGACCCAGCCCAGCCGAGGTTCGAACCTGCGACCCAGCGACGTCCTTGCTGTGAGGCAACAGCACTACCTACTGCGCCACTGCGTTGCCCCTTTTGAATATTATACATCGTATTTTTAAAGGGTG
The DNA here is from genome assembly GCA_903798195.1 of Danio kyathit. Taxonomy (NCBI): domain Eukaryota; kingdom Metazoa; phylum Chordata; class Actinopteri; order Cypriniformes; family Danionidae; genus Danio; species Danio kyathit. The sequence goes on from LR812540.1 coordinate 35,779,423, forward strand.
TTGAATATTTTGTAAGTGAAACCTGGAAATTGAATATGAATTATGAAAAGTATGAAAACATATTTCTCCGGGTGCTCCGGTTTTCCCCACAGTCCAAAGACATGCAGTACAGGTGAATTGGGTAAGCTAAATTGTCCATAGTGTATGAGTGTGAATGTGTGTGTGGAATTTCCCAGAGATGGGTTGCGGCTGGAAGGGCATCCGCTGCGTAAAATCGTGCTGGATAAGTTGGCGGTTCATTCCGCTGTGGCGACCCCGCAAGAGACAAAGCCGACAAGAAAATGAATGAATGAATGAAAACATATTTGAATTTTTTTGTTGAAATATTCACAGCTTAAATAAACAGCTATGTTAAATTTCAGGACCTAAAAATACAAACCCTGGAATTCAATTCATTAAAATGCAGGAACTTGTTAATTCGGTGTATTTTTTTTTTCAGTTTGTGCTATTCAACAAGCTTTTTAATTTAATACTTTTGGTATTGGTTTTGTTCCATACACCTGTCTTTGGGAATTTTTGCCCATTTGTCTTTGCAGTACCTCTCAAGCTCTATCAGGTTGTATGGGAAGCGACGATGTACAGCCATTTTTTAGATCTCTCCAGAGATGTTCAATAGGATTTAGGTCTGGGCTCTGGCTGGGCCACTCAAGGACATTCACGGATTTGTTATGAAGCCACTCCATTGATATTTTGGCGGTGTGCTTTGGCTCATTGTCCTGCTGGAAGATGAACCGTCGCCCCAGTCTGAGGACAAGAGCACTCTGAAGCAGGTTTTTGTTCAGAATCTTTCCCTCTATCCTGACTAGTCTTCCTGTTCCTGTTGCTGAAAAACATCCCCACAGCATGATGCTGCCAACACCATGCTTCACTGTAGGGATGGTATTAGCCTGGTGATGAGCGGAGCCTGGTTTTGTCCAAACGTAACGCCTGGCATTCACTCCAAAGAGTTCAATTGCCTTTTGGCAAATTCCAGGGGGGGAGGGGCTTCCGTCTGGCCAGTCTACCATACAGGCCTGATTGGTGGATTGCTGCACATATGGTTGTTCTTCTGTAAGATTCTCTTCTTTCCATTGAAGAATGCTGGAGCTCAGACAGAGTGACCATCATACCTGCCAACACTCCCGTTTTTCCCGGGAGTCTCCTGTATTTCAGACCCGTCTCACGTATTGTTCTGTCTCCCGGTAAACTCCCGGAATTCCCCCGCCCCCCCGCTCCTCAGCATTTTGGTACAGTCCGGGCTGAAACTTGGTGCTTGTGCTCTTCCGGTCGCGTGCTACAGTTCGCGCGCCCCCATCTCCTCAAACCTCTCACCCTTCCGCTCCCCGCTCTTCAGTTTGCGCCAGTGTTGCCAACTTAGCGACAAATTTTCAAAAAAGCGACTAGCGACAAATCTAGCGACTTTTTTTGTGTGTTACTGGCGATTTTTATAGACTGTCGTTTGTCCATTACTGTACTGTCCCTACTCTTCTCAACGAGCTGCGGGTGATGCAACCGGTCCCTCCCCTGCAGCCTGAGAGCAGAGCATCTCTCTGCGTACCGACGGCAAATGATTTAGAACAGGTGGCAGTTTGAAGGTATTTTCCTTGTACAGTCAACCCGATCTGCTTCTCCTTTATTTTAACAATTTAATTTGACCGTTTATTCTTGTTGCACAATCAGAGATGTTTTAAGTGAGTTTCAGAACTTGTCTGAGTTTATTACGTCTGAGAGATTACTGCAAATTCCCTACTCATCTATAATGATATACTGTATTCAAACAGCAATAAATTTGGTTAATTTGACAAGCTTACATAAAGCGTAGTGCGAATATAAATACCCCATTTATTTACCATAGGCTGTTAAACAAACAGAAATGGTAGAATGCGATGACGTCAGTAATATGCAAATTAGCGTATGACGCAATCTCCCGGAATTTAAAAACCAAATTTTGGCAGGTATGGTGACCATCCAGTTATTGATCACCTCCCTGACTAAGGCCCTTCTCCCCCGATCACTCAGCTTTGATGGCCGGCCAGCTCTAGAAAGAGTCCTGGTGGTTCTAAATATCTTACGGATGATGGAAACCACTGTGCTCATTGGAACTTTCAGAGCAGCAGAATTTTTTTTGTAACCTTTCCAGCCTTGTGCCTCAAGACAATCCTGTCTCGGAGGTCTACATACAATTCTTCTGTCCTCATGCTTGGTTTGTGCTTTGACAACCTTGGGACCTTATATAGACAGGTCAATTCAACTGAATTTACCACAGGTGAACTCCAATTAAGCTGCTGAAACATCTCAAGAATGATCAGTGGAAGCTCAATTTAGAGCTTCACGGCAAAGGCTGTAAATACTTATGTACATGTGATTTTTCCGTTTGTTTTTATTTTTAATAAATTTGCAACAATTTCAAAAAATCTTTTTTTTTCACATTGTCACTATGGGGTTTTGTTTGTAGGAATTTGAGGAAATAAATTAATTTAATCCATTTTGGAATAAGGCTGTAACATAAACAAATATGGAAAAAGTGCAGCACTACGATTACTTTCCGGATGCACTGTAGCTAGTGTTACTAATTTTTTATATAGATCTAGACATTTGTGTGGCTGTAACCAGCTCTACGGGCTCCTTCCTGCAAATAATCCCACCTGTTTTTATGTTGTTGTTTTTTTGCACCTTGCAGAATTCTAACACAGAAATAGGATTATGTCATGATGCATTGTTTAAAAAAAACTTTAATGATATTAACATAATATTTAACAAAAATAAATAATGATGTCAACATTAGCAGGTCATCATTTGGTAAAAAACTAAAACATATCTACATCAAGCACTTGCAAAACACATCTTCACTGGGTTGAGGTGCAAACAGATGTGCTTGAACACACAACGATCCGTTACATGTATGCTTCGACAACCACAGTTTCACAAGTTTCTGCAAGAATGCCATGTAGGTCAGTTTTACGCGTGTGTTTGTGGTTTTGGCAGCTGTAATGCAACATAGGTGCTGTTTACTGAGGCGGGAGGATTATTACTCAGTATGGGAGTCTCCACCTCAACATCCTGAAAGAGCAATGTAGGATTAGATAGATAGATAGATAGATAGATAGATAGATAGATAGATAGATAGATAGATAGATAGATAGATAGATGATAGATAGATAGATAGATAGATAGATAGATAGATAGATAGATAGATAGATAGATAGATAGATAGATGATAGATAGATAGATAGATAGATAGATAGATAGATAGATAGATGATAGATAGATAGATAGATAGATAGATAGATAGATAGATAGATAGATAGATAGATAGATAGATAGATAGATAGATAGATAGATAGATAGTACCTGTACATGGTTTTGCTCTGGATCATGTTGGGTAACTTGTGTTATCTGTAGACCAGTGTTTTGTTCTGCTAGCCTATTTCTACGGCCATAAACCTTCATGTATCCTGCGAATTGAATAACAATATAATAAATTCATATTTAATTTATTACAAAACAGTCAGCAGAAACACTTGGATTGACATTCTCACTTTGTGCATGACATCAGAGCGGTAAAGCCTCCCCTATTAGTTACGATCTCTCTCTCATTAGATTAGATAGCCCTAAAGGCTGGATTACTTATGCGTCGAGTGATTGGCGCGACCCACGGTGTCTGCCTTGTGCATAGTCATGCATTTATACTGTTTGTGTTGCTCTGCAATAACACTTCCGAAATGCTAACTGGCAGTAAGTTTTTATGTTCCTCTGTGTTGAGTTTATTCGCAGGTGTTTTGTTTTTTCTAAACACTACAAGTAGCTAAAACTCGTTCATTCAGAGGTGGTAACCGGCGGACGTGCAACAACTCTAATCATAAGGTAAAGGCAAAACAAAAATTTCCATCTAGAGTTTCTTCATGGGACTCGAAACTTGTAAACAATCGCTCTATTGGGCTTGCATCTCTCAACACCGCCCACGCTTGTCAACACTACCAAGCCAACCAATCACACAATTTGAAATGCGTCTTTGCGTCTTGTTGTTACATTTTTTGACAGGTGCGCATCAGCATCCGCGTCAGCCATGGCGATGGCTATGCAACCGTGTGAAGGCTGCGCCCGACCATACGTGTGCGCTTGACACAGAATTATGTACTGTGTGCCCACAAATGACATATACCCCCGGTTTTACAAACAAGGTTTAAGGCTAGTCAAGATTAAATTGCATGTTTGAGCTGTCTCAACTCAAAATAACTTGCAGTGAGATGTCTTAAAATATGTCAGTGTCATGTTTTTGTCTCCAGGTGCACACCAGTAATATATTTTTCTAAGGCCATTTTATAAATGTGGTTTAAATAGCCTAATTTATCTAAGGCCTAGTCCTGGCTTAATCTAAGCGCTGTTTGTGAAACTGGGCCATAATGTCCCAAAAATGGAGGCGCTTCCCCGAACCAACACCCCCTCAGCAACTAGATGAATATATATATATATATATATATATATATATATATATATATATATATATATATATATATATATATATATATATATATATATATATATATATACAGTCTTATGCAAAAGTTTGGCCACCCCTGAAAATTTTCATAATTGCAAGTCATAGCCTGCTGGCCTTTTAAATCAGCAAATTCATTTGGATATATTTTATACCCCAGGGAAGAAGCAACATTTCAGCTCTGACATAACATTTATTTAATCAACAGATGCAATGCAATTTAAGTCTTAACAAAAACAGACAAGTGCAAAAATGTGAGCACCCCAGCAAAATAATGACATCACTCTTATATACAGACACCTTTTGCTGCAATAACAGCCTGTAGATGCTTCTTATAGTCAAGGATAAGTGCCTCAATTCTTGCTGAGGGCAATTTGGGCAATTCTTCCTTGCTAAATTTCTCCAGATCACTCAGATCAGTGCAGAGTGTGAACGGCCCTTTTCATATCTATCCATAGATTTTCAATGATGTTCAAGTCTGGGGACTGGGATGGCCATTCTAAATCATTGTATCGTGTCTGAGCATGACCTCTTTGGTAGATCTGGAACTGTGCTTTGGGTCCTGCTGAAACATCCAACCCTGTCATAACTTCAGCTTCTTGACTGATTCCTGAACATTGTTCTTCAGAATCTGCTGATACTGGGTGGCATTCATGCAACCTTTAACTCTGACAAGGTTTCTAGTACCTGTGCTTGTCACATATCCCCACAGAATGATGGAGCCCCCACCATATTTTACAGTAGAGAGCAGGTTCTTCTCCTGGAATGCTATGTTCTTTTTCTGCCAAGCACATATGGTTGTGGCATTTGTCCACGGTATATTTTTCCAAAATGATTCAGGCTTCTTCAGATGAGCCTTTGCATACTTCAAACGACTCTTCTTAATGGCAGAATGCAGAAAAGGCTTCTGCATGACCTTCCATTGAGCTGTTCTTTGTGAAGAATGCGCTGAACTGTGGAACGATGTACAATGACATTATCAGCAGGAAGATGTTCCTGGAGCTCTTTGGAGGTGGTCTGTGGTTTGTCTGTGACCATTCTAACCATACTTTGCCTTTGCCTTTCAGATATTGTTTTCTTGGACTACCACATCTTTCCTTCACAAAAACTGTTCCTGTGGCCTTTCATTTTCTTACTATATTTCTGACTGTGGAGATAGAAACTTTAAACCTTTGTGATAGCTTTTTGCATCCTTCTCCTTATTCATGTTGGTGAATTATCCTAGTTTTTAGATCATTAGGAAGTTCTTACGAGGTTCGCATGATACTACTTTCAGGTTCACAATAAAGAGAAGCACAACTAGTCATCAGCTATCTTAAATATCCTTTTTCATGACTAGTTGCACCTGTGTTAGTATTGTTAAGGTTCACTGAGTCACTCAAGTTAATTTTATGTTGTAATCAATCAGCATTAAGTGACTACAGGTTTTGAAATCAGCTCAAAAGAGAGGATGCCCAAACTTTTGCATAGCATATTTTTCAGTTTCAATTTAATTTCACACATCTCAATACTTCTACACTACATATTTCTGTCTGAAAAACATGACATTATCTAGAAACCGTATGGCGTTTCACTGCGATCTTCTCTTGTAAGAAAAGAGCACATAACTATGCAGCCACAGAGGGGTGACCAATTATATATATATATATATATATATATATATATATATATATATATATATATATATATATATATGTATGTATGTATGTATGTATGTATGTATATATATATATATATATATATATATATATATATATATATATATATATATATATATATATATATATATATATCAAAACAATCTCAAGACAATTCGTAAATTTTTGATTTAGTTGCTAACTTGTATGAATTCGTATGATATCATTTATTCAATTTAGTATGATTTGCTCATCCCCAATGACGGTTGGGTATAGGGGTGGGGTTTGGTGCCACACTTCCTTTAAAAAAATCATACATTTTCCTATGACTGAACCCATATGAATTAGCCACTAAACTGACAAATGTAAAATAGTTACATTTCCTCATGAGATCAGGCTGATATAATTCGTCATCCCGCACACTTTACTCACATTTAGATTCGCCATGTAAATGGCAACATATGCAACTATACAAGATATACAGCAGGTTCTGTTTTTGCATTTTGTCATGTGGCTTTTCGCCACAAGAAAAGAACAAGCTTTGCTTGATCTCGGGTCAACCATGCTTCGTACGCATGGTCATACGCAACATACGCAACTAAACAATACATACAGCAGGTTCTGTTTTTGTATTTTGGCATGTGGCTTTTTGCCACAAGAAAAGAACAAACTTTCCTTGATCTCGGGTCAACCATGCTTCATAGCTGTGTGCCATCATTGTATAATTACGGTGTTGCATTTTGGCTGTTTTTATAAATGGCACTTCCTGTGTTGTCATTTCCCTGGCTTGTTGTGTATACTGGTAACGATTCTCTATAAACACACCAGCAGTGAGTCTAGCTCTTCCTTTGGTACCATAATCTTGTCCTAGATACCCTTATTAAAGAGTCCCAACAAGTGGTATGCATGTTTACTACTTTGGAACTTCTTTGGTAAATAAAAGCGTACTGTAATGTACTTTACCGAGCCATTGGTTATCAGCCATAATGAGTGAAAATAATTACTGGCTAATTAGTATCAGTGTGTATTTACATGTCATTTTATTTAAACTAACAAAACCCACCTATGATCACAACGACTAAAACAATCAACAGACCAGACATGAGGGTGAGGGTCAGCCATGGTGTCTGATTCTGCTGGATGAACTGCACTACTGTATTATTCTGGCACTCGATTTGTGGAGATTCTTCTGTAGAGTAAAAAAAGTGAAAATCACAATACATTCAGTCTTTACATAATCAGTGCACTGAACGTCTTTAGTGCCAATGGTGAGCTTACCGGTGATGTACAGTCTGGTGCCGTTGCCGAATTTTGGTTCTGTATTTATGATCATGCAGTAATAAACTCCTAACTCATCAGCAGTGACATTATTTATTAACAGACGACTAGAGTTCACAGAAAATTTTTGTCTGAATCGTTCATAGAAGTAAAATGGGATTGTGAACGAGCGTAATATGAGAACTGAATATTGAAGATTTAGTAAAAACCAATAAACATCAGTTTCAACAAGATCACAGTTTATGGTGACATTTTGCCCCAAATGTGTTTGTTGATCTGTTAACGTATGTGCGGCTTGACACCATATAAGCAGATCTACAAGATAAAATGAAAGATTCTTCATTAATACTATTGTAACAAACACAACAAGCTAAAAACAAACGTGTATGCATCTTTTGACTTTGTACAAGAAGTAAATGTTCAGAAAGCATAATAAAGATAGAATACTCACAGAGATGAAAGTGCAAACTCATCATGTTGTAGCTGCAAGTAAAGCACTCCGAAATGAAACCGGTGTCTGTTCTAGACAGCACTAGACTTCAAGTTCAACCAAGACAAGAACAGGAAGTGAGGATTATTCTCACCTCTTGTTTATCCCCCACCATCTGCATTTCATGAAAACTCAATAGAGTTGACATTATAAAAAATCTTAAGGTCTGGTTTCCAGAGATGGCAAAAGTACACACATCCTTTACTTAAGTAGAAGTACACATAATCATGTTTAAAACGACTCTGGTAAAAGTAGAAGTACTTAAGTAAAAGTAAAGAAGTACGGCCTGAAAAATGTACAAAAGTAAAAAAGTAAAAAGTACTCATTTCAACTGTAGTGCCTGGACCATCTAATATGTCCGGTACTTTAAGAATTGCCTCATAAGTTCTAATTAATTTATATTAATTCTCGGGGATTGAATCAAAAGATTCAAACGACTGGCTCACAGTCAAAATTAGGTTACCACGCTTACGGCATCTATTGGTCCACCCTAATAGAAGTAAGCAACGTAACTTTATCTTTAGTAAATCTATGTTATATTTTTACTTGGCCAAAATAACAATATAAACAGGGTTTCACAAGCAAGGTAGCTAGACCATATAGCTGAGGCAGTAACTTAAAAACACATAAAATCTGCGACAAGGATCTTAAAAAGAAACACAAGTTTATTAAGCTACACACACAGTAAACTACTCTACGTAAAACAGACAAACACAAAGATGCACACACACACAGTTCTGGAATGAGTTGAATGACATGAAATGAACAACTAAGTTGAATGAACAACTAAGAGTCCCAAACGTCTCGCACGTGATAAGTTCTTAGCATTGCAACCTTAGAAAACCACCAAGCAGAGAATCTGACTAGGATTTACTGTTAAACTTAATTAACACCAGCTTCAGCAAGGAGTGAAAAGTGGGCTTGTGTTACTTGCGATTAGATGACCAGTCTCACTCATCAGCTGGTTGAGGGGAACTTCGGCGCAGCCGATTGGTTGCCGTTCGTTGACGTCGTTGGGATGTTTTTTGTTGGAGAGGGATTTTCCTTCGTCTTCTGGAGCGTGGGACTCGTGGTCCCGGTGACGGAGAGTTTGACGTCAGCAAGCGGGAAGTTCGCTGAGAGGGAATTCCTCCAGTGGCTTGCTCCTTGAATGACTTAGGAAATCAGAGTTCAGAGAAGTTGAATGACTGACCGTACTGCTGGATGAGACGGCGTCCGAGTGTTCACGGGGAAGCAGTTATACGAGCACGACAGGGTCAGACTGAGTTCATGCGAGTTGCGAACGTACACAGAAACAGTGTGGGCTCCTGTCAACGGGTCTCGTTGCCGTGGTGATGTTACGGCGGACAGACGCAGGTCTTACGGGGTGATTCTTCCGAGAGCAATGTCCGGCGCCGTGTTGTAAAGTCGGGAAGCGTGCAACGCAAAGTTCGTGCGTAGAAACCCCTTGTGAAAACCAAGCGAAAGCCCTTAAAGTTTGCAAGTTGAGGGTTTTATAGTGGGCAGGACTTAAGCCAGCCTACTCCATGACTGACCAATAGCCGTGGCTACTGAGCGAGGCCATACCTCTCTTCTCCCTGGTTGTTCACACCCAGGGAGGGGGAATCCGTGGTCACGCGTTGGAAATAAAACTTAATTTACTGTTATCAAAAACTCAATGAAACTCTGTAATTAACTACTATTTGCAGATACAGTTTTATAATTTCCACCAATGTTTCCTGAGTTCTGAGATCTACATTTTGACATCAAACACCATGGGCCTTTATCAAATACAGTTAATTACGTGCATGCCACACGGTGCATTGTTTTAATTACATGCAACAATATGGTAAAAACACTTGCTTACATACATAGTTAAACATACAAACTATTAGCAATAAAACATTAAAGCAAAACACACACTTAAATGTGAAATGTCCGAAAATCGCGCGGGCCTTTGTTCAGAGAATAATACTGGCCGCACATATGGAGACAGACAAATGCCTCTGTCTTCCATTGGGTTTGTGATTTGATTATCACAGTCATGTGGATCGCGAATGGCCAGAATTTCCTGATGGGCCATTACTTAGTAACTGGGGCAACAACACGTTCTTTGTTTTAAAAGGGGAAGAAGAGTGTGTATTGGAATTAAGCTTCGGGCGATACTTAATTAAGAAGGAGACGAGGGGGAGCAAGAGAGTCTTCTTTGACTGCAAAATTTTAACTCCGCTTAGAAACATGGCTGAGTTACTACACAACCACACTCCCAAAGACATGCGGTATAGGCGAATAATAATTCAACTACATTTGCAGTAGTTTTTAACTTTGTGTGTGTGAATGTGAGTGTTTTTGGGTGTTTCCCAGTACTGGGATGCAGCTGGAAGGGTATTCGCTGCGTAAAACAAATGCTGGAATAATTGGCGGTTCATTCTGCTGAGGCGAACCCTGATAAATCAGGGACGAAGCTGAAGGATAACGAGTGAGATAGGTAGGTACTTATCCCAACGCAAACTCAGTGTTCGCATGTAGTTTTGCTGCTGTTAGATCAAAAACAACAGCTGCCATTCATGTTGATACACTCCCAGCAAGCATTTTTTGGTTTAAAAGACGTCTATTAGATGTCTAAACATAGCCTAGCCGTCTAGGCTAAATCACGGCTAAATTTGGGCTGTCAGTGAAAATCTAATAGACGTCTATGCATAGCCCAAGATTAGACGTCTTCATTTAGTCGGCTAATAGACGACTACATATAGACGTCTAAGCCGGTGAAATTTGGTCTAGGCTAAAACACGGCTAAATGTGGGCTGTCAGTGAAAATCTAATAGACGTCTATGCATAGCCCAAGATTAGACGTCTTAATTTAGTCGGCTAATAGATGACTACATATAGACGTCTAAGCCGGAGAAATTTGGTCTAGGCTAAAACACGGCTAAATTTGGGCTGTCAGTGAAAATCTAATAGACGTCTAAGCATAGCCCAAGAATAAACAAGTCATCAAAATTTCAGCTAATGAATGGCTATGTTTATACATTGTATAAACAACAAAAATACACAAACATATCAACATGTTCTCAATAAGGCACTCCATTCAAACTGATTACACAAAAGCTTTTATTAATAAAAGCAACATTAACAAAATTAAAAACATTAAACAATACAAAATAAATATATAAAATGTCAAAGTTATGACAAAACAAACAAGATAAAAACAATGATTTTTCTGTTGAACAGAAGATAATTTGAAGAAAGCTGAAAACCTGTAAAAAACACAATAAAAGTCAATGGTTACAGGTATTCGGCTTTCTTCAAAATATCTTATGTTCAAGAGAAGAAAGAAACTCAAAGGCTGTTATTTTTGCTTTATATGCACTCAAAATTATTCTTGTAGCTTAATATTCTGATTGAACAACTGAAAGCATGTGGTCTGTTTTGAGGATGTTTTAAACAAGTTGGGACCATTGCTGTCTATAGAGAATAAGAGAGCTCTCAGATTTCACCTAAAGTATCTTAATTTGTACGACACGAATAATTAAACGTTTTAATTTCTGGTTGAACAAACCCAAGTGTACATGAACCCAAAAGTCCATCCAATCCATATTTGACACTCAGCAGGTTTTGCAGAACTTCTACTCCAACATCTGTAGCTCTGCACTGCAGAAAATGCTTTTCTTACTTAGATTGTTTTTGTCTTGTTTCTAGTCCAAATATCTACAATATCTTAAATTGAGAAGCATTTTCTAGGCAAGCAAAATATATTGTCTTGTTTTCAGAAATAATATGCCAATATTAAATGAGTTTTTCCTCAAAACAAGCAAAATAATCTGCCAATGGGGTCAGAAAAAAAATTCTTGTTTTTCCTTTTGGCATAAGATTATTTTGCTTACCCCACTGCCAGATTATTTTGCTTGTTTTAAGGAAAAACTCACTTAATTTTGGCATATTATTTCTTTAAACAAGACAATATGTTTTGCTTGTCTAGAAAATTCTTCTTGATTTAAGAATTTTTAGATATTTGGACTATAAACAAGACAAAAAAAATCTAAGTAAGAAAATCATTTTTAGCAGTGTGTCACCAGGACCAGCATCCTCAGCCCAAATGATAAAGATCTCCACTGCTGTGTGTGCATTTTGAGATTCAGCCTCTGCATTTTCAGTCCTGGAGAAATAGAAAAAAAACTGAGATGTGTTCTAAATTCAGTCTTGTGAAATGTGTTTTACAAATACATTTATGAAAGGAGGGTGGGTTGACACACTTACCACATACTCTTTTACAAGTCTTCATTGAGGTAGATGCGCAGACTCTTTAAATAAGGTGGATCTTCAGGACACAATCACGCTTGATGGTTACATATTTAAACTAGAAAAAGAAACATCACCCATCAACAAAAAAATAACATTAGCCACAGGTTTACAGCTTAAGCTGATTACTTATTTACTCACTTATTTTAACTATTTTAGTATCAATGTGTTACATTCAATGTTTCTTTATATCAACAGCAGTTATATGAATAATGCTTAAATATTGTTTAAAATGTTCATTCTGTGTGTTTGATGTGACTCGAAAGCTTCTTCCAGCTTGAGAATGTACATGGGCAATCTGCATATGGACAGAGAACCCAGCAAATGCGGCCACAGTGTAAATGTTTTAGTCTAAAATGTTTAAGCAACTCATACCTGCTAGACTGCTTCTTTTACATAGCCACACTCAAATATCTGTGGAGAAAAACAAATAGTTACAAATATTAGAGAAGCATTATAATAATAATAATAATAATAATAATAATAATAATAATAATAATAATAATAATAATAATAATAAAAATAACCAACAGCTTACTTTACTCTTGATTTACTGTGACAAGTCAAAATACAGTTACTCATATTACTAAAAATTACATTTTCCATAAATAGTAAAGTTTATTTATCAAATCTAAATCAATAACCTTGTAGCAGCATACACAATAGAGGCTGTCTTGTCAAATGATGCTTGAATGAGATTTTTTTGATTTTCTAAAATTAGAATTAAATTGGTGTTTGTGTCTCTTTTGTTATGAAATCACAAGTAAACAATTCTTATAAAAGCTAGAACTGCAGAAGTTTCACCTCATGACTGACTTTTTCATTGACTTCATGAGGCAATTTAATGAAGACCCCTCGTAATGTACAAAATAAATGCACTTAATCACCGAACTTTGCTTAATAAGTGTTTAATTTTGTGTGTTTAAAATGTTGTAACACTCTTTCACACCGTTTTTATTTTTGTCTAAGATTTATTGAATAAAAGGTGTCTGTGCATTGATATTAGCGTAATACTATATTAAAACATGCACATATAATAAAAAACATTGCCAAACAACATGATATTAAAGCAGATTACACTTACCTTGTAGGGCACTTGCGCTCACCACAGCGCTTCAAATTTCAAACGACAACAGCTTTCTTCCTCTTGATATGCTGGTCCAGGTCAGTCGACTCGACAAATGTGCAATACCGCCATCTATCGTGTGAAATATGGAGCTGCGTCCATTTTGCTTAACTGATTAGATCTGGCTTGTTCTACCCAAGCGGCAACCTCCCGCTCTCCCTCGGGAAGCCAATACGGAAGTAACTAAAGCTGCAGTTCATCGACTCGCCTGGGGGGCTGGCTCCAGGAAGTCCAAGGGCTTTCTTTCTGCATTGGTAAATTGGCCATTTTTACAGCTGATAAAAACATGTTTACAGCCTGGTACAAACGATGGCTTTGGTGCATATAGCTATGATTACCCTTCATGACAGCTCTGAGGGGGGTGAATTTTTTTATAACTCATCCGTTTCGTTTTTATTAGGTTATATTAAGTTTGCATAATTAAGGGCATGGCCACTTGAGTGACAGCTAGCCCTCGCTGCTCGCTGTCTCGTCACCTCAGCTGATTCTGGCTAATTAGCCACTGAGCTCGGCATATAAATCGTGTATTTGTTTTGTTTAATGTTTCTTTAAACCGTCATTTGCCTTTTGGAATTATTTCCTGCAATTATCAGATGATATGGCATGCTGTGTGGACTTAATTGTGCTTACAAACCGTTCAAGTTGCCTCCATTTCACAGGTGAGTGAAATGATGTACTTGTATACCATCTCTATAAATGTATTTGTTTTATTTAAGATCATTTATCATTTAAATGTTCTTTAGACCTGTAATGCACTCCAGAATCTGACAGATTGATTAGCTGTAGGCTATAAAACAGTCATCTGAAGCGTTGTCATACAGTGTTAGTGCTGGATTTTTATAAACAGCCTTGCATTTACTAACACAGACTATTTTTGAAGTGTTTGATAGTAATTCGCGTTTTCCTCCTGTCGAAAAACGTCATAAGAACAATGTTTAGTGGCTCAATGTGTTACAACAGTGTTTTTAAAAGTCTAAACACTTTATTAATATAGTGTACAACCAAGCACATGTGGTCAGAACACAAACGAGTCACAGGCAATGAAGTATTAAGCGTTCTCCCAAAGTAATAAATCTGTTTTAATCCAGGTCTAAGCAAAATGCTGAGAATCCAGCATGCGTCTGTAGCTCCGCTCACTCTCCGCCTCTTTGCCCTTATTTGGTATGCCGCGTTTGGTGCGATGACGCGCTAACAAAATGGCGACGGTTGGCCGCGCCTACTTGTGGCTTCTTTTGCAGTGTTCAGAAACCTATGGGTGACGTCACGGACACTACGTCCATATCTTTTACAGTCTATGGTTCTACCGTAAGATATAGATAAGATATTATATACATAAGAAATATTATAGCATATTTATTTTTAACTTAAAATAAAAAGGCAGTAAGTCTACAATGAAAACAATTTTGCGAGGTGGGTAAAGCCCATCTAATTCAGAGATAAAGTATGGCTACAAATAGAACATGTCACGAAATTACACCTTAACTCTAGTGGATGTAGTACTGATTATGTGGACATGATGTATTAACCATTGCACGCGCTGCACGGCCAAATACTACAGTGAATCAGTTTAGACTATCAGTGGGCTATAAATAGCCGGCCTGATGAGGAGCTAATTCAGGGCTACGGTCAGGCTATGAAAATAACACATATATTAAAAAACCCAAACACCTTATAAATGCTTTTTACGTTCCTTAATTGAAGGAATATCGTACATATCACAAGGTATTTTGCCAAAAAAGACAGGAAACCAAAATGGAAGGTTTTTTTGAGCTAGAGATGGGCTACATAGCCGGACTAGATTGGGTCTATTTCACCGAGAAAGTGAAACTACTGCTATCACTTGCAGGTACCTCATAAACATTATTGACTTTGCTTACGTGATGAAATATCATACATATCATAAGCTTTATTTTACAAAAAAAACAACATGCAACCAAATTTAATTAGGCTAGAAGTGGGTTACACGTAGCCGGACTAGATCTGGTCTATGCTTCACCTAGACGGTGAAATGACGGCTATTGCTTGCTGGGTCATTACAAAACAATGCCAGTCTAGCCTATAAAATGTATTAAATGTATAAATTTCTAAAACATGCAGAAACTGACAGTTCATGTATGTGAACGTTTGGCTTGTTTGTGTATCCTTAGTGGTTTCAGGAGTATGATTGTAGTTTAAATTTAGCTCAAACCAGATCTAGTTTTTTACCATAAGACTCACTGAACCTTGATAAAAGGTACTCATAGGACTTAACAGGAGGGTATTTATCTGATCCATCGCAGCAGGAAATGATTGCCTCATCATCGGGATGTACAAAAAAGGCCAAAGACTGGCGTGTGCTGGAGTCTCCTGCAGGGGGCAGCACAACCCGATGAACCTGATGGACAGAACAACAGACAGGATTTAACCCTTTATAGGGCACTTGTTATAAAAAAAAAATAGAGTATAGCTAGTTTTTTTAAAGACTTTTATGACTTAAAAAATCATATTTTAATCAGAGTCAAAGAAGTTATCATATATGTTTCGTCAACTGATAAAGGTTTAAACAGGCTTTAAAGGGATAGTTCACCCAAAAAATATTTCTGTCACCATTTACTTAAAGGTGCAGTAGGTGATTGTCTTCAGAAACATTTTTTTTTGTTGTGCTTGTTAAAAGTCTCTTTACATTCCAATAGTAATGATTAAAGTAAATGATCTAAATGTTTATGTATTTTTTATATTCTGGGTAAGGCATAAAACTAAAAAATGTTCATCAAATTAAATAGTGTCAGGTAGACATTTCCCATAATTCTGATAAGTAGCTCAAACTGTCTGTCAGCAAATGCAGTTTTAAACTAGTGCACACCCGTTTGTGTGTACACGGTTCATGAGAGAAAGAGAAAGAGAAAGAGGGGTAAAAACGCGCTGAATCAAAACCTGAATCAACATTGGAGTTACGTTTGCACGCTGGAGGAAGGATGACACCATGGCTGAAGGATTTTTTTTTGACAGGTGATGTTATGTTTTAAAACTATTTTAGCTTCACGCAAAGCTGATGTAGATGTTGTTGTTACAAATGGCTTATATGCACACAAGTATGGCAAGCCGTTTTGACTTTTATTAATTCTCAAGATATACATTCTTGATATCAACAATTCAGTGCGCACTCCGTAGGTTTTCAGTTAATTCAAACGGATCTATATCCTGATTGTAAGACAGTTTATCAAAATGACGATCCCTGGCATCTTTGTTTAGTTTATTGCGGTACTGCGTACTCTCGATTTTCTTGTACTTCTCCAGCTTGACCCTTGTATGGCATGTATCTCTCTTGCGTTATGTGTCTCTCTCAAGTTGTCTCGGGAAGCGATACCACAAAAATGGCGCAGGTGTGACGTCACACACAACAAACGCACGTGACTGACAAAGACCGATCGCAAGTCATGTCTCTCCGGCCCTTCGTTTGGGATGCTTGTCATGAACTGGCCCCCGTGACAAACTAATTGAATAGCCCTGCTTTACAGCAACATAGACACCTCCAAATGTTGTTAAAAGTGTCACATACTGTTTTTATAAGGTATAATTCAGCCAAAAGTGTAATTTCTGTCTTAATGTAATGATGTAATCGCAGCCGCGAAATCACACGTGAGCTGACCACAAGCTGTTTGTTTACTACCATGAGGACGTGCGTTCGCCCACCAATGATGCCTGCTTTAGTGAACAGAACCTGCATAGGCTGTGAATAACAGGTATAAAGTTGTAAATAATGTTCAGTTTGTTGCACAGTGCGATCGTTTTAAGCCGTAAGGGAAGTATGATTTGCATGTGTGAGTTTTTTCTCACAGTGACGGCAGCTATGAGCCGCACTCGGAAATGAAAGTGAAACAGGCGCCCACATCATTTAAATGACCATATCGCATTTTAGAGTTATGATTACGACAAGCATTTGATGTTTTTTCCTTTGATAGCGAACACAAAGTGTTGTGAATGAAAATAAATGTTTAACAGTGTAAGTATAATAGCCTATATAATGTTGAATATAATGCAAGAGGGAATCTGATAATGACAAATGTCTCACTTTACAGTGAAAAAAAAATGGTCTAATAATGTTGGCAATGACAAATGACAGGCATATGTCTCAAACATTATAATTCAACTTCAGAATTATGAATAGTTGTTTTCACTTTACTGTGCATTAACAACCAGGACAATTCCACCATTCCATGTCTATACAAAATTTAGCATTTTAACCAACAGTAGACCTACACACAGGCCTGATATTAATATTGTTTTACCATATGTCTGAGAAACAACAATAATAATAGGCTACTCATATTAAACTGTATTTAACATCTACAGTATCATGAAAAAATCGTGATCTTGATTTTAAGCAAAAAAAAAAAAAAATCATGATTCTCATTTTAGCCAGAATAGTGCAGCCCTACTTTTGAGTCTTTTTTAAGGCGAGAATGTAGTTGTTTAGATTTCAACTATGCAGTATATTTATAAGGACAGTACTTATTTTAAATAGTTATCATTACTGAGATACAGCGCTTTGGCATCCATCAGCCTGTCACTGAGCAGAGCAAAGACGGTTGACGTTGTCCATCTACAAGATGCCGCAAAATAAGCCCTTAGAGGAGAAAAGATCAGCGTAATTTCTAACTACAGCTGATCAAAACATTATTAAACTGGTGAGTGACATTCTAAGATGATCTCTCTCTTTTGTATGTTGCCGTGCTGTATTTATACCATATAAATGTAGTGTATTGAGTGTGAGATGGGAGTGTGATATTGCAGGGATGGGTTTTTCCTTATCGCAAACGCAACAGTAATCTAGTAGTGTTTGAGCTGCTTTGGCTTTTTTTGGGTTAATTATTGTGATATCCAGATGGCAAGAGAAATGTCTAGAAAGATGGCATTTCATGCCGTTCAGCCTTATAATCTTAAAATATCAGCAAAATAACCTGTTTTGTCATCACTTTAGACATTACGCTAGAGAATCATTCAAATACTAGCTCTAAAGTGACTTTGGTGAAGTAGCAACATTTCTGCTGCTGTGACGTCAGCTGCAGATGTGAAGAAGTTCCTCATACAAAAGGACTCTCCTTGTTTGATTTTCTTTTTTATATACACAATTATGCTGTTGAACTGTTGTATAAATGCAATATCACACTCGTAGCAATGCGATATGGCTGTATATCATCACTGGTGAGACACTAAGGCATATTAAGGCAATAACGCACACCTCCCGCCAGTGCCAATATACAGCCAATTTGCACTGTTATTTCTGTGATATTGCTCATATATACATACATACATACATATATATATATATATATATATATATATATATATATATATATATATATATATATATATATATATATATATATATACTATACAAACAAGTATCTTCAGTATACACATAAGGGGTCGCTCATGACTCAACTATAGCACGCTCACTGACTTAGTAAACAAGCGCCGAATGATAGCCTGGCTTCCCCTTTTATAGTCTATGCAACAAATAGTTCAAAATATTGCAAAAATGGCCACTGATATATTTGACCCACTCTGTGAAACCTCAGTTAAATTTCTGAGAAAAAGAGTTTCAAAGTTGTATAGCTATAAAAAATGACAAAAGTATGCAATTTCTCTTTATTGCAGTAAATAATAGATTGCATACTAAGGTTTTGAGATGCAATATTATATTTACATTTCTAACAAGATAAATACTGCAACTTAAAGCTGCAAACACATGTAAAGGTTCGATTACGCAGGTCAGAGTTTACCAAGCTTGAACTTTCAAACGCAGCTTGTGCAAAACTTGTTGCACAAGTTTGTGTTTCCGGTCTATATTTGCATGCGTATGAACGTAAGTCTATAGGGTGAAAAGTGCAGCGTGACCACGGCTGAATGCTTGTAAGCTGAAACATGTTGGCATTTATTTTATTTCATTACATTTTCTCCTTTTTTCAAGTGTTGCTAGAGTTCCCTATTTTTATTACTATATTTGCCGTTTGTCCACACACCTTATATGGTGGTTGAGTGCTCCTTCCCTTACCAATTATATGGCAGAATGGCACCTATAAATATTTTATTATATAAACCTTTTCATGGTGAAGTAATTAAAAAATATATATTTCTGACAAAATCTAGTGGTTTAAAGAATAGTGATAACTATTAGGGGGCTAATCTGTGATACTTATTTTAATATGTAATCAACTGATTTTTTTTAATATAAACTAAATATAAACAAAATATACATATAAACAATTACACTTGGATTAAACTACTTCTTTTATATTTTTATGCTTAAAATGCATTTACATCTTTGACCCTAATTCAGTTAGGGTCCGCCAGTTGTCATTGCGTCAGTATGCGTCACAGAGCTCTCTCTGTCTCTTAGCTCAGGACAGGCACGCTTGTACGTTGGTGGAGCTTTTATCCTTTGCTCAAACTATGGGCATCTGAGAAAAAAAAACAAGAATCTTTCCGTATGATTGTACAGAACTTACCGTACTTCTCGCTTAAGATCTTTCAACATGACAACCAGGTATGACCTTTAGCTATGTTTTATGTAATGTGAATGACTTATAATAATACAGCTGATTGCAGTTTCACTTTAACATTAATGTGATCATTTCTGTAAATGATAAGTTATATCGTGTTTTTTTATTTCAATAGTTTATTTGGAGATCATCCATCGAAAACAGCTGCTTGCTTAAGCTTTATTAATTTTCAGATTGCACTTCTGTGAATAACGCATGAAGAGTTCATATTTATATCATGGTCTCATATGCACTCCAGTGTATTTGTGACACACTGAATTATTAGTTTTTCCCTGGAGTTTGTACTTATATGAACTCCAAATTACTAGGGAAGATTATTTTACAAAAGTATGAATACTGTACGCATGCATTGAGAAGTACATTAGTGCTTTTTTGATTATTGCGCTGTCATCAAGTCAGCAGGTTTGCAGTTCAAAATCAATAGCCTGAGACTGACTCATCACTGACTGTCGTTTTTCTAGCATTGATTGTCTTGTTTTCATTCTGTAAAAGTATTAGCCTGTATCATTTGGCCCACGGGTCGCGAGTTTAAGACCCCTGATGTACAGCATGTGCATGTATTTATACATATTTCCATAAATTTACACAGTACACGTGTATATATTGTGCAAATACAAACTTTTATCATGGATGCGATAAATTGTGATTAATTGTTAGACAGCACCATTAATAATATTTTCAATAATATATGTTACTGAGCCTCAAAGTTACAAAATATGTTTAGCTTGCGTTTAAAATATATATTTCAAAATAAACAAGCAAGAACAAAAAAAGTGTATAGTAAAAATTTGTGAAGTTTGGCACACAAAACGAGGACAGTCTGGACAATAAACACGCTACCACATATTTAAATGTTTAACTAATGTTTCTGCTAAAAACATTTTTCCCACTGATTCAAAATGGTTCCACAATTTAATTTTTTTGCCACTTTTTGAACTTCTATTTAGCAAATAGATTGCAAAACGTGAATTACAAATTTGAACTATAATGCACAGTTGCAAATCTTGCTTTTGTTGTTTTGTAAACATTTGGAAAAGTTTGGCCAAAAATCACAAGACTGAATTTTTAGATTTGGAACAGCATATAGCAGTTTTCATATGAAATGGGAAAGGCTGCATCCCTATACTGCCTATACACAGGGCTGAAGAATCTGGGCTATGCTCCCGCCCCTTCTGTTCAACAGCTGTTTTTATATTTAGCATTTACATACTTAGTTTGTATCTAAAAGCGTAGGCCACTGACTTGTTTACTCCATGCCTGATAAGGCGATATTTTTTGAGGCAGTGTGTATACGCGGAGTCAACTCACAAAACTGATTTCAGACTGTCTGAAGGCACGTTACAGTTTAGTGATTGACAAAAAACTAGAGAGAGAGCTTTGGTGATGATTAAGTGAATATTTAATCTCTACAAGATTCCTTTCTCAATAAAAACAGCATCAAATGTGGAGGTGAAATTGTTAAAAATGTTTTTTTACACAAAAACAACACCACGTAATGAAATAAAATGCTAATAGCTTTTGATGCAACCTATTGGTCAATAATTGTGAACTAATAAATCATTAGTAATGACTTCATAAATTTTCGTCCATATTGATTAAAATCACCTTAAAATGTCTGCAGATATTTATTGCTGCATGCTCTGCTACTGTTCCTCGTTCAAAGGGGGTCATGAACTGAGAAATCTAACTTTTCTTGATTTATTTTGACATATACTATAAAAACATTCTGTAAGTTTCACTTAAACTCTGCCTCCAGAAGACTCTGCCTGTTTATCTCCGCCCACTGATTTACACTGTATTAGGTAAAAAATGAGGCCAACATAGGTCTATGCAGGAA
The DNA here is from genome assembly GCA_903798195.1 of Danio kyathit. Classification (NCBI taxonomy): domain Eukaryota; kingdom Metazoa; phylum Chordata; class Actinopteri; order Cypriniformes; family Danionidae; genus Danio; species Danio kyathit. Next base: position 35,801,091 of record LR812540.1, read on the forward strand.
CTAAACAACAAAGCCCCCCTATGAAATCGTAGACCCACTACTTTCAATTTTACAGTGAATTTGTTTGATCAAATGCTACAATTCAGTGCCAGATTTTATTAGAAAAACTTAAAGTAAAAGATGATGCTGTACCAACTATATTGCATCCATCTGATTGTAATGTTGGACAATAATAAGTGTGAGTAACAAGGTGTTTTTTTTTTACTTTTTAACATGTCATTTTTTAAATACTTCTGCAGCAGCCCTAATGATATATATATATATATATATATATATATATATATATATATATATATATATATATATATATATATATATATATATATGAAGAATCTATACTCTCACCCTTCTGTTAACATAGACTTGTTTCTGCAGATTTGTCGGCTGCACATCTATTATGCAAATCTCCTGTTCCATCACATCCTAAAGGTGCTCTATTGGATTGAGAACTGGTGACTGTGGAGGCCATTTGAGTCCAGTGAACTCATTGTCTTGTTCAAGAAACCAGTCTGAGATGATTCATGCTTTATGACATGGTGCGTTATCCTGAGGGAAGTATAGCCCTCAGAAGATGGGTACACTGTGGTCATAAAGGGATGGACATGATCAGCAACAATACTCAGATAGGCTGTGGCATTTACAAAATGACAATTGGTACTAATGGGCCAAAAGTGTGCTAAGAAAATATCCCCCACACCATTACACCACCACCAGCAGCCTGAACCATTGATACAAGGCAGGATGGATCCATGCTTTCATGTTGTTGACACCAAATTCTGACCCTACCATCTGAATGTCGTAGCAAAAATAGAGACTCATCAGACCAGGCAACGTTTTTCCAATCTTCTATCGTCCAATTTTGGGGATCCTGTGCAAATTGTAGCCTCTGTTTCCTGTTCTTAGCTGACAGGAGTGGCACCCGGTGGGGTCTTTTTTTGTTAGTTTTTTTTCTCTTGTCTGCACCTATTGACAACATCTTAATCATGATCGTATTATTTGATCTGACAGATGATGGGTGCCACCATGTTAGTGGAAAGATCAGAGCTGCTGGATTTACAACATGCTAATTTATCATCTTCTCATGAATTGCATGAAAGTAAGTGGCTGTTTAACTGGGAGAAGATTGATTGTATATTTTGTTTGGTCAAACTTTACAATTAGGTTTTATTAGTTATGAACAATAACCTTAGTTAATTCACTGTGAGTTAATGTGAACTAACAATGAACGCTATTACCATTAACTAACCTTACCTAATACAATTAACTAGTAACATTAACTAATAAAACCTCATTGAAAAGTGTTATCTTTTTTTTGCATTAAAATTGAAAAACTACAATAAATATCATATAAAAACCAAAAATAGAGTAAACTTTCTGGCTAAACAGTGTGTAACTGATGTGAACCATAAAGGTTATGATTTGCTAGTACTTATGTGTATGTAAATGCTTGAAACATAAAATAAATGTGTTTGAAAACTGATACATTTATGAAAATTGATACATTTATTATAAGCACCGCACACCTCTTTCTCTGACTCAGTGCCAGCCGTTGGAGGAAAGATTTTAAATCAGCAGTTGATCACATCTTGCATTGAACATTGAGATCACACCAGTGTGATAATATGCGTCAAATGGTTAGTCATCTATCTATGAAGAATAAAAAGACAGTTCATGACTCCTTAAATTGCAACTTGCTTCATGCTGCATCATTGCTGCATTGTTGCTAATATATAGCAGTATATTATATATATATATATATATATATATATATATATATATATATATATATATATATATATATATATATATATATATAAATGTAATAAATATAAAAAAAAAATAATACAAAATAATGTGTTACAGGTACTGCTGTATCTTTGTATTTGCAGCACTGATAAACAAAGGTCAGTATAACAGGAACCATATTTTATTTTCATTGTCAACATGCATGTACTATATCAGGGATGGGCAAACTCAGTCCTGGAGTGCTGGTGTCCTGCAGAGTTTTGCTCCAACACAAATCAAACACATTTGAACAAGCTAATCGGTGTGTTCAAGATCACTGGAAAGCCATAGGTGTGTTTGATTAGAGTTGAAGCTAAACTCTTCAGGACAGTAGCTCTCCAGGACAAAAGTTGCCCATAAAGAGCCCCTATTATGTATTATAAAAAGTTAAATTTTGGTTTTCTGTGTGTTTAACAACAGGATAATGCGCATGCAAGGTCAAAAAAACACATTTGTTGTCTTATAATATGCATTTGTTTTTAGTTGATTATCCCAGTGACTCCCATATAATTTGTTCAGTGATTCATTTTTTCCAAATTCTTCCTTTGCGTGATACTAATCTGTGGTGATTGGTCCTATGATCCAGTCTGTTGTAAATGTAAATGGTCGACTGCGTTCAGCGCGAGATTAAAAGAAATACTCACCAAGGTTGTGAAGTAGCCAGAGTACATGTGTGAGCCCAATGCAGAGAATTATTAAAGCAATGCAGTTTAAAACAAAAGTATCCATCATGTTGCGAACTCCCAGCAAATTTTGCTCTGTTTTGTGTGTTTTACTTTTTGTTGTTTTTCCTGCTGGATGTACACTCGCTTAGCAAGAAACTGCAGAAACGCTTTCTTTTACAACTCTCAAAGTACCGCGTACGTACAGTGAAATAACGGTGTACTTTTCTGTGCGTATAGTATAAGTATAAAGAACGTATGTGTAGGTATAAAGGGATAAACTGTAATGCTTAGGCAGGGGTGTATCGGACATTTTAAAAGTGGGGGGGACCGCTGTATCAGATCCAAAAGTTTACATTCATATAATTATTAATCACCTGTTTCTAAATGGTCTGTCTCTAAAAGTGAGGGGGATATATCCCCCCCATCCCCCATGGTTGCTACGCCCCTGTGCTTGGGTAATAAGGGGGTAACGACCAGATATGCAACGCGCAAAGTACCACGTAAGTATATTGAATTTATGGTATACTTTTCTATAAATTGCAAAGAAACACACCATAATGTTTGGATAATAAGGGAATAACAATAAGATATTCAACACGCAAAGAACTGCATAAGTATATTGAATTTATGGTATATTTTTCTATAAATTGCAAAGGAACAAACCATAATGTTTGGATAATAAGGGAATAACAATAAGATATTCAACACGCAAAGAACTGCATAAGTATATTGAATTTATGGTATATTTTTCTATAAATTGCAAAGGAACAAACCATAATGTTTGGATAATAAGGGAATAACAATAAGATATTCAACACGCAAAGAACCGCATAAGTATATTGAATTTATGGTATACTTTTCTATAAATTGCAAAGGAACACACCATAATGTTTGGATAATAAGGGAATAACAATAAGATATTCAACACGCAAAGAACCGCATAAGTATATTGAATTTACGATGTACTTTTCTTTAAGTATTGTATACATATAAAGAATTATGCAACGGTGGTGACAACCTAATGCAACCTGCAAACACCTGTGTAAGTACATTGATAATAGTACCCTTATTCAGTGCTTGGGTTTTATATGGGGTGTTTAAAAATTAAAGGTTTACAATCTGAAAACTTATTGTATACTGTATGTATTTCAAATCTGCAATACAATATAAATATATATTTCCATACACTACTTACCTTATGAAAGTTTACTAAATTCAAGTGAAGCATTGTTCTCACCTTGTTCCCTGTAGTTAAAGGGTAAATACAGCATAAGCAGGTTGTAAATTAAATTGAAGCATTGTTCCCACCCTTTTCCATGTAGTTAAAAAGTAAATACAGCATGGGTTGTAAATTGAAGTGGTGCATTGTTCCCACTTTGCTCTCTGTAGTTAAAGGGTAAATACAGCATTTGTTCCCTCCTTTTTCCCTGTATTTTACAAGGTAAATCTTGAAGGTAGTGTACAAGCTTGAAGCTTGAAGGTAATATACAAACACACAATATATTTCTTTACTTTGTAACCTTTATTTTACTAAATAGGGATTTTAAAACACTTCATCTTAATCAAACATTGTCCCGTATATCATTGTCTATACTCCAACAACAAAATAACACATTATGTCCTTCCCCCTTTTTCTGGCATCTCTTGCTTGGCTTCTTCTTTTTTCTGCTCTTCTTCTTCTTAACTTCCACTAAGGACTCTGATGGTGAGTAGCTGATGGAATCCCATGGGTCTTGCTGCTCTGAATTTTATATTAAAAATATGAATAGACATAAAGGCTTTTGGCAAGCTATAGACATGTTTCTTTTGCTGTTTAATATGTGTGTGTGTTGGTTGTCGAACAATTTCACACACTAAACATTTAAAGATAGCCTACCAAATGGATACTATACATTATACAAAACTATTATCATCAGATCATATGGGAGATTGTGATAATTTATAGTGATAATAATTAAAGCGCAGATTTTTACATTTGGGTAAATTACCCCTAAGGTTAGTTTTTGATTAAGTACATGTCTTAACTCATCATTATTCTTTAATAAAGTAATAGATTACATAATAGTATGGTTTATCAAACATCAGATAGAAACAAAAAACCTAAACAAACCCCTCTATGGACATAATGTCATAAAAATACTTCTTTTATTTACCTCGGGCTGCCGTCCTTGTACTGCCGTGGACAGGACATTCTGGGAATGGAGTTGAATCGGTTCGTTTTTTAACAGACCGATAAGTGTGACATTAAAGTATCGTGAGAACAGCAGACAGCTATGTATGTGTGTGAATCCCTCTCATGGTATTTTATCACTTCAAATAAACGTCTACTGATTTGTTGATTTAAACGAGTTGTGAATCACGGGCTGCGTTCCAACTGCATACTTTCCTACTATTAGGAAACGAAAAAGAAGTAGGTGAGTGATTGAGTATGTTTGAATCCCCAATGTTCAAAAAAAAAAAAGAGTAGGCGAGAATGACCCCGCGAGATTCAGCCGTACGTATACTTAATTTGCCTAGATATGTGCATACTCACCTACAACATAATAGGAAAAAAACAGTACGTGAGCTAACGTTACATGTAAAATTAATAAATCTAAATAAAACTATAATTTGTTTGTTTTATCTGTTCATTTGTATAGGTGATAAAATGAGGAATTTATTTTTATTTATTTATTTTTGAACACAAAATGACATTGTTCTGTTAAAATGACTTTATTATGTGTTTTTAAAATGACTTTGTTCTGTTAAAATGACTTCTTTATTATGTGTTTTTAAAATGACATTGTTCTGTTAAAATGACTTCTTTATTATGTGTTTTTTTATGATCTGAAATGTCCTCAGACTGGTGTGCATTGAAGATGAAGAAGCGCAGCGGTGCTGGAGATGATGAAGGAGATGATGTTGGTGGAGATGTTGTAGTGTTGTGGACGAGAGCCTGACAGATGTTGCTGTGGTCTCTTCATCTTCAGAATCGGTTTCTCAGGCATAGACAGCCTTATGTCTCAATCCCGTTTTAGCCTGACTGTGGCAGTGATGATGATGGTGCTGATGATGATGGCAAACACAGATGAAGACCTGCTGATCATTTGCAGAGCTGGCCCAGCTGTGTGGAGATGCAGCAGAACATGCGGTTCTGTCTCTAATACATGATTGTTAAAACAAGTTTGAATAAAGCTTTGTTTCAAGTGTTGTTGACTTATTTGTCATGGTTATTTTAATTCATTCTTTTAATCATATATTAATGTTTCACTTTATAGTCAATAAATGAAATATTTTTTTAATAATGTATACATGAGTTCATATTTTGACTGAAACTCATGTACTCACATTGGCTACATTTGTCTAGTGACTATTCATGCATAGCTGTGGCATATAAAACAAATTTTAATTAGTATTTTGTTTCATGTATATACATAGATTTGTTTGATTTATATAGATGTCCTTCGTTATTGAAATTAAAAATATATATTTTAAGGTATAGAATAAATTAAAATGTTAATTTCCTGCTTCAAATTTTGGTCATCTGAACTCTTCATTATCTATCTATCTATCTATCTATCTATCTATCTATCTATCTATCTATCTATCTATCTATCTATCTATCTATCTATCTATCTATCTATCTATCTATCTATCTATCTATCATCTATCTATCATCTATCTATCTATCTATCTACTGTATATATATATATATATACACACACACACACACACACACACACAGTTAAAGTAAGAATTATTAGCCCCCTTTGAATTTTTTTCTTCTTTTTTAAATACTTTCCAAATGATGTTTAACAGAGCAAGGAAATGTTCACAGTATGTCTGAAAATATTTTTTCTTCTGGAAAAAGTCTTATTTGTTTAATTTCAGCTTTATTAAAAGCAGTTTTTAATTTTTAAACACCATTTTAAGGACAAAATTATTAGCCTCTTTAAGCTATACTTTTTCTCAATAGTCTGCAGACCAAACAACTGTTATACAATAACTTGCCTAATTACTCTAACCTGCCTAGTCAACTTAATTAACCTAGTTAAGCCTATAAATGTCACTTTAAGCTGTATAGAAGTGTCTTGAAAAATCTCTAGTCAAATATTATTTACTGTCATCATGGCAAAGATAAAATAAATATGTTATTAGAAATGAGTTATTAAAATTATTATGTTTAGAAATGTGTTGAAAAAAAATCTTTTCTCCATATAATAATAATTCAGGGGGGCTAATAATTCTGACTTCAACTGTATATATATCCTGGTATATATAAGAAAAATGTGTTTTAGGTAGTGTTGCCACGTTACTGATGCGAGGTGCTTCTGTTATTTATATTATTATTATGGGATTGTTATAATTATTATTAATAAAGAAGAACTTATAATTTATAAAGGCTCTGAAAAACTGGGTTGTATCTTTTACAATTAAAAAAAAACGACATAAATGTAATGGGTTTCTTGTATTATATGAGATTATATGCACACAGATGCACAATGATAAGGTTAAATATATTAGTGTTGAATAATCAAACAAGACAGGAAAACAAACGAGATTTAAGCAGGTTACTTGTGGATGAAAAATGTTATACAAACAATAAAGACAACAACAATTTTATGTTAACTTATTTCAAATAAATATCAATTTAAATTAAGATTCATTAATCCTACAATTTCTTTTAAGTCATTGCGCTTGTAACGTCAGTCACATAATAACGTAAACATGGCGGATGGCGTACGATTTCATTCATACTTAACAAGATTTGGCTGTTGAGTACCTACTCTTTTAGTAAGTAAGTACTTATTGAAATTGATTACTACTCATTGAGTATGCGATTTTGAACGCAACCAAAGAGCCTCTAAAGATCTGAATAAAACTGCAGTACCATAAGGGGGGGGGGGTTTAAGCCTCTGATGTATTGTCAAAAGCCCCTGATCTTTTAAAAATTGTTTCATTTAAAAAAAATAGGGTGTATATAACATTTATTTTGTTATCCAAGAACTTAAAATTAACTCACATCACGCGCATCCCACTTAACGCAGCTTTTGTGTTTCTACCAGCCTGTTTCTACCGGCAGGTGGGAATGAGACTGTTGTCACAGTTACGGCATATGTTATTTTAGCGACAAAATTATTAGCCCCTTTAAGCAATTTTTTTTTTTCCATAGTCTACAGAACAAACCATCGTTATACAATAGCTTGCCTAATTACCCTAACCTGCCTAGTTAACCTAATTAACCTAGTTAAGCCTTTAAATGTCACTTTCAGCTGTATAGAAGTGTCTTGAAAAATATCTAGTAAAATATTATTTATTGCCATCATGGCAAAGATAAAATAAAATTAAAGATAAGTTATTAAAACTATTATGTTTAGAAATTTGTTGAAAAATTCTGCTTTCTGTTAAACAGAAAACGGGGGGAAAAATAAACATGTGGTCTAATAATTCAGGGGGGCTAATAATTCTGACTTCAACTGTATATATATATATATATATATATATATATATATATATATATATATATATATATAGTTCATACAGAGTGATTAAAATTCAATAAATGCACTGTTCAATAAATGCATTGTTATCCATTAATCGTTTATAAAATAATGTAACTGGTGAATAGGTGAATAATCCATGAGGGGGGTGGCAGACAGGGTGTGTTCAGCGGGGTAAATTGGAACTTCTTTTTCTAAGTGGTGGGGGAAGCTTCTTTGGGGCTAAGACCCTTATTCCTTTTGCACCTGGCAATGCCCCTGCTTTTGGGGCATTTGGAATTGCTTCGTCTCGTCACCATGTACAGTAACATATGTGAGTAAATCGTTGTTAGTAAATGGAGGCCACTGTCATGATTAGAAATTGTACATTAACTATATATTTATTTTATTTCATATGTTTTAGCCTAACGTTAACGCTAACCTAAACGGCCAGCAGTGAATATTTACCGATGTTTACTGTCGTTTTCGTTTTTTTTTTTTTTTTTTATTTGTCTTTATGGTTTCTTTATGTCATTCCAGACAGACTGGATGATGATCAGATCAGATCTCTATGTGGAGCACTGGCTGTTGTCAGACTCGGCGTGCAGACAATAATCTCCCTGTATACGTTAATTACAGCTAATGACAAAAATAATGTTTGGACTGACATGGTACAGAAAAATCTAAAAATAATCGACTTTAATCCTCTTTTTTTTTTTTTTTTGCTGAATCATGCGTACACCTGGACAGTCTTGTCCAGCCTAGCACCTACTTGTGCTGCAATATGGATCATTTGTCCGATGGGTTATTAACTAAGGCTGAACCTGGACCCGGGCGTCCCACGAGACACTTTTAACACACGAGACACGGATCATTTGTCCCGATTGGCATTTAACCAAGGCTGAACTTGGAATTGGGTGTCCCACGTGACACTTTTAACACACAAGACAGGGATCATTGGTCCCGATTGAAGCCATTTTTAACCCACACATACAGGAATAATGACCAGCCCATCCCAAAAAAGACACTGCAAGGCATATGACCATATGCCATATGACCTTTATTGTTTTAGAAAAATGTATTTATTTCTTCAGGAAGATTCAGAGTCATCTGTTGGTTCGAGTGGGCTTTTCCCCTTTGCAGACTGCCATGGCAGCGTCCTCCTGCTGGTTCCCTCCTGGAAAGGAGAGACAGTAAGGCCAGTTAGCCAACATCACATGCCCTGGTGTTCACATCCACGCTTTGGATAACCAAAGAGGAACTGACTTACCAGGGGTGACCCAGGACTGTCTGCCCTCTTGCGCCCCTTCCTTGGGTGGCTTTCTCAGCCCGCCACCGCTGCCTCCTCCTCCTCTTCCTCCTCCTCCTCCTCCACCAAGGCCCTCTCGAACAGTCTGCGGTGCTCACATGCTTGCAGAGGGCCCAGGTGAAGTGCATAGAATTTATCTGAGGTTGAAGTGTCATGACACATGAAGTGCGCCACCTTCCTGTGATGCTCTGTAGAATGTTCAGTTCAATTCACCTTTATTGGTATAGTGCTTTTACAATGTAGATTGTGTCAAAGCTGCTTCACATAGAAGATCATAGTAAATTGAAACAGTGTCAGTTCAGTTTTCAGTGTTTAAGTTCAGTTCAGTTTATCTCAGTTTAGTGTGGTTTAATAATCACTACTGAGAGTCCAAACACTAGAGCAAATCCATCGATGTGCAGCTCTACAGAATGCACAGAATGTGCATTCTTTGCCTGCGTCAGAGACAGACAGACTGAACCTTTTTAGGGTCAAAGCCGCTTGCAGTCATGTGGCCACAGGGGCATTATGTGCATACTCACGTGTATTGCGATGGCTGTGCTGACGTCAGTGAAGGTGGGTTTGCCGGGAAGCCCCATGCTGGTCCCCGCAGATTGAAAATATTTGTTCAGGGTCCGGCAGGGACTGGCTCTGGAAGTAAAAAAAATAGCTGGCCTGCCTCCCACCCTGAAGACTAGCCCGCAGCTCCAAGAAACTCTGGAACCAGCTGTATTCTTCCTTGTTGAGAGACAACTGGGCAGCGTCGAAGGTTCTGTTTGTCTTATGTGTGGTGATCTGGCCATAGAACAAGCAGAGAGAAGGTGAGTGAGTAAGTGCATACTACTGGTGGCCCCCACCCGCAGAGCCAAGGAGTCACACTCACATTGATGACATAGGCAGACTCGTCCGGGCTTCTGGAGGCCTCTTCAACCTCCTGGATGGTCAGATTTTGGAAGACACCACAGTGGTGGCCAGAGATGCAGGTCAGGTAACCCATCAGGATACCATAAAAGCGCCACTGCTGCCTGGTGTCTGGGTTGGACTCAAGGTTATCTGGCAAAGGCAGTATTCCTCGTCAAGTTAGACAGATTAGGGTTTTCCAACAAACTTCATACAACACAAATAATTCAACTGAGCAAGAACTCTTGGTGCCCCAAAGCAGAAAAAAGGGTCAGTGTACCTACCATCCCCCTCATCAAAGACGGGGGATGGTGGGTACACTGACTTGACTGGTTTAACTAAGAGCTGTTGGTGCCCCAGAGCAGAAATGCAAAAAAAAAAAAAGATCAGTGTTTCCACCACCTGGAAGAGGGTGGTGGAAACTCTGACCGGCTGACTGAAACCAGACCCTAGAAAGGCAGGGATATTTCTTCCAGCGGTCTGGTGACAGCGTACCAGGCTGGCCTTTGAGATCAGCCTGCCTTATTTAGCCTGCTTTGTTCTCACCTCGTGCACCACAATGTTCCGGCGTATGCCACGAATGAGCGCTCTGACCTCCCTGCGTATCAGCACCAGGGCAGTGCTGGAGAGGCGACAGGAGGCCGGAGGGGTTTCCGAGAAGTAATCGAGGAACTGCGCCACGTTCTTCAGGTAGTGCTGTCTGGTGGGCTCGGCCATGCACGTTTGGCCCAGCAGAGCAGCCCAAGCTCAGATCAGCGCTGGCTGGTTGAGAAAAAGGGAGTTCTCTGGATCGGCATATCCTTTCGCCATATATCTGAGGAACGCCTTGATCCCCATCAGTTTGGACACGACGTTGTTTCGCAGACGGGCAGTGGGGTCATTGCCCAGTTGGAAACCCTCAAACTCTTTCAAAAGCTGGTCTGCAGAATGGGGACAAAAGTCAGACGTGATGATATACCCCCACCAGCTCAACAGAACACTGCCAAAACCATACTCAACTGAGGGCTGGAATGTGGTCCAGTTAGGGATACTTTTGCGGGTCATAGGCTTCCAGAGGCCCAGGTGGCGTAGGACCTCTGGCCGCCGCTCGACTGGGGGCCGGGTCGGGGGATAGTGCCGGTGCAGAAGACGACCTTCTCCTCCTCTTTTTCCTCCCCCACTCCGCAACTCCCGATACCGGCGTGTGAATTTGCCCAGGGTGGACCTGACCTTGTCCACCTGCTTGCTGAGGTCTGAGAGCTGAGCCTGGATGCGCTCCGTAGCGAGTCTGCATAGGTGGTCAGTGCACGGACACCCGGCTTTGGAGTCAGCTGGTTCTTGGTCCTCTTCCAACGACGCTAGTCAAGACACTACAGGAACGGCCGGGTGAGTGGACTGCAACCACTGCAGTTCCTGAGCCATTTCAGGCGCTTTGCTCTCCCCATGGCCTACTTCCGGGCCCAGGCAGAGCTCCGCGTGCTGCTTCAAGTGTGTGTCTGTCTAGCCAGGCCAGCATCCTCTGACAGTCAGAGACGGGACACAGCATCTTCCGCGTGTCCACACGGCCAGTGCCGAGCGAGAGCAAAAGCCTCTTCTCGTTCGAGTTTGTCACCTTGTGAACCGCTGACAGGTGCGGCGAGAGCTGGCTGTAGACGTTGAAGCAGAGCGCACATTCGGCCATAACCATCCAAGACAAACGCTGAGGTGGCAGACCCACACACCACGTGGAGCAGTTCAAAAGGAGGCAGCGGAGGCGTCCACTTCCACCTCCGCTGGTGCCCTTCTTTAAAGGGAAGACACCCCCGCCTCAAGGGTGTAACCGATACCTCTAGATCCTTTTTCCAACCAGGTACAATGCATATCAAAGGAACCATGGATGTCCATCGAACATCGCACCCTTTTGGGCAGCTTTTGTGTAATCCTTTGCATGCCTTTTCTTTCCCTTTCAAAGGGATTAACATAACCCCATCGAACATGCACCGTTTTTGGGCAGCTTCACTGTGCCAGCCGTGGGAGCTTTTCAACGTCTTTTTCCTTTTCCCTTTCAAAGAAGATCGTAGAACCTCATCAAACACGCACTTTTTCGGGACAGTGCCAGCTGTGTGAGCCTTTGCATGGCCTCTGGAACCATAATATTAACCATCAAACGGGCACCATTTTGCAGCAGACACACCAGGGGGCTGGAACCAGCCAGATCGGCACCACTGGCCCTGGCTTGTTTCACCCCACCGAAGACTCTACTAACCTTTGTTGGCTCTACCACCAAATAATATAAGAGTTCCTTGTTAGCCTTGCACAGGTTGGCGGCGAGTGGCAGGGATCGAACACTTTTTCTGGGGCAGCATGCAATGTCTGATCACCCTGGATGGGACCCCCTTCCAGGGGCCACAGCGGTCGCCAGCATTGGTTGGGGTCGGACACTCTTTCTGGGGCAGCGTGTAATGTCTGAACACCTTGGATGGGACCCACTTTCCGGGTCACAGCAGACGCCAGCGTTCGCGGGGATCGAACACTTTTTCTGGGCCAGCGTTTAATGTCTGAACACCTTGGATGGCACCGCCTTCCAGGGCCACAGTGGCCGCCAGCATTGGCAGGGATCGGACAATCTTTCTGGGGCAGCGTTTAATTTCTTAACACCTTGAATGGGACCCCCTTCCAGGGCCAAAGCGGCTGCCAGCGTTGGCGGGGATCAGACACTCTTTCTAGGCGGCAGTGTTTAATATCTAAACACTGCATTAGCAGGGATTGGATCATTTTGCTCTCCTGATCTGGAATACCTTAGGCTTCTGTGTTGACCAAACTGGCTACCAAGGGAATACAGTGGTTATCAACATGGCTGTTTACATCCCCCCTCAAGCCAACACAGAGCAGGTGCTTAGGGAACTGTATGGGAGCATAAGCAAGCAGGAAACTGAACACACGGAAGCAGCGTTTATTGTTACAGGGGACAACAACACAAATCTCAGGAAAATTGCTCCAAAATACTTTAAACATATCACCACAAACATGAGGGTGATCATATTTTGGACCACTGCTACTCTCCCTTCTGGGATGCCTACAAGAAACTGAAACAGGAACCACCCACCCTCGGGACAGTCGGACCAAGAGGATTCAATCCTTCAAGACTATTTTGATCACGTTGACTGGGAGATGTTCCAGGCAGTTTCTGATGACGACATCGAAGTATACTCAGACACCATTACATGTTTCATCAGAAAATGTATAGATGACGTGGTCCCAACAAAAGCTGTCCGTATCTATCCTAACAAAAAACCCTGGATCAATGGCGAAGTTCGAACAGCCCTATCAGTGTGATCTTCCGCCTATGACTCCAGAAATGCAGAGGAACAAAGACAGGCAAACTGCAACCTCAGAAAAACTAGCAAAGTGACAGTACAAAGACTAGGTAGAAGTTCAATTTAACACCAACAACACAAGGAGCATGGGGCAGTCACTTAATTACATTACCAACTTTAAAAGTAACAAACCTGCCAGTGTAAACATTGCTGCGTCTCTCACAAGGAGACAACTATTCTAATCACACTTATAGGTTGTGATCGAGAGGAAGAAGAAACTGGTCCATATGAACTGTGTACAGTTTTTGTCAAGGTTTGACAAGGTCAAATACATTAATAATCATTGGTGCGTATCCTTCTTTTAATAACAAACGGCTGGCGAATCCCATGCTAAAAGATATGTTGTGTTAATCACAATCAGAAATGAACTAACTAAATAACCATTTATTCCCCACAGCCCCACATCTTTAGCCATCTCACAGTGATCATTTACCTAGAGGTGTACACACTGCATGGACGGTAATTTTCAAAAACCCATAATAGGGGCTCTTTAACAAATGAGCACTTATGTAATTTTTGATTAAAATGGGTTGGAGTTACAATTTATTAAAATATATATCTTTCTCATTTTCAGTGTGTCTGCAGGCCACAGTTGAGGGTAATCTTGGAGGTTCTGCAGTCTTGCCTTGTTTTTCTATTGTAAATGATTTCAAACAAGAAGACACAACAGTTTACTGGAGACATAACAGCAGCATAAAAGTTTTTGGCATCATCAAGGGGAAGCCTTCAGTAGAGGAGCAAGGCCCGGAATACAAGAACAGAACTGAAACCTTCCCAAATGAGTATCTGAAAGGAAACTTCTCACTCAGACTCAAAGGTCTTCAATATAATGATGCAGGAACATACGTCTGCTACATCACAAAGACAAATGAAAATCCAAGCACACAGCTTTTGGTCAAAGGTATGTGAAATATGATTAATATTTGTTTTTATGTAGACAATTTATGAAAACAAAAATCAGTAAATATTGCATTTTGTGATGCAGGAATAGAAGAGAGAAAAAACCATGGATTAGAAACAAGAGCAGAGAAGATGTTTTTAATCCTGCTTTGCAGTCTGCTGTTTCTAACAGAGGAATAATGAAGTGTGTGTTACATTATGAGCAGCACATACATTAGAACATATCTGAAGAACAGAAATCAAATGCTTTAGCATTACATCGGCTGATCTTCTAGTAAGTGCAATTGAATGGCTGCAGATTGGCCAGATGCAATGCAATATGTCAGTAGCTTTGATGATAGTCTGTTTACATGCAATCTGAGACAAGCATTCTCATTCGACACATGCACTCAATAGAGCTAGTCACATCACTGTGAGGGGTGGGCTTGGGTGTATGCATTAAAAGCATGTGCACTCAGTCTGCAGCCAGACCCTTCTTGAGTCATGAGTGAACTGTGAGTAGCCAGGGTTTTTTTTTTTTTTCAATGTGGTTTTCTGAGCCAACAATGCAATTAATAACATGATCCCAACCCCCCCCCCCCCCCCCCCCCCCCCCCCCCCCCCCCCCCCTTTCACTTTAAAAGAGGAGATATAAATATTCAGTGGCAAAACATTTGATTGTCCAAAATGTTATTTTATTGTGGATCGAAAAACTACACTCTTAGAAATAAAGGTACGTGAGCTGTCACTGGGGTGGTACCTTTTAAAAAGGTACATATTTGTATTTGAAGGGTCCATACTGGTATCTCAAAAGTATATATTAGTACCTACAAATTCTAAGAGGAGCACTTTTGTACTATTTAAGTACCAGTTTGTACCCTTGAGGTATTAATATGGACCTTTTAGGTTCAAATTTGTACCTTTTGAAAAGGTACCACCCCAGTGACAATTCGCGTACCTTTATTTCTGAGAGTGTACTTTTGAATGGCAAGCTACCTTTTCAATAGCAAAAACTCTTTAAATTATTATGTATTTTTGCACATTTTTGTAAACTGCCTAAAGGGGTGATCCACAGTGTATTTTTAAGGCTTGGTTGTGTTTATAAGATGCAAAGCAATGTGTGCTCATGCTTCACTTATAGAAAATCACATTATTTTTTCATATATCTTACTTTGATTAAGTATAGCTACTCAGCTAACATGAAAACAACTGTCATATTTCCTAGTTCCTCTGAAAGGCCCGCCCTCAAGAAGCTCTGATTAGTCTGCTAACATAATGTGCTGTCATTCGCGGATTGGCTCCACATCACTCCCCTACAAGCACTTTTGCGCTGTGTAAACAGTCCAGTCAGAGGCTCAGAGCAGCTGTTAACAGTGATAGCTGTCTGAATCAGACAGAAATGATAAGCACACAGCTCACGCCTGCTCTCTAAAATAAAATCTGACAAGTGTCTTTCACATATATTCGGAATAAGCATGTGTAAGTAATATAAAACGTTCTCATATCTTTTGCAAATTTGTTATTTGAGATGTAGAACGCAGGGAAAGCAGCGGCATGGAGAGGCACCCATAGAGAGACACTGCACACGCTGCTGAAGATTGTGGCTGTTTACAGCGGTTTTGACTGCTAAATATGAATTTGTAGCTAAATTGTTGACGGTGCCAAACAGCCTTTCCCATCGTTTACATCCTTGTTTATGTCCTCGCTAGCTACAACATGCCATTAACGCTAGAAACTGTGCCTGTAGTTGACCAATTTTAACAAATAAAAACACTTCTAGGTTGTGGCTCACAGTCAACAGCTTCGTCTGTTTGAGGAGTTTTAGCCGAATCCAGCAATGAACTGGGAGAGATTCTGGAAGTTCTTCTTTGTCAAATGCTAGCACTATATCTTTTTTATATAATTCTCTGGAACATAATTAAAATTAAACTGTAAGCACTTTGGAAGCCCAAATACAGAAATAAAACAAGCTCTGTGGAAAAAGCAGCATTTGGATGGCATTTTAGCTTTCACCGCTTTAATATTACAGCGCCTCTGGCCACAGCCCTTCACTGCGCAGTGTGTGCGTGAGGTGAATGCATGTAACCGGAAGCCCTTGTGATCTCACTAGCCCAGATGTATTTTTTTGTAGTCCTCAAACTTCGTTCACTGTAGGCTTTGGTAAGCTATCTCTGTAAAAGCCAATGTCTCCCTTTGCATTGAACTTTGAGCATATTACATTCAGAGATGTTGTTAATGTTCACACAGCTACATTACACATCAATTAAAGTTTAAAATATGATATCATAGTGGACCACCCTTTTAAGCACATTTGAAAATCTTAATGGAATGGGGGACATTTCTTATGTACTATCCTGTTGCATTTTGACAGGTAATTATTTAATTATCTTAGCTGGAATGTAATAAAATCAGTGTTGGATGTAATTGGTTACAAAGTAACTAATGTCATTTAATTACATTTCAGCTGAAAAATTTAAGTAAAATATTTTTTTTAGGTTATTACAGTTACCTATAATGTACTTGCTTAAACAGTTGTACATAAATTGATGCAAAGAAGCAGAGTAAAATAATTATATATATATATATATATATATATATATATATATATATATATACATTCATTCATTTTCTTTTCGGCTTAGTCCCTTTATTAATCCGGGGTCGCCACAGCGGAATGAACCGCCAACTTATCCAGCACATGTTTTACGCAGCGGATGCCCTTCCAGCTGCAACCCATCTCTGGGAAACATCCACACACACTCATTCACACTCACACACTACGGACAATTTAGCCTACCCAATTCACCTGTATCGCATGTCTTTGGACTGTGGGAGAAACCGAAGCACCTGGATGAAACCCACGCGAATGCAGGGAGAACATGCAAACTCCACACAGAAACGCCAACTGACCCAGCCAAGGCTCGAACCAGCGACCTTCTTGCTGTGAGGCAACAGCACTACCTACTGCGCCACTGCGTCGCCCCAATTTTATTTTTATTTAGTTATTTATTTATTCATTCAGTTTTTGCAGAATAATAACATTTTTCAACTAAAGAACAGGTATCTTTTATCAGGACAATTGCATATGCTTAATACAATAATTAATGGAGAAAACGATTCATGTCAATAACAGGCATAAATTTAGATTAATTGCAAATATATATTTGTTATTCAGACATTTTCCATTTTTTTTCAACTAGAGGTTTATTTGTTTAACAATTGCACATGCTTAAGAAAACATGTCAATATATGGTATGTATGAGATATGGTGTCATTCATTTAAAACAATTTGTGTTTTGATATACATACAGTGCTGTGAATGTTTTTTTAGCATGTTTGTCACACTTTAATGTTTCAGATCATCAAACTAATTTAATTATTACTAAAATATAACACATCATGCTGTATGCAGACCAGATGCAGCTGCAAGCTGAGCTGCATGCAATGCTTTTAATGTGTACACCTAACACCACCCCTAACCCTAACCCTCACAGTGACGTCACTAGCTCCACTATGTGCATTGTGTCGGACATTGCATGTCTGAGACACGCAGTCTCCGCTTGCATATGCAAGGCTGCATCCAGATACTATTTTGAAAACATGGAATAGTGGTGAACCTTCCCACGAGTGTCTGACTGAACAAAACAACCACAAAAGCGCATTGATAACTCTTCCAACAGGTCACAAAGACCCCACAACAACATCCAAAGAACTGCAGACTTCACTTGCCTCAGTCAAGGTGAGGATTCATGACTCCACCATAAGAAAGAGACTGGGCAAAAATGGTTTGCATGGCACAAAACAAAACTGCTGAGCAAAAAAAAACAAACACCCATAAATCTTTGTCTTAGTTTTGCCAAAAAAAAACATCTTGATCATTCCCAAGACATTAGGGAAAGTACTCTGTGGACTGATGTGACAAAAGTTGAACAAATTGTTGCAAGGTGTGTGTCCAATTATTGTATGTGTGGCATTAAAGTAACACCACATTTGAGAAAAAGAACACCATATTAACAGTAAAACGTGGTGGAGGTTCTGCTTCAGGACCTGAAAGACTTGCTGTGATAAATGGAACCATAGATTCTCCTGTGTACCAAAATATCCTGAAGGAGAATATCCAAACATAGTACCCTCAAGCTGAAGCGAACTTGGGTTCTGCAGCAGAACAATGATCCAAAGCACACCAACGAATCCACTTCTGAATGGCTGAAGAAAAACAAAATAAAGACACTGTGGTAGCCTAGTCAAAGTCCTGATCTGAATCCAATTGAGATGCTGTGGCATGAACATAAAAAGGTGGTTTATGCTCGAAAACCCTCTAAAGTGGCTGAATTACAACACTTATGCAAAGATGAGTAAGCCAAAATTCCTCTACAGCGCTGTAACAGACTCATTGCAAGTTATCAAAAATGCTTGATTTTGTTGCTGCTACAGGTGGCCCAAGAAGTTAATAGGTTCATTTCTTTACCCCTAATAATAAAAACCCTAATTTCAAAACTGCATGATGTGTTTACTTGTGTTATATTTGACTAATCTCTAAAATTGTTTGATGATCTGAAACAATAAAGTGTGACAAACATGGAAAAAATATATAATATATAAAGAAAATAATATTTAAAAAAAAATAAAAAATCCTGGAAAAGGATCTATCCTGTGCTAAAGTTCAAATAACACATGTATTTGTGATTTTCCTACATATGCGATTACACCGCCTCCCAACAGTGAAAGCAGCTGTACTCATGACAGGTCATATAATTCATTAATTTGGCAACCATTAAACATAGAATGGAAAACAGTTTGAATTTCCAGTTAGTAAAAAAATGTTACTGTTTTATTTGGGACGACACCAAAACTCACACACTCAGTGGCGCCCCCAGAAAATTTTCTTAGGGGTGGCCAGAAGAGGTCGCATCAAATCGTAGGGAGGCACGCACACACACACAAAAAATTATGAATTTAGTGTAATGTTTTATTTTTGTTTCTGGTAAATGAAATATTGTGGTTTTAATTCATTTAATTAATTACTCTTGAAATATTGTAAAATATGTATTCCTACATTTATTTATTTATTATTATTTATTTATTTATTTATTCCTAAAAAAAATCTATTAATTCAAATTGAGTAAAATTAAATAAATCAATATTTAGTTTAAAAACACTTTTCATATATATAAATAACTTTTCAGTTATTTTTCACTTACTTTTATTGTATAGCATACGATATATGCCATGTCTAAAATTAATGAAGATTAATGAATTAATAAAACAAACAAATGAACGAAAGGCATTCCTATACACACACTCACTACTGTATACAGACTCTAATAATATAATTTATCCATATTTCTTTTTTAACCACAATATTATTAATACAGTTTCTTCTATTAATGTACCTTAAGGTAAACATGAAATTGCCATTGCTATCTATTGAATGATTGTGTGTGCTGTCAACAAGGATCGGGAGGGAGAGGGGCAGTGAATCAGCTAGGTCAGTGGCACTAATCAGTCCAGTCCACAATAATTTAGTGGCTGCTATTTATTTATTTGTTGAAATATTGTGAATTTACGCCAGTATTTAAATTAATAATATCTACAGCAATATCATATTGGGGTGTTTACAGCGTTTATACAGGCCACCCCTTGGGGGCGCCCCTGCACACACTGTATGACTGATTGTATAATCATATATAACTTGTATAATCAATGTATTATCTTCTACACTTTGTTTTTGTCATTTGCAGTGAATGTTTTGTTGCCAAGTTGATCATTTTCTGTAATAGAGTATTTTTCACCTTGTAAAGATAAAGCTGACTTACAAATTAGACGAGTAAGCTACTAAAAACTTTACTTGTGCTATTTAGAATCCTTAGTTCTGTACGGGCCCTTTAAAGGCACTGTGTGTAGTTCTGATTACTTCAGTTTACAAAGATTCTACAATAATATGGCAACTGTGAATGAAGCAATAAACTGACTTGACTTGAAAAAAAATTGTCTTCTTTGCAGCTTATGCTTTGCATGAAAAAAATATGATATCCTCTTAAATATGTTCACATCTAGTAAAAAATCGCAAATTGCAAACACTGTTTTTGAGCAATAATTTTTATTAACTTACTATTATTTTTATATCCTGTAATATGTGGGAGGATCGTTATGTTTATGTTTTCTGATCCATCATAATTTCCCATAATTTATTTATTTTTTGTTGTTGTTCGATATATTTACATAGCCTGCCATAATTTCACAATTTCAATTTTATGTATGCCGGGCCATGCAATCTCACGGCAATTTGTAGCTTTTTGATTTAGTGGCTAATTCGTATGAATTCGTACGATCTAATTCGTACAATTTAGTACTATTTGCTCATCACCCAATGACAGTTGGGTTGGGTGAGTGCCACGCCTCCTTTTAAAAATTGTACTTTTCATACGACTCAACTCGTATGTATTGGACACTAAACTGACAAAATGTAAAATGCTTTCGTTTCCTTGTGAGATCAGGCTGGCCTGGCTGTCCCTGCACTATTGAATTGTTCTCCTGGTGATTTTTCACTGGTGCACATCCCAGAGTCGTTTTTTAAACTACCAGTTCATTTTATTGAATATAAAGAAATTAAAATCTAAAAATAAATTAAATATATTATTATATATTACACTATATTAAGTCCTCAAAGGGGAGAATTTAATATATCACACACACAGGTATGGTGTAAGTAAGCAGTCATTTTATGTTCTTAATAAAAATGGTTGGTTGTTTATTCAAATTTGAATGACATGATAGAACATATATAATGTCTCTATGAAATATGAAGCAAAAACCCAGTGGAAGATTTACATTGTTTAAAAAATCAACTATTTTTGACCTTTGAAGACGATGGCATCTATTATCTATTATAGGTGCGCGGTGGGATGAAATCTGTAGACGAAATTTATTGTGTTTAACATATATTTTTGACACATTTACCTGTTTTTTTAATTTATTTATTTATTCATTTATTTATTTAATTTTGCTGTGGCATGTCAAATTTAAAAGTGGCAAATGTATCTGGCTCTTTCTCTGAAATTTCAATCTAAAGTGTTGCTCACAAATTTTGGGAATGTCTTTTTGTTCAATTAATTTTACAATATTATTATCACTATTATTATTATTATTATTATTAATGTGATTGATTACATTATCCAAAATATTTGTAATGATTTTCCATTACATTATAGACTTATTGATGATTGTTTTGGTGTTTTACACTAATGATAACATTCATTCATTCATTTTCTTGTCGGCTTATTCCCTTTATTAATCTGGGGTCGCCACAGCGGAACGAACCGCCAACTTATCCAGCACGATTTTACACAGCGGATGCCCTTCCAGCCGCAACCCATCTCTGGGAAACATCCACACACTCATGCACACACATATTCTACGGACAATTTAGCCTACCCAATTCACCTATACCGCATGTCTTTGGACTGTGGGGGAAACCGGAGCACCCGGAGGAAACCCACGCGAACGCAGGGAGAACATGCAAACTCCACACAGAAACGCCAACTGACCCAGCCCAGCTGAGGTTCGAACCTGCGACCTAGCGACGTTCTTGCTGTGAGGCGACAGCACTACCTACTGCGCCACTGCGTTAATGATAACAAAAATACTTAAATTTTGTTTAAATTAGTTTAAATATTTACACTATGCACTGCAGCTTTATTACCTGCCTATTATCTGCCTAAAATAATAATTAATAAACTTAGTTAATTTATTTTTATTGGGAATTGTACATTAAAATAGAGTGGGACCAAAAGTTTGATATCCATATAAGTATAATAAATGTAAACCCCTTTTTAGCATTTTCAAATACAATTTCTGCATCTGACAAGAAAGCTATTAAAACTTTTATAATTTGTAGTATGCTTAATAATTTTCATTAATATTTATTTTGTTTCATGTGCCCTCTTGTTTCCTTCATATACTTGTGTTATATGACATAAATTTCATTCATAATTCTCTTATTATGGAAAAAGTAATCTCTGTATCATTTGTAGCCTATGTTTTCATTTTGATTTTCAGTTTGAGTTGTATATAGGCCGCTGTAACTCTTCACTTGTTGTTTTTTTCTCACTCTATTAACACATATTACAAGAGAAATACAATTCACACAATATGCCAACTGTACATACTATTACAAGTAGAGAAAATAAAATAAATATAAAAAAACAGCCAGAGAAATGAAAATAAATTAAAATTAAAAGTAAAAATATTATGATATTACAGTTTACTTGTCAATTTCGAATTTACAGATAATATTAGAGGACCTATTAGAGGAGAGTTTTTTATTTTATTTACATTTATAATTTTTCGCAGTACTGTTTCTTCTCCTGTTATTTCAATAACAAAAATCATTGACCACGCCATGTTATCTGCCATGAATGCAGCAAACTACGAGAGCCCAAGAGTTTCGGTTTCGGCTCCGCCTTCGGCTGCGCTCGGCTCAACTCGGTGACCGTCGGCTGTTTACGTCGAATACACCTGTTCGCTACAAAGAGTCGGCTCTTAATAAATGCAGCTGGTTCGTAAACGACACATCACTAATGGCATGAGAAACTTTCGACGACGTGGACAAGGTAAAAACAAACACACACACATACACCTGTTTTTTTGTGTTCTTACTTCTAACTAAATATAAAATAGAATAAACTGGAATAAACTTTAGAAAAAAAAGATTTTTTTCGTGGATTTTAACTATTTAGTTATTTAAAAAAAAACGATAATTTACTGTAGTGATTCTAACAGCATTAAGTAACGCTGTCATGATTGTTGTTATTTGTTATAACTGAAGATTCCATTGTTATTTACTTCATCACAATATTCAGTACACACCAATCAACTTCTCAATTAAAATTGGTGAACTGTTTGTTGGTTACAAATCGTTAATGTTGAACTTTAAGATGCGTAAATGTAAAGTTTATGTTGAATATACTGTAGGCTATGTACAGTGTTCTATGCAAATTACAGAAAGTGAATATGTGTACAGTCAAAACAGAGAAGCATTTTTACTTTCACATACAGTACAGTGGATCATATGACGCTCATGAGGTTCAGGAGAGATGACACACCCAATGAAAAATCTGATTATTTTTTATTGCTTTGTAAATGTTTTTTTTTTTTATGGCTTATGATTACTCTTTAGTGTCCTAGATCTGAAATATACACTACCGGTCAAAAGATTGGGGTCAGTAGGATTTTAAAATGTTTTAAAATAAGCTTATCCTGCTCACCAAGGCTGCATTTCTTTAATAAAAAGTACAGTACAAAATGTAAAATTGTGAAATGTTATTGCACTATTAAATAACTGTTCAAAAGTAGTTTATAATTTAATAATTTGTTCCAGTAATTTCAAAAGTTGAATTTTCAGCTTTATTACTCCAGTCTTCAGAGTCACATGATCCTTCAGAAATCACTCTAATAATAATAATAATAATAATAATAATAAAAAGTATCATTCATTCATTCATTCATTCATTTTCTTTTCGGCTTAGTCCCTTTATTACAGTTTTTCTCAGTCACTTTGGTGCACAACACTATTTACATTTACACAACAGGTAATGCATTTCTCAAAACAATTAGTGCAAACTGCAAAACCTAGTTGATAACCTGCAAAAGCGAGTCACTTGCTCAAAATGGAAAGCTCGTTCCTCAAAAGCAAGTATTCATGTCAATGAAAATGTCAGTGTCATCAAAATGCAAAGTCCTGCCAACATTGTTTATGAACAAGATAGTCAAATGGCTTTGTCATGTTTTCATTATGAAAGTTTACTCTGTACATTTTTTTCCAATGCAAAAAAGTCAGATTTTGGTGACACTTTCTGAAAATGCTCAAGACACCATTATATACTATTTGCACAGCCATTTGAAAACTACAGTAAAGTTAGACATCACTGTATTTAGTGAGGTATCCGAGTACAAGACACTGAATATGTATGTTTCACATTTTTACTGCATTTGCTCTTTGCAATTCTAATTTATTCACAGCATTGTGCAAAAGAATAAACACACCCTTATTTACAACAAACATAAACTCCCTTTGGGTAGAGCTGTGCACAACTGTAAACAATATTGCAGTACATATTGGAACTGAACCTACAACATACACAGGTCTGTAAATCATTCATGAAATTGTTCAATTTAGGAGACATTTTCAGGAAAAAAAAGATTTAACATTTTTAAAATAAAATTTGCTTGACAGATTTTGACAACTAGTTCAACATTTTTGTATGTAATGACTCAAGTAAAGGCAACCCAGTGGCGCAGTAGGTAGTGCTGTTGCCTCACAGCAAGAACGTCGCTGGGTCGCAGGTTCGAACCTCGGCTGGGCTGGGTCAGTTGGCGTTTCTGTGTGGAGTTTGCATGTTCTCCCTGGGTTCGCGTGGGTTTCCTCCGGGTGCTCCGGTTTCCCCCACAGTCCAAAGACATGCAGTACAGGTGAATTGGGTAAGCTAAATTGTCCATAGTGTATGAGTGTGAATGTGTGTGTGGAAGTTCCCAGAGATGGGTTGCGGCTGGAAGGGCATCCGCTGCGTAAAATCGTGCTGGATAAGTTGGCGGTTCATTCCGCTGTGGCAACCCCGCAAGGGACAAAGCCGACAAGAAAATGAATGAATGAATGAATGACTCAAGTAATAAAATGAGGACTCTTAGTTTTCTATGGAATGACTATTCAGCATACACAAGTTTAGTTAATTTTGACTGACATGACATAAGCAAATGATAATGTTACAAACAGCAGAGAGTTGTATGAAAGCAATTGATGCAAGTCCAAAAGCATTTGCAATTTGTTGAAAGGAATGAGAAACTGCTACTGTGATGTGCACAAATGACTAATTGTTTTGAGAAATGCATGAACTGTTGTGCAAATGTAAATAGTGTTGTGAGAAATGCACCAAAGCCACTGAGAAAAACTGTAATTGGGGGTCGCCACAGCGGAATCAACCGCCAACTTATCCAGCACGTTTTTACGCAGCGGATGCCCTTCCAGCCGCAACCCATCTCTTTGAAAAATAGTATTATTATCATTATTATTATTATTATTATCATTAATGGTAATAGTAATAAAAGCAATAATGACTGGAGTAGTAATTTAATTTGAAACTACATATAATAAAAACAGTTATTTAATATTTTAATAAACAATTTAACAATTTTTTTTTTACATTTAATAAATGCCGCCTTGATGAACAGAATAATTTTCTTTTAAAAATAAAAACATGAAAGAAAAAATAAAACTGACCCCAAACGTTTGACCGGTAGTGTATGTCAGAGTTAAATAACTGTATTTGCTGTAAGTTGCAATACTTGTAAAAGCAAAACCCAAAAGTGCAAATTTTAACGATTATTTATGGTTCTGCACCAAAAGAGCAGTAATTCTAATAAAGAGGAAAAAACAAAAGAGTCATGTAATTCTTCTGACAGAGAATGTGTTTTAGTACTGTGGACTTTTTTTAGTCAGAAGTTTAGATAGATAGATAGATAGATAGATAGATAGATAGATAGATAGATAGATAGATAGATAGATAGATAGATAGATAGACAGACAGACAGACAGACAGACAGACAGACAGACAGACAGACAGACAGACAGACAGACAGACATGGGCCGGTCTAAGATTATGAAAACCTTGGATAAAAATATCATGGTTTGATGGTGTTGCTCTAAAATACTGTAGATCCTTCTTAAATGTCTGGGTAAAAAAAAAAAAAAAAACTTTTTTTGCTCTTTGAACACAATATATTTTATTTTGTGAAACTTTTAAAGTATTTTAGAACAGTAAACATGTCAGGCTAAATAATTCAAATAAATCATTGACTTCTGCTATCTTCATTTCAAAAACTCAGATCTCTTTACAATTTAAAACGGCATCTTTGGATATTTTTTTCTGCTGGAGATACTTTTGTCCTAAAAAACCTAAAACAAAACATAAAAAAAAACCTTACATATACCTTAGGAACAGTATTGCAGAAAATGTTGGCGGTTTTAAAACCCTGACTTTTCCGAACCGTGGTTTACTTTGAAAACGGTTATCATCCCATGTTTATAATAGAGTAAAAGTCAAAGGTAAAAATAATCAATTACTGTACATCAGTTACTGCAATTACTGTAAAAATGCTGTGCTGCATTAACCCAGTGTTGTTGTTGTTGTTTATTAAATAAATAAATAAAAAAGAGTTTGTCCATATTTGCCCCAACACTGGGTTAATACAACCCAGCATTTTTTAGTGTATGTTGCACTGTATTTCATTTTTTATTTAAACAAATTTTAATCTAGTGTACACAGACGTATCTGGTCAGCTGTTTTTAGAAAAAAATGGCATGTGATTTAGTAGAGATCATCAGACTGCAGATCTTGTTAGACTGGATTTTCACCAAACAGGAAAGGTTAAAGTCTCTGGAGTTATGACCTGATACTCGTACAATAATCAGATGGTAAACACAAGCTAGTTATCTAGAAAGATACACTTTGAACAGAAATCAATTAACAATATACACACATAATCTTGCACACTTTAATACCCTGATGGAAAATGTTTAAAACCTAATTGACTTTATCCTTTTCAGAATAATGAACAGCTTTATCTTCAATCCTGATGAGCAGGGCACCTCGAGTGTCTCGACTCTTCCTTCGCTCAACAGTATGGGTACGAAAATAATATCCGATTATTTGCATTTGCTTGATGATATTAGTTTTCTGTTCTGACATTGCAGTGTATTGATGAATCATATCAATTTTGTTGTGTGTGTGTGTGTGTGTTTTAATAGATAACAATCTGACCATCGTGTTATTTGGAAACACTGCAGCAGTCCAGTTTCAAGATGACAATATTCTACTTGGAGATACACAACCAAATGTTGGAAATGTAGCAAGATCCAGAAATGTTCCTTTGCAGAAAATATTAGGACGTCATCTGTCTGTGATCAATCTGATTGGTTTGCATGAAACTGCACTTGATCTGGATCAAATTGCTGGTCAAATCGTGAATGAAAATAAAATAGTGGCCTTCATCTTTGTTGTGCGACTTGGACAGTTATCTGATGCAGGTCTTGTAGGTATTGAGTGGCTTCAAAGTGTTTTTGGTGACAGAGTTCATAAGTTTGTGCTGATTCTCTTTACCTACGAGAACGAGGAAGAGTCTGACTCTATAATCGATGATCTGAAGAAAAACTCTGCTCTGGAGCAGCTGATCGAGAAATGTGGAGGAAGATACCACACCTGCAGCAAGATCATGAACAAGAAGTCGGACATTAGAGACCTGATGAAGAGGATAGAGCAACTGTTTATTGATAATGACCAGCAGTACTACACTAGTGAAATGTACAACACTGTGTTTAGACAAGACGGGCTCAACAGGACATCTCAAAGTAAGAATTTAGATTTGGTTTAATTGATTGATGTTGGTCATTCATTCATTTTCTTTTTGGCTTAGTCCCTTTATTAATCTGGGGTCCCCAGCGGAATGAACCACCAACTTATCCAGCATATGTTTTACGCAGCAGATGCGCTTCCAGCTGCAACCCATCACAGTGCAACATCCATACACACTCATACACTACAGACAATTTAGCTTACCCAATTCACCTGTACCACATGTCTTTGGACGTGTGGGGGGAAACCCACGCCAACACGGGGAGAACATGCAAACTGCACAGAAATGCCTGACCCAGCCGAGACTCGAACCAGCAACCTTGTGCTACCCACTGCGCCACCGTGACGCCATATTGGTTATATGTCATGTTTATTTGCTTCTGACTCTACAACCTCGAGTTTTGAAATATTTTAATTTTCTCACAGAAGTGCTTATTAAAGGTTCAAGACACCCTCGAATACTTTTTATTTTGAGATTTTAAGAGATTTGTGTGTGTAGAGCATCAGTTAAGACACTGTTAACACTTGTCAGCTTTATTTTGTAGGGAAAACTGGATAATTTTGAGCTTTTGTCAGCTAATTTCATCTTCCGGGTTTAAAATATTTTTGGGGCGGGTTCAAAATCAGTGACATAGCCCGAATCTGTTAGTCGAGAGATGACGCGTCGCTTTCTCATTATTATTCATAGTGGAGTTTTCTTATCCTATGAGAAGACCCTACTTCTTAATTATTCATGAGAGCACGTGCTTTCAGAAGGCAAAGCAGACTGGGTGAGACCGTGTCCGCGCATGGCACGCAGTATTCAGCCATTCATGAAGGGTCGTATATGTTTGTTTCCATGATCCACAGAGTTTGTTGCATGTTTTTCCCCGCGATGCTGTCAGGGCCGATACAGCAAAGCTGTTGGTTTGCAGCAAGCATTTTTGTCGGGAGAGCTGTACGAGAATTAGAAAATAGCGGACTTTGTCTTTTAACAGTTGAGTTAATTACCATTCAGACACATCGCTTATATCCGTGCTACTGTGTTCGCCTATGTTTAATGGCTGAAATAGATAGGGCAAGAGACCCGCTGCACTGCTATCCACTGTGTCTGCATTCAGACCCGGGGGATGAGGAGGAGAGAAGTCCTCCTCATTTACAGTGTTTATATAAACATGATTATCTTTATAATGATATAACAAATTGTGGTTATGTGTAGATAAAATTACAAATAACAAATGTAGCAGAGCATTTAATTAATTACTGTTTTCTTTGCATTTTAACTTTGTAAACTATAAAATCATGGGTCTCTTCACGGTTTGTGTCTCATTTTGTAAGCCAGCTGACAACAGTTGTTCGCTCCCCTCTTTTTTCCCTGCTTTGCCGGCCATGCCACATCTCCCTCTGCACGCAGCGCTCCACGCCTATCATGAAGCATTTTTTTTTTTAATTCTGTGGTAGACTTGAACCAAAAGAGGGGGGTTTCATGGCCCTATAATACAAGTGTCTGTTGTTTTTGAAATTTTAGTACAGTTTGTTTTTGTTGTTCCATTTAAGATTTTTTTAATTGGTGTTTTTGCCTTTTATTAGGATAGACAGTATATAAAACAGGAGTTGGAGAGATAGAGAGGATGGGATCAGGAAAATGTGAGCCAGTATTAGAAATTGGGACACCCGAAGGGCAATAGCAATATATGTCTGCGCACTTCGGGTGTCCCAATTCTAATCCTGGCTCACAGACTTTTACTGATCCCATCCTATCTAATGTTGACCACCTTTTAATTAGATTTAATTAGATTTTGATTTGTGTGGGTTTCCTTAGAGTGCTCCGATTTCCCCCACAGTCCAAATATATGCAGTACAGGTGAGTTGAATAAACTAAATTGGCCGTAGTGTATGTGTGTGAATGTGAGAGTATATGGGTGTTTTCCAGTACTGGGTTGCAGCTGGAAGGGCATACGCTGTGTAAAACATATGCTAGGTATGTTGGCGGTTTATTCCACTGTGGCGTCCCCTGAGGAATAAAGGGACTAAGCTGAAGGAAAGTGAATTAATGAAAGAACAAAGAAAATCAAAAACATCCATTGTGAATGATACGTTTCACCAGTAAAGCCAAATCAAGACACAAGAAAAAGATTTAAACACAGGAACTTACTTAAAATTAAACAAACACTTGGTAATAAAATATAATAAGGTGATGAGAATAAAATAGCAAACAAGAGGGATATAAAGCCACCAACTTCTTATTAGATTACAATATTCTGTTTTTGGTTAAATTACACTACTGTGCAGGATTGTGTTTGTTCCAAATATATACACTATTTATATTGTCCATACTCTGCAGATAGTTAGATTTAACACTTCAGTGCTTTAATATCATCTTTTTCCTTTTCTGTTCTGTGCCAAGATCAAACTACAAGTACTGAAGATAGTATGGACAACATCTCAACAACAATAACCAAACAGAGACATGGGGTAAGTGTTGGGTGTGGCATAAAAATAAAACTGGAGCAGGAAGTTAGAAAGAATTCTATTAATGTGGACATACAGCTTTATGCTTTTAAAGTAGTTTCACTTTACCTTTCATGGTTTTGGTGTTTATTTTGTATATTTAATGTTAGGGTGCTTTCACACCTGTGTTTTGGTTCAGATCAAAGGGAGCAAATGGTACACTGAAGCGATTTCAAACCTGTCACAGGTGTAGTGAGGACGTGAACATAAGAGTAAGGTACAACACAAATCCTCAGAAGGCGTTCATTTACAAGTGCTGAGGTGAAGAGTGCATGTGCTGAAAAGCTGGGGCTGTACAGGTCCAGGTGTGCGTGCAGTGCTGTGCTCGTGTGGAAGTGTCCAAGCGAGCAAGCTGGCATCAGGCATTAGTCTCTGCATATGCAGAAGAAAAACACCTGTCACAGCCTCGATGTGGAGTTGTCATTTGCTGTCTTCTATGTCTGAGAGAATTATAAGTGAGAGCCTTGATTGTGACTAGCTGCCGGCTAACAGTGGGAAACCGTAGTAATGTTGATCAGGCACTGGGCAGTACCCACAACACAGTACCCAGTCAGGTGTTGAAAGCATTCATTTGGAGTATAAAGGGGCAGCCGAAATCTGGAGAATGCAACACAAGGGACAATGGACAATGTCAGGGTGCACTTCACCACTCTTTTTTGGTGCCCCTTCTTGGACAGGTCTGTTTAAGGGCTGGCTACAGAGGAAAAGTTTGGTATGAAACACCAGTAGTAACCTGCTAACCCAAAGAACACACATACCTTTTTTGTGTATGTTTTTGTGGTAGGCTTAGCAGTCAAGCTTGCTCTCCTTAATATTAGGAATTCTGCAGACAATCCAGATGTTCCTTTCAGCTCACTGAGTGGATGATGATGTCATTGAGATATGAAACACCCATTACTGCCAGTGGCTGCTAGGGGGATGCTGAAAGCATTTTCTCTGTGCGAGCTGCACCAAGAGTGGTCAACTCAGTGTGGCATCTGACAATCTCATTAATGCCATCGCTGGGTGGGAAAGAGACCCCGGAGAGCCTGTGAACAGATGGGAAGATTTGTAAGGAAGATGGTTATTTTCTCACTTCTTTTTGCCCGCATTCTCCACCAGTTTTCCACTGATGAAGTGAGGACACGAAAACAAGGGTAAAGGCCCGTTCACACCAGGATGCTTTTTGCTTGTGCTTTTTGTTAAATTTAACACCCCATGACTGAACAAAGGGCGATAATGTGATTGTGCACACCAAACTGCAAAATGCTCTGCATTATAGTGTTATTTCTAAAAGAAACAGCTCATGCTAATTGTTTTTGTTTAGACACACTAAGCCAAAAGCTTTTCCACCAATCAGGGGTGCGTTTCCCAAACAACGACAACGATAGTTCGCGGCTGAACTATCATAGTATGATGCATCATTTGGGAAAAGAATGATGTAGTGACGAGTGTTTCCCAAAACCCGTAGTTTCTCTGTCACAGAACCACGTTAGTAATGATGCTCTAAACGAGGTGGAGTAACTACTCCTTTAGAGAAGAACCCCATAATTTCTTTGTGCAGATTATATTGTTTTACACGCACACGCATAAAAAAATCCAATATTCGTTTTGGTAAAAAACATGCACTCGCTTTCCATATTAATTGAAATATATGTAAACGGCTCATATAGAGCCTATGTTTCCTTTACAAATGTTACTGAGAAAATTCCATATTCTATTCTAAATTACCATAAAATCAATTACCAAAAAAACTAACACGTATTCTAATATCATTTATAAATCACATAAATAAATAATGAGGCTATTTATTATGAAATGAAATTTAATATTTATTATTTATTAGAAAATGAAAAAAGTCATACTTTTAAATAATCAAATAATATTATTAATATTAATGATGATGATGATGATGATGATGATGATTATTATTATTAAGTAGGATAGGCCTATTGTTTATTTTTATTTTTTTAAACACTACTTTTACAATTTGACGCACGCACACCACTGCAGAAATGTTCTAACCAACAGGCCCATCTCATATACAGTACAGATACTTAATAAATAACCTACTATAAATTAAAAGCATTAATGTATGCTGTGTTTTTTGTTTTCACAAGCTTTGGAGACGTAACATAAATTCCGCTTTTAAGTAATAGGTCACCTATAGCTTTAGTCATGACATGAGCCACAGCTGTGTTCAAAATGACATCAATGTTTTCAAAGTGCACTGCGAGTGCAGTTGTAAACATGAAGATCGCTAAAACTGAACTGTAAAAATGCTTTGAAAGCAAATTACACCTAAGAGTGATGTCTGTTTTTTTTTTTTATCATTCCAAGTTTAAATATCAGAATGTCATAAAGGAATAGGGCATAGGGGGGATAACTGGGAATAGAACACAGCCAGAAACTGTTTCTAACTACAGCTCCAGAGGTGTAGTTGCAAGCATAGAAGTTTGCGACGCAGTTTGCGAATGTTTGTTGAAACGACGGATTTGGTTAGTTTGCTTAGTTGGCTAATGATGGTTTTCGGAAACTCACCCCTGATTGGCATTTGTGTTCAAATGACTGGAGCTGCTTAAGTAAACACCACTTGGAGGCATTCAAGTGCAAAACAGTTGAGATGATGCCTATTTCACTTTCATTCAATGAAGAAGACGATGCTTTTTATCATTGGTGTCTGAACACAAAGAACTGTATGATAAACACAACAGCAACTACAGTAATGTCATTAGGAGTGGAGAGTAGCAAATAGAATTCAGAATTTCAGTTCACTTTTCTTTCCTGACTTGCAAGTTCATTAAGTGCCATATAACATCAGGGGGTGACTTTGCACGTTCACTCTGTTCAACGCAGATGAAAATCGGCTGGATTTGAATGCAGAGAAACATCTCAAAAATGCTGACAACAAACCTAAGTGAAAAGCGCCCCAGTGTGTGTACGAGCTTTAAAGGTTAAAATAGCTGTCCATACAAATTGCTGGAGGTTGTTTTTTGCTGATTTGCTCATGTGCTGAGGTTAGTGGTGCGTGTGCAGAAAAGTGCTGTGCTGGTCCAGGTGTGGATGCAGTGCAGTGCTCTTGTGGAATTGTGCCAGTGAGCAAGCAGGCATCAGGCACTGGTCTCTGTAAATGCAGAGGAAAAACACCCATTTGAGGCTGCATGAGTCATATGGCTCACTGTCTTCTGCATCTGGGATGCTTACAAGCAACCGGCTTGATTGAAGTTAGCTGCCAGAGATCAGTCCATAAGTCCACAAGGACCACGTCAGTGCTGATCTGGCACTGGGTGACTCGCCACACACCACAATGATTGCTCTGGACTGAATCAGTTGAAACTAACCAAAATGCATTCATTTGACATCATCATCACGCATTGTCCAGATGTGTTATTAAACATATTTCTTAAACTGCTTTTTGATTGGTCAGATATAACATATTCATACAGAACTCCTGAAAGTAAACATAGAGAGGGCAAAAAGTCATGACGCTTGTTAGTATGGAGAGATATATGGGCTGGCTGATTGTATCTCACTGTATAGGTCACGTTATAATATATAGTTTGTATACATCACTTCTATGTAAACTATACATTTCAAGAATGAAGCATGGATTCTGAAGCAATGTAAACAAATACTTGCTCTTGTCCCATAATAGAACAGCCTACTATGACAGCGTCTACTACGACAGAGTCCAAAGATTTGCTAAGATTGCATTTGCAGTTGTCTCTGTTTGTTTGAAATTGCACCGAGACCACTTCTTTAACCAGATCTGGGTACACTTGTTTGGTCTGCTTTTGCTGCTAATTCAGTTGCTAGATTCATATCAGCTGAAACAAAGCAGTTTAGTTGCTAGGATAGTTTAAGATGAGAAAAAAGTTCAGAAAATTGTGTATTTTTTTTAACTGTGCTGTTTATTTCTCAGGGAAAGAAGCCATCAATGCATGGTGAAAGACTGAATCAGAAGAAGGAAACTGGAAGGAATGATGAAATAAAGCAATTGTTTCATAGACTTCAACTTAACATTGATAAAATTGATACCGGTAAACTAAGAGCTGAAGATGTTCTTCAACTAACTACACATTCATCAGTGTCATTAGAGTCTTGTGCTGAGGAGGAGCTGATACATGTTTTCCTACAAAAACTACTGATGATGAACTATAGGTCGAGATACATTAAAACTAATGAAGCTGAAGAGCAGGATGATGGACAACAAAGTAATTTTGACTCATCTGAAGATGAGAGTGATGTTGATTTTTTTGAAGAAAGTCTCTGTATTCCTGAAAAGACAAACACACAAGATCCTGTTCATCCAATGGATGTTCAGATGGCTGTGTTTCATTGTGCTGATAGTTTCTTGAAGCAGCTGATGGTCACTAAACTGTCTCAGTGTCAGTATGCTCTGCCCCTGCTTGTTCCTGATCCATTCACACAAGAGATTGAGTTTCCTCTGTGGACATTCAGACAAATCAACAAGAACTGGAAGATAAAAGAAGATGACAAAGATGCCAACAAGGAAATCATCAGTACAATTCAGCCAGTCTGGAAGGCAGAAACACCAATGGTGTTTTTCTTCAGGTTTGGCCCAGTGTCTTCATCCAAATCTCAGCTAATGAACAATCTGATCAATGAGAAACACAACACATTCTTCCACAGAAACTGCTCAGGAAGCATAAAAAACAGATTACTGATGGATGGAGTGGTGGAGATCGCCTGGTACTGTCCTTCTGGGAAAGGCACTGATAAATTTACTCAGTGTGTTGCCTTCTGTAACCTTCATGGAGATGCAGGAGACCATGAGAAGCAGATGCAGATCCTCAGTGAAATGGCCTCAGTCAATGTTATTATTCTACCACAGCTTGACAAGAATAACAAGAGTGCCTCGATGATTCAGTCACTGTTGAATGACAAAAAGCCACTAATTTGTCTTTTAACTGAGAACGAATGTGGTTTAACTGAGGCAAAGAAAGGAAAATCTAAAATTGGATTAAAAGATAGAAATCGGTCAGATGTATCTGAAGAACTTGTTAAAGCTATAAATAAAGGTCTCTCCTTTGCATCGTCAGAATCGCAGTCTGTTTTCAGGCTTGAAGATGTTTCCAGATATTCAGGAATCAGCATAGATGAGGAACATGATGTTGAATGTAAAAGAGGAAAAGAAGCAGCCCAGCACTTGATGAGTTTACTTACAGGAAGAAATCTGACCAGAATTAAAGAACTATTTCTGCCCTGTCAGGGGAAACTGTGGCATCAGTGGTGTCAGAAGAACAAAGAACTACATCGATCTAGGGGAAATGAAATCGACATGAAAATAAAACAAAATGAAATGAAGAAAATCCGTGAGGAGCAGCATGAGTTGAAAACTGGGGATTTAATGAAGTTTTTTCTTGAAGAAATGTATTCCGAACTTTCAAATGACAAGATGTTTTTTCTCAAATGGCTTACTATCCTCCTGGATGAATATACCTCAGCTGACCTTTCTGCTCTACATTACGAGTATGATAAAATATGGACAAAAGCCAGAGCTGAGCAACATACAACAGCTGAACATGCAGAACTTCTAAAGATATCAAAAGAACTTCAAGCTGCCACCTTTGGCTTGGAGCACATCCTGAGGGAGATTGGTCAGATCTATGAATCATGTAAAGCAGAGAACAAGAACAAGCCAGGTTTGCCGTGTAGTTTTACTTCTCTTCCAGGTCTTGCAGCAGACATGATGATCTCTGGATTTCCTCTGGAGCTGATGGATGGAGATGCTGCTCATGTTCCTGTGGTCTGGGTTACTGCTGTTCTTCATGAACTCATCCAGAAACTGGGAGACCAGAGAGTCTTTGTGTTGTCAGTTTTAGGGATTCAGAGCTCAGGGAAATCAACTATGCTGAACGCCATGTTTGGACTGCAGTTTGCCGTCAGTGCTGGCAGATGCACCAGAGGAGCTTTCATGCAACTGATCCGAGTTTCAGAGGAAATGAAGATGAAAGAACAGCTGAAGTTTGACTATATTCTGGTTGTTGATACTGAAGGGCTTCGTGCTCTAGAACTGGCTGGAAGATCAACACGACATCAGGACAATGAATTGGCCACATTTGTTGTCGGTCTTGGTAATCTGACATTGATCAACATCTTTGGAGAAAACCCTTCAGAGCTGCAGGACGTTCTTCAAATTGTTGTTCAAGCCTTCATGAGGATGAAGAAGGTCAAACTGAATCCCAGTTGCATGTTTGTTCATCAGAACGTTTCAGAAATTTCAGCCAGAGAGAGAAGCATGGAGGGAAGAAGACGACTTCAGGAAACTCTGGATGAAATGACAAAACTTGCTGCTAAAGATGAAGTCTCTGATGCCAAATCTTTCAATGACATCATTAATTTTGATATTCAGGAAGATGTGAAGTATTTTGCACAGCTCTGGGAGGGCAGTCCACCAATGGCACCACCAAACCCATCATACTGTGAAAACATCCAAGAGCTAAAGCAAGCATTTTTTGGCCATGCCTCAAAATCAGATGGCTTAGAGCTGATGCACCTTAAAAAACGTGTTTATGACCTCTGGGAGGCTTTACTGAATGAACGATTTGTTTTCAGCTTCAGAAATTCTCTGGAAATCGCAACATACCGAAAGCTTGAGACCGAATACAGCAAATGGTCGTGGAGTCTTCGCAAAACCATGCTGGATGTAGAAAACAAACTTCACAATAAAATAGAAAATGAAGCACTTCATGAGGTTTCACAAACAGATCTTCATGGAAAATTAAAAGTGAAAAGTGGAGAAGTAGAACAAACAATGTCAGAATTCTTTGAAAATGACGAAGATAAAGAAATACTGATACAGTGGAAAGCATCGTTTGACATCAAAATCAAAGAGCTTCAGGAAAACATTGTAAGGGAAACAGCAAGAAAATTAAATGAGATTCTTCAACAGCGAGACGTGAAGAAAAAGATTGATGAACAGAAGACACTTCACGAAAACACTCTCTTTGAAAACAGCAAAGAACTTGCAGTAAAACTCAAAGACAAAGCAAATGATGAAACAATCCTCAAAAGAGAGTTTGATTCCTTTTGGGAAAAGTGTGTTAAGGAGATTACCAAACAAGCTCCTCAAATCCAAAACATTGACATAGTAAATGACATGAAACAACTCCTTAGTAACTATGAAAGTGTTTCTGTGAACGACTGGAGAAACAGAGATATTTTCTCTGTGCAAAGCTATTCAGATTATGTACAGTTAAAAAGACCTGGTGGAACTACAGAATCAGCTAAATTGAGGAGTGAGGCTGAAGCCCAAATTAGAGTCTTTGTCGATGACATTGTTCATCAAGCAGATTTAAAAATAATGTCATATAACATTGCAAAAATGGGCTACAACAAAACCTACATTCAAGAGCTCGCCGATTATATCAAGGCTAGAACAGTAGATTATGAGCAAGATTGCAGGGAATTTGTGTTCCAGAAAGAGTTTTACTTGGATTTGGTCATGTCTATCTGTGAGAGAGAAAACAAGTTTATCACAGACCAACACAAAAAGTTCAGGGAAGCCAATGATCCTGTTTTTTACTTCGAAAAGAAGCGTGAAATTTACTACAGTATTTTCCAGAAATACTGTCAGGGTGCGACATCAGCTGCCATTTTTGGTGAGATCATCTGTCAGAAACTGAAAGAGCCCATTCAAAAATGTGTCTACAAAGACACGGCCAGAGATTTGGCCAATGAAATTCAAACAGACTGTGAGTCCCTGAATGGAAACCGATCTAAACTTGAGAAACACATTCTCAAAGCCCTGGCAGAAGAGGAAGATTTTGACAAATACAAAAACTACATTAACAATCCCAGAGACCATTTTAAGAGTTTCATCAGTGATGAAGTCAATCAGTACATCACTGATAACTTTAGAGTAAGTGTTCGTCCCAAGATGAAGCAGAACATTGAACACCTCAAGAAAAAGATAACAGAGGCAGCTCATAGAGCGACTACACAAGTCAACAAGACCAGTGGAGATGTTCCAAAGTGGTTGGATGTTTTTACAGAGCAGCTCTCGGATATGCTTATATTCTCTGTAAAGGACTTCAGTGGAGTGAGTCATGATGGTGTTGATGATCTCAACCTCTTAGAAGATGTAATAAGCAAATTACTTGATTCATTATCAAATGAAATACAGCATAAGTTTACCACAGAGATGTTTCTAGAAAACCTGGAACCCAATGACACACCAGATCAGGTTCTGACTGATCATCTCTGTCAATGCTGTTGGGTTCAGTGCCCTTTCTGTGGTGCCACCTGCACCAACACAATAGAAAACCATACTGGAGATCACAGTGTTCCACTCCATCGAGTGAACGGACTCATGGGATGCTGTTATGATGAAACGGAGCAGCTCAGTACAGATTTTTGCACAACCTTAGTAAAATCTTTTAAAAAGTTCTACACGGATCAATGGTTTTCATGCAAAGAATACAGAAGAGCAGGAGGTGTTTATGCAGAATGGAGCATTACACCTGACTGCTCTGATCTGCCATACTGGAAGTGGTTTGTCTGCAGATTTCGAACTGATCTGCAAAATTACTTTGGGAAAACATTCCACAGGTGGGATCAGATTTCAGAAGGATGGACTGAATTCACAAAAGAGCAAGCAGTCAATAGTTTGGATAAATACATATGATGACAGAATCAGACATCAAGGTTTCCTTTCTAGTACACTCTTTTTTTATCCATTTGTTGTACAGCTTTA
Organism: Danio kyathit; assembly: GCA_903798195.1. Taxonomy (NCBI): domain Eukaryota; kingdom Metazoa; phylum Chordata; class Actinopteri; order Cypriniformes; family Danionidae; genus Danio; species Danio kyathit. The sequence continues at coordinate 35,839,996 of LR812540.1, forward strand.
CACAAATAATTGAATCACATTTTCCAAAACTTTCTGAAAACTAACAGTTCATTTGGGTTAAATTACATAAACATTAATCATTAATATACAGTTTTAAATACTAATTACAAAGATTAAACTCTAAATTGTAATGTCTGTTAATAACATTTTAAAAACCGTGTGGAAATCAGAGTATGCAAATTAACTTCAAGAAATTGATGAATATGTAAATACACTGAATATGACATGACAAGTCTCAATAAACTCAAAATGAATGATTTAATGTTTATGTTTTTTCTATCTTAACAAAGTACATTCAAGGTGTCATTTTAGCTAATGTTTGCAGCCAATCTCAATGAGATTTTACTGCAATCTTTAAAATTCTTTTAACGCAGTTGCAGTTTTAAAAACCACTGAATTTCTCTCTTGAGCTTTTTTGTAATTATTACCACAGAATGCATAAAAGGAATTACCAACTTTCAAATGCTAATGCTTCACAAGTTAGGATGTTATGTGTTTACATTCCATTGTGTACAAAAAGGTCCTCAACTTTTTTTACTAAAATGCCAACCTTCTTCTCCAGTCAATTTTACAAGGCCCCGTTTGCCTGAAAATTCTAAATACATTTTACCAGCAGAGAAAAGTGTTTACCCTTACATTCAAGGCATCCATCTCCACAATAAGCTGCCCAAACTCTGGGAAAGACTAATAGGAAACAGAAGCAAAGCAGGTCTTGAGTCTCTCAAAGGCAGTCTGAGTCTGAGAATGCCACTGAAAGGGAGTCCTAGTGGTGATATGAGCCATCAAGGGTGCAGCAATTTAACAATAGTGTTCCTAGAAAGAATATGATAATATTTAAAAAATCATCACCGTATACAGAGACAAAATTGTTTAGCATATTTATCAGCACATCATTGACCACACCCTAGAAGACAGCCGGGGCATTCATCAGCCGATAAGGCATGACCCAGTACTCAATGTGGCCAGCGAGAAGGCTGTCTTTCACTTATCGCCCTCTAGGATGCAGACCAGGGTGGTAAGCATTGCAGTGATCCAACTTTGTGAAGAATCCTGCTCCCTGCAACATCTTAAAGGAGGAAGACATAAAGGGAAGGGGGTACCTGTTTTTAATGATAATACCATTCATTCATTTTTCTTTTACAAAAAGAAAAATCTGCCCCTGCTTGAGCAGAAGAGGGTCAGATGAGGCCCGCTAATGTACGTGTCCAAGGCTACATGCTCAAGACTTGAGACAGAGCATACCCTGCACCAGGGGCGGACTGGCCATCGGGAGCACCGGGACATTTCCTGGTGGCCTGACGGCCAATCTGGCCTGCCGCCGTGCGGTCGATTACCTCACCTCGACATGCGATAGGCTGCTTGCAGCTTGAGGGACACCTCAAACCACGAATCAGGCGATCGCGATCACCATAAGGTCCAATCATTTCAGCAACGTACTGCCTGATTAGCTATTTGCATAGAACTTGTTATTTGAGATACAACTTCGAGTCAGTTGTGCAAAAACATGGAACATAAACGGAAAGGAGGAGCAGAGAGGGAGCGCATGAAAAGAAGAAAAGCCCTGGCCATAGAAGCAGAAAAATGCTGCAAAATCACAACTATGTTCGCGACCAAGGGAGCAGGTTGGTCAAAATACAGCACATTAACAGTACATAATCATTTGGCAGGCGAGCGTTTTCATCTAAATTGACTTACAGTAGATACAAATAAATAAATAAAACATATATAATTAGCAAATGAGCAACAATATGTCTCGTTTAGGCTAATCCAGTAGGTTACAGCATGTTTTTTTTTTTTTTATATATAGGCATAGTCTATAAATTAAATAAAAAAAATAATAGGTCAAGTAAAAGTAAATAGAACTGAAAGTGTTGCATCATGTCTTAGTGGGTCAAGGTTTTTATACAACAAACAAGCAAACCAAAAATTTAATATATGGAATATAAGTAGAATGGTGTGTGTGTGCAGAAAAAGCATTGTAAAAGTTTTTACAATATATAACTGTATGTATATATATATATATATATATATATATATATATATATATATATATATATCTCTAATATATATATATTTATATATATATATATAGTTTTATATATGTGTGTATATGTGTGTGTTTGTGTGTAAATATAAAAAAATGATATATTTAAAATATATATATATATATAATAAGAAGAATAACTATTATTGTTATAATAACAAGTTTTTAATTCTTTTTATTAGCTTTATAGAAAATGAAAAATTAGCACACTGTTTTAGAGCATTTTGTAGTGCCAATTTTATCTTCCTTTGCCTTAGTCCCTTATTTATCAAGGGTTGCCACAACAGAATGAACCACCAACTACTCTGGCATGTTTTACGCAGCGGATGCTGCGGACTCTTGCATTCACACACGCACTTACAGACAATTTAGTTAATCTAATTTGTCGTGTCAATTTTTACTTTAATTTTTTTGGAAGATGAGGAAGGAAGTAACAGCAGCACAACTGCTGCAAAAGCTTCGGCTGTTCAACTAGAGGTGGTGGACAGTTCAGCATTTGAGTCAGAGCAGGAGCCTACAGGTAAATTCTAAGCCAAGTGAAACTAAATTTACATTATGTGTTTTTAGGATGTATCGTGGGAACATACATTTAAAGGCACATTTACAATATTAGCAGTCAGAGAATTACATGAAAAAGGTAGCGTAGGTAGCAGTGACAATAGCAGCAGAGGTGGCCTGAGATTGAAAAAATTTCCCGGCCTGAATTATTGTCCCAGTCCGCCTCTGCCCTGCACCAAGGAGGAGAGGTTCCTGGGAGGAGATTGATTGCACAATCATAAAGTACTTGCAAAGGGAGAGATATGACCCAGAACTTGCTTAAGGCCAGACAAAGATCATGGTAGGTCACTGGAACACCAGAGAGATCAGCCTCCTCCTTCTGAGGAATAGAAATCACAGAGCCGGAGACAAGGCAGCACCCAAACATTATTTAAGTCAAAAAGGACTCCAGGACAGGACAGAATTTTTACCAAAAGTTAGGAAACCAAATAATGCACTCAGCAGAGTAAAGGAAAATAAAATATTTGCAGACTTGCTGCTACAAAAGTCAGAAAAGACAGAAATTCAGTAGATAGAGGCTGAAGGGATTGGCTGATAAATTTAAAGAATAGGCCACCAGACTGGCTGGCAGATTAGAGGCAGCTTGGAGAACCCAAAAACAGTCTGAAACAGGCCAGGGCCAAAGGACTTCAAGATCTCATAGAGGCGAAGATCAGGCAGACTTAGCCAGGCAGGAAACAGACAGGTGCAAATGGAAGTATCTGAGAGGAAGCCTCTTTATTAAACTCAATAATTTTAACACAATGATGCTGGAAAATACACCTGCTACAACAAGCCATCGAAATAGAGCTGATCATCAAGGGTGTGTGAACATGCTTAACATGTTTTTCATTTTAAAAAATGTGCAAAATATGATATTGTTCTGAAAATCTGAATTCTGCTGTGTTTAAATGATAAAGAATGTTGTAACAATGTTGCTATTTTTATATTTCCACAATCAACAGCAGACAAATAAAACATATCAGTTGATGAAGGAAACCAACAAGAAGTAAAGGGTCCAGATGTGGTGACTTTGTACTGGGTGTGCATAGTAGCAGCTGTAGCAGTTATACTGATAATCGCCATGACCGAAAATACCATGATTATTAGATATGAAGAGTTCAGATGGCAAGTTCATACGGCCCATTGTTGCATCTGAACTACATCCCCAAATCAGAAATAGTTGGGACAGTATGGAAGTATTGATTTCTAATGTTTTTTTGACTTGTATTTTATTGCAGACAATACAATAAACATTATTTAATGTGTTTCCTTTCCCAGAGATGGGTTGCGGCTGGAAGGGCATCCGCTGGGTAAAAATGTGCTGGATAAGTTGGCGGTTCATTTCGCTGTGGCGACCCCGGATTAATAAAGGGACTAAGCCGACACGAAAATGAATGAATGAATGAATGAATAATGTGTTTCCTTGTGATTTTTATTTATTTATTGTTTCAAAATAAACATGTATTCCAGTTTGGTTCTTGCAATAGATTTAGAAAAAGTTGGTACAATAAAGAATTTATCACTTTGTAATGTTGCCATTCCTTTCCACAAAGCTTAACAGACGTTTAGAGACTGAAGACACCAAGTGATAAAGTATTTCAGGTGTAATTTGATCCCATTCTTTCTGCAAACAAGTCTTAAGGTAGGCAACAGTAGAGGGTTTTCGTTGTCGCATTTTAGTCTTCAAAATGCACCACACATTCTCTATTGGAGACAGGATAATAAAATACTTGCAGACTTACTGCTGCAAATGTCAGAAAAGACAGAAATCCAGCAGATAGATGCTGAAGGGATTGGCTGATAAATTGAAAGAATAGGCCGCTAGACTGACTGGCAGATTAGAGGCAGCTTCACTGCAAAAACTGCTTTTCTTACTTAGATTTTTTGTCTTGTTTCTAGTCCAAATATCTAAAAATTCTTATATCAAGAAGCATTTTCTAGGCAAACAAAATATATTGTCGTGTTTTCAGAAATAATATGCCAAAATTAAGTGAGTTTTTCCTTAAAACAAGCTAAATAATCTGCTAATGGGGTAAGCAAAATAAACTTGTTTTTCCTTTTGACATACGATTATTTTGGTTACCCCATTGGCAGATTAGTTTTGCTTGTTTTAAGGAAAAACTCACTTAATTTTGGCACATTATTTCTGAAAACAAGACAATATGTTTTGCTTGTTTAGAAAATGCTTCTTGATTTAAAAATGTTTAGATATTTGGACTAGAAACAAGACAAAACATCTAAGTAAGAAAATCGTTTTTTGCAGTGTTGGAGGGGAACCCAAAAACAGGCCAGGGGCAAAGGACTTCAGGATCTCATAGAGGCAAAGACCAGGCAGACCAAGCCAGGCAGGAGACAGACAGTTGCAAATGGAAGTATCTGAGCAGAGGAAACCAAGGGCACTGACATAACCCCATACCATGACAGATTCTGGCTTTTGGACTTGTTGCTGGTAATAGTCTGGATGATCCTTTCTTCTTTTGTCTAGAGCAAATAATAAATAATGACAAAAAATAAATAAATCTGTGAATGCGTGTCCTAATTTATCATTAGTGTCATCTAAGTTGATGTTGAAATCTCCTACAATTAGTATTTTCACAGATTTTACTGTATAAGAAAACTTTTAGAAAATTGACATGGGGTTCTGGGGTCCTATACATGGTGATTAAAGAGAGAGATGACAGTTTTTTCTGTATATCTGAAAAGCACCAATACTTGTTATTGTTCTGTGATCTGTTTTTCTGACTAACATTAAGAACATCAATAAGACTGATGCAACTCCACCGCCACTACCAGTCCGAAAGAATGGCCAACTAAATAAAACTAAAATAGTAATTTTAAACTAAAATAGTCATTTTGTTTAAGCCAGGTTTCAGTAAGACGGTGCATTAAAGTGATTGTCTGTTATTATTTCATGTATGATAAGTGCTTTAGGTGCAAGTGACCTGATGCTTGGAATATTACGCTTTAAAAAATGTCTATTTTCACTTATTTGCTGTTTATCTAGTTTAATCCTTATTAGATTACTTCTTGATCTAATAATACGAGGAACAGACACAGTTTCTATGGGGGGGAGACAGATATTTGCGCTAGAGATATCTTTACTGCGCTATTCATTTAGCCCAGGGGTCACCAATCTCGTTTCTGTAGGTCCGGTGCCCTGCGGTGTTTACCTCCAACTTGCCTCAACACACCTGGCTGGGTGTTTCAAGTATACATAGTAAGACCTTGATTAGCTTGTTCAGGTGTGTTTGATTAGGGTTGGAGCTAAAATCTGCAGGACACCAGACCTCCAGGTACAAGTTTGGTGATCCATGATTTAGCCTAACAAATGTAACGCTGAGAACATCACTACATGGGTCTTCAGGATTTTTCCTCTTGCTCACTCTTGTCTCCACAATTTCCGAAGTAATTTTTCCTCATTACCAGACATCACGTCATTATTATGGATATGCAGGAGACTCCCGGAGACACAAGATAGGGGTGATCTTTACACTCACGTCACAGCAGCTAAAAACACAACACTGAATTCAACAAAGAGGTCAATATGAGAGTCTTGCCACATCTGTAGATATCTTTTAGCTGCTGTTACATGAGTGCAGTGATTTCCCAAGCCACAGACATTAGCCAGGTTAGCGTGTATCAGTATAGCAGTGACGTGCTGTGAGGTTTGTGGCTGGTGAGGCACGACTCTTTCAGGGTCATATGCACCCAAAATAGTTGCCAACTACCGATTGTGTTTCACATCAGCAATCTTTCTATACACATAGCAGGTACATATTGGACCAAGGAAGAATGTAAAATGTATAGTGATTCAATATGCCTACCAAAAACACCAAAGTGGACGCTACAGACACATACACGCACAGAATTTGCACACTGGTCTTACCTTTACTTGTAAGTTAAGTCTTGAATTACTTTGAAATGATCGAGTTATCTTCTGTCCCATCCTTTGAAGCAAGTCCTTTAGCTCCGGAATTGGTCGTCTATTATTTATTCACATTTTGATTAAAAGTTCAATTTTGAGAAATGTTTGAGCTGAGATATTAACGTTATATCTGCAATTTTTGCAGTCAGTCAAAGCAAAACATAAAATAACGGACTCCTATTGAACTTTATTGCGTAGAAGAAGAGCAACCACTAAACAAGCTCACATGCTCCCTCTTCATTGCGGCAGAGCTACCGCCTGCCTCACCTCATGTCTTTTCAGTGCGGCTTTGTCAGATCCTAACACTAAATAAGTGATAGACATACATGAAATACTTTACCTATTTTATGCAAAGTGAGGACATATAAAAAAAATATCTACAATGTATAAAAACATTTAATAAAGCATTACATTGGTAGCATGCACTGAGCAAAAGGCACACGCTAAACCCAGTGTGCAGGGGATTGCGCAATCTGACGTGAGGCACAGCTTGGTGCTGCCTCACCTCGCTTCCTACGCTGTAATTGAACTGGAGATATGCAAAATACAGCAGTTTAAATTATAAAAGGATTTAAATCATTTGAATCATACAGAAATTGCATTTATAGCACAGATCAGTGAACAAATATTTATTTTTCCATAAGTATACTGTACATCCCCTGACTGCACGTCCCTGCAGTTTAGTCATGAATTGTCTGATATCGATCTCTGGCCAAAGAGGCATTTCTAGTTGTTAGCCAAATTACATGCTAGAATAAATCTCAAAATGAAGACACACTGGTTTAAGAAATAAAATGATAAATATGTAGAAGATCTCAACAAAGACATTTATTCAGCATAGCAGTCTCAATGTACATGGCAGTATCCTGGATTTAGTCAAAAATGAATCTTGAATATTCTTATACTCTAATTTTTCATACAGTTTTAGTCCCCACAAGCTCATCTTTGATGATACCAGCCCAAACCAGTACTCCACCTTGCTGGCGTCTGAGTCGGACTGGAGCTCTCTGCCCTTTACCAATCCAGCCACGGGCCCATCAAGACTCACTCTCATTTCATCAGTCCATAAAACCTTAGAAAAATCAGTCTTGAGATATTTCTTGGCCCAGTCTTGACGTTTCAGCTTGTGTGTCTTGTTCAGTGGTGGTCGTTTTTTAGCCTTTCTTACCTTGGCCATGTCTTTGAGTATTGCACACCTTTTGCTTTTTTTTGCTTACTCCAGTGATGTTGTAGCTCTGAACTATGGCAAAACTGGTGGCAAGTGGCATCTTGGCAGCTGTACGCTTGACTTTTCTCAGTTCATGGGCAGTTATTTTGCGCCTTGGTTTTTCCACACGCTTCTTGCGACCCTGTTGACTATTTTGAATGAAACGCTTGATTGTTCGATGATCACACTTCAGAAGCTTGGCAATTTTAAGAGTGCTGCATCCCTCTGCAAGATATCTCACTATTTTTGACTTTTCGGAGCCTGTCAAGTCCTTCTTTTGACCCATTTTGCCAAAGGAAAGGAAGTTGTCTAATAATTATGCACACCTGATATAGGATGTTGATGTCATTAGACCACACCCCTTCTCATTACATTTTTTTTTTTTTTTAATCATATGTATTTTCATTAATGATTACAGGTTAACAGACAATAAAAGGATTGTTCACCCAAAATTGAAAATTCTGCTATCATTTACTCGCCCTTTTCTTGTTCCAAACCTGTTTGAGATTCTTCTGTTAAACACAATGAAATTTTGAAAAATGTTGGAAACCTGAAACCATTGACTTTCAAAGTATTTGTGTGTTTTTTTTTTTTTTCTTGTTGTTTTTTTTTGTTATGGAAGTCAATAGTAACAGGTTTGTAACATATTTCAGAATGTGTGTGTGTGTTCAACAGAAAAGGGAAACTCATACAGGTTTGGAATCACTTGGGGAGAGTAAATGGTGAAGAAAATCATTTTTGGGTGAACTATTGCTGTAATTTCTATTTAATCATCATTTTTAGTAGGAAACGTGTCATAATGCCCTTAAATCCCTATTTCAACACACATTGATTAAAAATATATATACTTATATGGAATGAAAACAAACTCAGTTTTAGACACTTATTACTGTGGTCTATGACTTAGAGATGTACACATAACTCATTTTCATCTTTCAGTCAACATATTCATCCAAACTGGCAATAGCTTGCTCCTTTGTGTATTGACTCCAATCATCTGAAATCACATTCCACTTGTCAAATTTCATTTCAAAGTAATTTTCCAGCTCCGTCTGGAATCTCCAGACAAACCACTTCCAGTATGGCAGCTCAGAGAAGTCAGGAGTAATGCTCCACTCGGCGTAAACATGTCCTGCTGTTCTGTAGTCTCGACATGGAAACCACTGACCTGTATAAAACAGGTTGCTGGTTCTTACTAAAGTTGTGCAAAAATCTGCACCGAGACACTTTGATTCATCATAACAGCTACCCTTGAGTCCATCCACTCGGTGGAAAGGAACACTGTGATCTCCAGCATGGTTTTCTATTGTGTTGGTGCAGGTGGCACCACAGAACGGGCACTGAACCCAACAGCACTGACAGAGATGATCACTCAAAACCTGATCTGGTCTGTCCTCATGCTCCAAGTTTTCTGGAAATACCTTTGTACTAAGTTTACATTGTATTTCACATGCTACTGAACCAAGTTCTGCTCTTATCACATCTTCCAGGAGGTTAAAGTCATCAACACCATCATGACTCATTCCACTGAAGTTCTTTACAGAGAATATAAGCACATCGGAGAGCTGCTTTGTGAAGTCGTCCAGCCACTTCTGAACATCTTTGGTTGTGTTGTCTGATGTAGTCGCTCTATGAGCTGCTTCTATGATCTTCTGCTTCAGGAGTTCAATGTTCTGCTTCATCTTGGGACGAACACTCACTTCAAACTTATCAGTGATGTACTTATTGACTTCATCTCTGATGAAACTCTCAAAGTGTTCTCTGGGTGAGAAAATGTATTTAATATACTTGTCAAAATCTTCCTGTTCTGCCAGGGCTTTGAGAATGTGTTTCTCAATTTTAGATCGGTTTCCATTCAATGATTCACAGTCTGTCTGAATTTCATTGGCCAAATCTCTGGCAGTGTCTTTGTAGACACATTTTTGAATGGGCTCTTTCAGTTTCTGACAGATAATCTGACCAAAAATGGCAGCTGATGTCGCACCCTGACAGTATTTCTGGAAAATCCTATAGTACTCTTTGCTTTTCTTTTCAAAGTAAAAAACTGGATCATTGGCTTCCCTGAACTTTCTGTGTTGGTCTTTGATTAACTTGTTTTCTCTCTCACAGATAGACATGACCAAATCCAAGTAAAATTCCTTCTTGAACACACAATTCCTTGAACGTTGCTCATAATCTACTGTTCTAGCCTTAATATAATCTACAAGCTCTTGAATGTAGATTTTGTTGTAGCCCATCTTTTCAATGTTATATGCCATGATTATTTTATCTGCTTGATGAGCAATGTCATTTATCAAGGCTCTAATTTGGGTTTCAGCCTCAAACTTCAGTTTAACTGATCCGAAGGCATGTCCTGTAGTTCCACCAGATTTTTTTATTTGTATGTAATCTGAATACCTTGGCACATAGAAAATATCTCTGTTTTTCCAGTCATTCACACAAACTCTTTTGTAGTTACTAAGGAATTGTTTCATGTCATTTAATACATTAATGTTTTTGATACGTGGAGTTTCTGCAGTAATTTGCTTAACACACTGTTTCCAAAAGGAATCAAACTCTCTTTTGAGGATTGTTTCATCATTTGCTTTGTCTTTGAGTTTTACTGCAAGTTCTTTGCTCTTTTCAAAGAGAGTGTTTTCGTGATGTGTCCTCTGTGCATCAATCCTTTTCTTCACATCTCGCTGTTGAAGAATCTCATTTAATTTTCTTGCTGTTTCCCTCACAATGTTTTCCTGAAGCTCTTTGATTTTGATGTCAAACGATGCTTTCCACTGTATCAGAATATCTTTATTTTTGTCCTTATCAAAAAAATCTGACATTAACCTTTCAACTTCTGTGATTTTCACACTTAGTTCATCATGAAGATGACTTTCTGAAACCTCATGAAGTGCTTCATTTTCTATTTTATTGTGAAGTTTGTTTTCTACATCCAGCATGGTTTTGCGAAGACTCCAGGACCATTTGCTGTATTCTGTCTCAAGTTTTCGGTATGTTGCAATTTCCAGAGAATTTCTGAAGCTGAAAACAAATCGTTCATTCAGTAAAGCCTCCCACAGATTAATAACATGTTTTTTTAGGTGCATCAGCTCTAAGCCATCTGATTTTGAAGCATGGCCAAAAAATGCTTGCTTTAGCTCTTGGATGTTTTCACAGTAAGATGGGTTTGGTGGTGCCATTGGTGGACTGCCCTCCCAGAGCTGTGCAAAATACTTCACATCTTTCTGAATATCAAAATTAATGATGTCATTGAAACATTCTGCATCACAGACCTCATCTTTAGCAGCAAGTTTTGTCATTTCATCCAGAGTCTTCTGAAGTCGTCTTCTTCCCTCCATGGTTTTCTCCCCAGCTGTGACTGCAGAAACGTTCTGATGTACAAACATGCAACTGGGATTCAGTTTGACCTTCTTCATCCTCATGAAGGCTTGAACAACAATCTGAAGAATTTCCTGCAGCTCTGATGGGTTTTCTCCAAAGATGTTGATCAATGTCAGATTACCAAGACCGACAACAAATGTGGCCAATTCATTGTCCTGATGTCGTGTTGATCTTTCAGCCAATTCTAGAGCACGAAGCCCTTCAGTATCAACAACCAGAATATAGCCAAACTTCAGCTGTTCCTTCGTCTTCATTTCCTCTGAAACTCGGATCAGTTGCATGAAAGCTCCTCTGGTGCATCTGCCAGCACTGACGGCAAACTGCAGTCCAAACATGGCGTTCAGCATAGTTGATTTCCCTGAGCTCTGAATCCCTAAAACTGACAACACAAAGACTCTCTGGTCTCCCAGTTTCTGGATCAGTTCATGAAGAACAGCAGTAACCCAGACCACAGGAACATGAGCAGCATCTCCATCCATCAGCTCCAGAGGAAATCCAGAGATCATCATGTCTGCAGCAAGACCTGGAAGAGAAGAAAAACTACACGGCAAACCTGGCTTGTCTTTGTTCTCTGATATACACGATTCATAGATCTGACCAATCTCCCTCAGGATGTGCTCCAAGCCAAAGGTGGCAGCTTGAAGTTCATCTGATATCCTATCAAGTTCTGCATGTTCATCTCTAAAATTAGTTGTCATATGCTGCTCAGTAATGTCATTTTTTTCTTTCATTTTTAGGATTTTTGACCATTTTTCATCATACTTGCAATGTAGTGCTGAAAGGTCAGCTGAGGTATATTCATCCAGTAGAACTGCGAGCCATTTCAGAAAAAACATCTTCTCATTTGGACGTTTTGAACCCATTTCTCTAAAAAACAACTTCATGAACGCACCGGTGTCCAATGCATACTGCTTTTCACGAATTTTCTTCATTTCTTGTTTCTGTTTAATGTCCACATCCAACTCGTGAGATCGATGTAGTTCTTTGTTCTTCTGACACCACTGATGCCACAGTTTCCCCTGACAGGGCAGAAATGATTCTTTGATTTCTGTCAGATTGTTTCCCGTCAGTAAGTCCATCATCTGCTGGGCTGCCTTTTTTCCTCTTCTACAGTCACCATCATGTTCCTCGTCTACTCTGATTTCTGAATATTTGGAAACATCTTCAAGCCTACAAACTGAAGATGATTTTGGAGATGATAAAGAAAGACATTTATTTATAGTTTGTATAAGTTCTTCAGAGACACCTGACTGATTTCTGTCTTTTAAGCCAATTTTATATTTCGTTTTTCGTGTCTCAGTTACTCCCTGTTTATCCTCAGCAAAAAGACAAATTAGTGGTGTTGTGTCCTTGTAAAGGTTTTGAATCAGTGTGGCACTTCTGTCATTCTTGTCAAGTCTAGGTAGAATAACTATATTGACTGAGGACATTTTAGTGAGAATCTGCATCTGCTTCTCATGGTCTCCTGCATCTCCATGAAGGTTACAAAAGGCAACACATTGAGTAAATTTATCAGTGTCTTTCCCAGAAGGACAGTACCAGGCAATCTCCACTACCCCATCCATCAGTAATCTGGTTTCACTGCTGCCTGAGCAGTTTCTGTGGAAGAACGTGTTGTGTTTCTCGTTGATCAGATTGTTCATTACCTGAGATTTGGATGAAGACACTGGGCCAAACCTGAAGAAAAACACCATTGGTGTTTCTGTCTTCCAGACTGGCTGGGTTTCACTGCTGGTTTCACCAGCTGCATGTTTCATCTTCCAGCTCTTGCTGATTTGTCTGAATGTCCACAGAGGAAACTCAATCTCTTGTGTGAATGGATCAGGAACAAGCAGGGGCAGAGCATACTGACACTGAGACAGCTTAGTGACCATTAGCTGCTTCAAGAAACTATCAGCACAATGAAACACAGCCATCTGAACATCCATTGGATGAACAGGATTTCTCTGGCTTATCTCTTCAGTAAACAAAGGCATTTCTGTGAAAATATCAACATTAGCCTTATCTTCAAGTAAATCATTGTTTCTCTGTTGTCTGTCATGTGATTCAGTGGTATTTACAGTTTTAATGTATCTTGATCTGTAGTTCATCATCAGTAGTTTTTGTAGGAAAGTCTGAATGAGGTCCTTTTCAGAACAGGACTCATGGGACTGTAATGAATAGACATTTTGTAAAAGAACATCAGCCGCTTTAAGCTTAAAATGGTGTCTTATATCAAGATGGAGTCTCTGAAACAGATGCTTTATTTCTTCACTGCTGGCGATTGCACCATCTTCTAAATTCTTGTCCACATTTAGCTGTGAAACAATACAGTGCATTAAAATGTTTTCTGAGGATTAGTTTACAGAATTTATAACAAATTATTAAACTCTTCAAAGTCACAGAAAGTAATATAAACTGTATCCATATGGGGCATATATCAAATTTCTTCTTCTGTTTTATTTTGAACTTTAATCAAAAGCTTACCTTACGTTTCTCTTTGGTCCCCGGTGTTGTGTATTCCATGCCTGCTTCTTTTAACAGAAAAAAAGAGTAAATATTAATATGAGTTGATATTTTAACCTTGCTAACTTGTAAATTAGGCAGTCTCCAGACTCCGAACAGCAGAAATACATGCATGCAGGGCTTTACATTAACAACCGCCAACCCGCCAAATGCGGGTAGATTTCAGTGGTGGCGGGTAAGACAGACACTCCCACTAGCCACTTTGGCTGGTTAAAAATAATTTTCCCGCATAATAATTCATAAAAGCAGGGTTCGACAATAAGGATGGTCCAATATGCATGCAAAGGCGATCTTAGAATCGAGAAGCAACACGACTGAAAAAAATAATTGATTTGCGTGAGCAATAAAAAAGCAGATGAATACCGAATGAGAGGATGATCACTGGCGCTAACAGCTGAGGTGATGCGTGCGACTGTTTAAAACGTGCGCACTCCTGTTTCCTTGTGTGAAGTAACTGTGTCTAGAAACACAGCTGATGTGATCGGTTCTCTTTCAAATAGACTAGACAAAAAGTGATGAACATGACAACATGCACCCACAGTCTTGCTGCTTTGAAGAGCTCCAGATTTGTATTTTTGTAAGCAGCACCGGTTGCTTTCGCTTTCACCATTATAGAACAGATTTTTTATGGGTCTAATGTTAACCGTGTGCGTTATAATCCTTTCATTATCACACGGTATGTTTTTTACCTGCTTTCTTTTGCGTAATGTGGTTTAATTATCATTTTTTACAATAACATTGCTTTAATGGGAGATTACTCCCCATTTATGTGTAGTTAACTGGTGATCTGGGACCTTTAGCCAGGACAGATTACTGTGTACATGTTTTGTTAAATAAAAAGTATACTATACAGCTATATTTTGCTTGTTTTGACACATTTAAAATTTGTGGCTAAGAAATAATTAATTATTTATGTTTTGTGTGGTCAGAGATAAATTTGGTAAATCCTTCATTTTGAGCTCTGAAAATTATATGAAATAAAAACTAATTGTAATACTATGAAACCATGGCCCATGAAATGAATGAGGCATGTGGAGTTAACGCAACATCTAAATCAAGTCATTTTATCATGTCAAAGTCAAATTTATGCATATAAAATATATTTTCCCAACAATAAAAGTGTGGCTAGTGAAAATGGCGAGTGGCTAGTAATGCTGGAAATCTACTAGCCACAGTGGCTGGTGATCGAAAAAGTTAATGTAAAGCCCTGCATGCATGTACCAAACAGTTCATAAAAAGTTTTGCCAGTACATTTGCCTTGCAAAATGCTTTTCCATTGCCATTGTTTGCCTGATTATCTTGACCGTGTTTATGACTGATTGTTATGTTTTGCTACACTCAGATGCCACCATGCTTTATTACATTTGCATTCACAAATTGCAACTTTTGTCTTTAAGATTTGATCAATCGAACCCCTGCTATTACTTCTTGTTATTTAATTTAACATAACAGCCGATTTACATATACCACCAAATTTGAGATTAAAATGGCAGGAATGTTGAATCATCTGTGAATGATCTACATACTGAAGTAATTAGAGAATAATTTCAGGATCTTTCAAATTACTATTGCCCTGACTATAATTATCAATTAAGGTGTAACAAAGCTGGCATTATTAGATGGTAATAAATTATGTAAAAATGTTTATTGTGCATATAGCTGTAAGCTTCTGCAAATCTGTTGCATTTCCAGAACAATCTGGTTACGTGATTCTACAACACTTGTTGTTCAATTGTCATGTGTGCTCTGTTTGTTATATCCTCATTCCTGTTAGTGTGCATCTTCTCATAGTTTCATTGGGCTTTGGGGATTTCATGCATGCAAAGTTCTTAACCAATTGTAGCCCATGAGAAAATATTAGCTAATTACCAAAATCACATTGTTTTCAATGCAAACTCGTTTAATTAAATCAAAGGAAAATAAAACTTCAACTGTAAAATTTTATATATTTTAAAGGAGAATACAATCCCATTGAAAACATATATTCTTGCACTTCATTAGACAATGTTTCATTTGTTTTCATCCTGGATCATTTGTACACACACTCATATAATTAAGTAGTTTATTTGTAAACTAATTTCGAGAGGATCATGTGCTTATGACTGACCACGGCTGGTCCCGCATTAGCTATCACATGATTTACATATCAGATGATTTCTAACTCACTATACATAACCAGAGTTTCTTACCTCAGTGTCTTTGTCTTGAAGAATCCCCCCTCCCACCCCTACTCCCCCCTCCTTTTCTAGTGGGCGACATGGTGGTCGAGTGGTTAGCACTGTTGCTTCACAGCAAGAATGTCACTGGTTGAAGTCCCTACTGAGCCAGTCGACATTTCTGTGTAAAGTTTGCTTGTTCTCTCCGTTCTAGCTATGTTTCCCTCGGGTTCCCCGGTTTCCTCCCACAGTTCAAAAACACACGACTTAGATAAATTGAGCATGCTAAATTGGCACCATAGTCAAGCTCTTAGTAAGTTGTATATCTCTCTATAGCCATCCTTATATCTACTTGAGCTAATGGGAGGAAACCCAGGGCTCGAAGATCTTATAAGCTCAGGGCTCTCTCCTGGGACAGCATGCCAAACAAGCTTTATAATCAATCATCAGCTAAGTGTAAACTCTTGAATTAATATGGTACAATTAAAAATGAATTAGTGTTACGAAAACAATTCAGTGTTCTTACTTTGACATATCCTGTTTAGCACATCTTCACTAGTGTAGTACTGCTGGTCATTATCAATAAACAGTTGCTCTGTCTTCTTCATCAGGTCTCTAATATCGGACTTCTTGTTCATGATCTTGCTGCAGGTGTGGTAGTTCCCTCCACATTTCTCAATCAGCTGCTCCAGAGCAGAGTTTTTCTTCAGATCATCGATTATAGAGTCGGATTCTTCCTCGTTCTCGTAGGTGAAGAGAATCATCACAAACCGAAGAACTCTGTCACCAAATACTCTCTGAAGCCACTCAATACCCATTTTATCAGCATCTGTTAACTGTCCCAGTCGCACAACAAAGATGAAGGCCACTATTTTATTCTCATTCACGAGTTGACCAGCAATGTGATCCAGATCAAGCGCAGTTTCATGAAAACCAATCAGATTAATCACAGACACAGGACGTCCTAATATCTTCATCTGCAAAGAAACAATCCTAGATCTTGCTACATTTCCAACATTTGGTTGTGTTTCTCCAAGTAAAATATTGTCATCTTGAAACTGGACTGCCGCAGTGCTTCCAAATAACACGATTTTCAGATTGTTATCTAAATTAGACACATAAAAACTATTTTCAGATTCATCAATACATCTAATGTAAAAATGTAAAAGAAATCTGGTATTTTTATTTTCTTACCCATTCTGCTGAGTGATGGATCAGTTCAGTCAGTTCTGGTAATCCATTCATCAGATTTGAACCTGCCTTGTTCTGCTACAAATTTTTAAGCATGCAAAACAAAATTTTAGAAAGATAAGAGACTACCTTTCTTGGCAGTTCATTTTATAGTAGGCATCGTTCACCATCCGAGTGTGAGGAATAATTATGTATGAAGTATCAAGTCTCTTCCTGTTTATGTACACTAGTTGTAGATCCAGTCTAACAGGATTTGCAGTTTGCAGAAACAGTCTGATTTCTCATAAATGACGCGGTGTCCTGTTCTATACTTACTAGACCAACCACATAAATTTCCATTTTAGCCCAATATATTTGGCCATACGCTAAGTTCATAGTTGTCATTTTCCTTTTCCATGTTATCCATGTTTTACTTCTACATTACATGCAAGCAAACAACAAAATAAAACAATTTTCAAGAATTAAAAAATGGAACTGAATTACCTCCACTCACATGAAGCTTCAACTTCCTACCCTTAGTAATTCAAAGGTGCATAATGAAAAGCAATTTTGATGTTACTAAAAATGCCTTTTTTTTTTGTAAACTTCATAAAAATTAAAAGTTACCGATAAGCAAATGCCTTTTAAGGACATAAATCATTATAAATGATGTAATCCTTTGTTAATAAGTTAATAAATAAATAGTATTGGTCTTGTGTATTTCCTGATGGTTGGTTGCAGCTGGAAGGGCATCCGCTGCTTAAAACATGCTGGATAAGTTGGCGGTTCATTCCGCTGTGGCGACCCCTGATTAATAAAGGGACTAAGTCGAAAAGAAAACAAATGAATGAATGAATGAATGTTCTTGTTTAATACTTATTTTATTTTATAACATCCCATCTAAACATAACCCTTTAACTGATATCTCTACTGTAGTCTTTTGATGCATAAATTGATACACAGCAAACCACTCTAACATACTTCCAACAAATGAAATTCTAACTAAAGAAATTCTAACAAACATAGCAGGGGCTGATGTGATTATTATCTGTGATCTTCATATAAAGGAGATTTACTGGTAGAAACAGAAATCTTCAAATAATTTACTCAATGCAGAGCTTGTGTGTCTTCTGTCAAATTACGAGTACAGGGAGGAACACAACTTTTGTGTTTCTTTTCTGCTATCCTTTGAAAAATATAACTCTATGTTCTCCAAAGTATGTGGGAGAGAGAGAGTGTCACACAAATGCTTGTAAAGACAAAAGAAGTTAAAGCTGTAAGACAAGCCAAGGCTTTATAAAGTTTCTTGGTATGACGCTGCGTTACATGACATGAATGATTGTTTTGTTGCTGACCTACAAATTAGATAAGTAAGCTGCTAAAAACTTAACTTGTGCTTTTCAGAATCCTTCATTCTGAATGGGTCCTTTAAAAGCACTTTGTCTAGTTTTGATCACTTCAGTTTCGAAAGATTCTTCAATAATTCGGCAACCATGAATGAAGCAATAAACTGACTTGAAGCGGAAGTTGCTTATTGTGGCACACATCTGAGTGAAATGGTTTCTTGAAGCAATATAGATCTTCGTTGTAACTTATACTTTGCATGCAAAATATTTTATCCTCTTAAACCTGTCCACCTCTAGTAAAAATACAAAATCTAAAGTATCAAAGTGAAAGCATGCAAACATTTTTTTTTTTCATTAACTTACTAATTATTATTATTATTATTTTTGTATTTATATATCATGTAGTATTTTGTAGGGAGGATTGTTATGTTTATGTTTTCTGATCAATCATAATATCCCATTCATTTTTGTTGTTGTTGTGTTATATATTTACATAGTTTGCATAATTTCCTTCTTTTCACAATTTTAATTTTATGTAATGTCTGGCTGTCCCTGCACTATTGGATTGTTCTTGTGGTGAATTTTCACTGGTACACACACATATATCCGTCATTTTTTAACTATCAGTTAGTTTTCATTTATTCATTCATTTATTCATTTTCTTTTCAGCTTAGTCTCTTTATTAATCAGGGGTGGCCACAGCGGAATGAACTGCCAACTTAACCAGCACATGATTTATGCAGCGGATGCCCTTCCAGCCAAACACTGGGAAACACTAATGTACTCTTGCATTCACACTCATACACTACAGACAATTTAGCTTATTCAATTCACCTGTACCACATGTCTTTGGACTGTGGGGGAAACCGGAGCACCCAGAGGAAACCCACGTGACCACAGGGAGAGCATGCAAACTCCACACAGAAATGCCAACTGACCCAGCCAGGGCTCAAACCAGCAGCCTTCTTGCTGTGAGGTGATCGTGCTACCCACTGCACCACCGTGACACATTTATCAGTTAGTTTTGGTGAAAATAAATAACTACAATCAAAAAATAAAATAATTATATTATTAAGACAAACTTCCCAGAGATGGGTTGCGGCTGGAAGGGCATCCGCTGCGTAAAATCGTGCTGGATAAGTTGGCGGTTCATTCCGCTGTGGCGACCCCGCAAGGGACAAAGCCGACAAGAAAATGAATGAATGAATTAAGACAAACATTTTTGTTGTATAAACAAATCCTGAAGAGGGGAGGAGTTAATATATCGCACAGGTAGAGTGGAAATAAGCAGTCATTAAGGTTCATCATCAGCAACAATAAACATGGTTGTTTTTTTAAAGGGTACCTATTTAAATTTGAATGGATTGCAATATGCATAATGTCTATGAAATATGAAGCATAAACTCAATGGAAGATTTACTTTGGTTAAAAATTATTTTTGACCTTTGAAGATGATGGCATCTATTATCTTATATACAGTATGTGTGCAATGGGGGTAAACATCTGTAGATGGAATTTATTGCATTTTACATAAATTATTGATGCATTTTAAAAAAAAAACTGTCAGATTTGAAAGTGACAGATGTATCTGGCTCATTCTCTGAAGTGTTGCTCACTAATTTTGGGAATGTCTTTTTGTTCAATTTATTTTATTATTATTATTAATGTGAATGATTTCATTATCCATCCGGGTGCTCCGGTTTCCCCCACAGTCCAAAGACATGCGGTACAGGTGAATTGGGTAGGCTAAATTGTCCGTAGAGTATGAGTGTGGATGAGTGTGTGTGGATGTTTCCCAGAGATGGGTTGCGGCTGGAAGGGCATCCTCTGCGTAAAATCGTGCTGGATAAGTTGGCGGTTCATTCCGCTGTGGTGACCCCAGATTAATAAAGGGACTAAGCCGAAAAGAAAATGAATGAATGATTTCATTATCCTAAATATTTCTATTGATTTCTCTTATTATATTACAGACACATTGTTTTGATGTTTTACACTAAAAAAAAACATATTTTAAGTTTTGTTTTTTGCATAAAGCTCATGTTATTTATGTATGGAAACTTATGGAAGGTCTGGTGTAGCTTAATTTAAGTAACAATTTAGACTATGTACTACAGCTTTACTACCTGACTATTACCCACCTAAGCAGCTAATTAATTGAGGTAATATTCTTAGTTAAAAATTTATTATTATTGCAAATTGTACATTAAATTAAAGTGGGACCAAAAGTAATGTAAACATGAGAAGAAAAGCGCTAAATAATAGGGGAAAAGAAATATATACAACATTTAAATATTTAGGCAAATGAAGCCACACACAGCCATAGCAATATGCTAATATATTTACATACAAACAAAGTTTGAAAGGCAAATTTATGTTTGTAAGTTTAGCACTTTTGCTTTCTCTCTTTGATTCTCTGCTAAATGATGATGTACTAAAAGATTTAAGGTGTTTTTTTTTTTCTTTTTCATATGATTATACGCCATCTGATCAAGAATCTTCAAGACCTAACCTCTTCTTTTAGTTCACAAGCTGGTAAAGTGGTATGTATTTATTTAATATGCATTTACACATTTTTACATGTATATATATATATATATATGTGTGTGTGGGTTTTCTCTGTTACGTTAATTTGTGTCTGATGTTATTATTTTATCATTGTTTATTTAGACTGTGTCAAAGGGCATTAAACGTCTGTAAAAGGAATTTAAGCCATTTTGTGTGGTCAACATCAGCTGACTCTTCTTCCTATTTCCATCTATCTCACAGTTTCCCCAAAGCACTTGTTCAGTCTGTCAGGAAGAAACAAGAGAGGAACTATGAAATGTCATTTTTGATTTACATTTGGAAAAACACCATATTTCTCTGTTGGTTATGTGCTCTGATTTTATTTATTTTGTAGATCAGAATAAGCTCTGCATTCTTGTAAAGTGATTTTTTTTATTTTTTTAAGCAGCGACATAAAAGAACTTATTTTGAGAAATATTTCAATTCAGGATACAGTGTTTTCACACACGAGTCGACAAAAGGATTCTTCAATCACACATTCACGTAAGTCACATTAACGCATTTAATTATTTGCTCATTTATCTGTTTACAATGGTCCCAACATATTTCCTGTTTTACATTTTTAATTTCTATAGCTTCTGAGAATCCAAAAAAGATCAACATATTGATTAATAATGTTATGATAGCTGTTTTAACAATAAGTTATGATTGAATTGCCTCTTGTTACAGTTGGAAATAGTTTGATAACAAGCAGGAAATGTTCATGGGCCAATGACATGACCACATTGAAACGCTCTATACATAGAGACACCGACAACTACTTGTTTAAAATGTCTTCTTTTATTATAGAAATCCATTATTTTATTTCTTATTTTTCATTTATTTATTTTTGTGTTGAGACAAAAAGGATGAGAAGTGCATTTTATCTTTTGTCATGTCTTTTATTGAGGAACAAAAGCACAGACAGTTGACTGAAGAAATAAATGTGATCAGAAATATGTCTGATATGAATAATAGTAAAAATGCAATAAGGTCAAGCGTTAGAGTACATGAAAAAAGTCAGCTTCCATCTTATAGAAATAAATTGAAGTAAGTTTCAAAAGAGTATAGCAAGCATTGGTCATTACTCCTCGTGCCATTGCGTCGTTACGTACTAACATTGTCATGACGTTATACGTTTTTCTGCATGCTCTTTCTGTATACGCTTTTCTACATGTCATTTCGAGCATAGTTTTAAAAAAGTTGTATTTTATCACCTCAATTTCAGAAATATTTTTATGCAATACCAATTATAACAGAATACATACAGATTATAGAGGGTCAAGATGAAATTCAGGTAAGTAGAGTGAATTCTAAAGGAAACGCTGTTTGAACAAAGAGTTGCGCTACATATTTAAAGCCGATGCTTGTGTGCTCATATGTTTGACCTGCTTTTGGTTGTTAAATGCTAGAAAAAGATCGTTTTAAGCCTTATTGATACATTAGGTATGCAATAAACGCACATCGTTTAGTTAATGACAATGTGGTTTATCTTTTGTAGCTGTTATTTTTGATTGAGCTAACAGCAGTTAGCGCTTAGCACAAAATTGTTCAATGGTCGATTGCGTACACGTGCATGTACATATTTAGTTAATACTGTTTGCTTTGCATAGTCTTGTGGTGAATTTAAAACTTCATCTAGAAAGGTCAGAGTGTGAAAAAAAAAAACTTTTTGAGAACATTTACTGCCGAACTGAACCGTAAGGCCTGTAGGTCACATTTTGTTAAATGTAAAACAGTACAATTTTGAAATGTTTAATATATTTTTTTAAAGTTCTCTTAATAAAAGTAAGCATTAAAAAAATAAAAATAAACATTAAATGTTTAATATAACTTTTGATGTAGATTAAGAACACCACTGGTCTAACATTAAAATCTTTTGTGATCTTATAAATTCTTCATCATCTTTTTTGATCCATTTAAAGCATCCATGCTAAGTAAACATTTTAGTTACAATATTTTATTTTTTAAAAGACTGTGAGTGTTGTTTATTATTTTATTAAATATTTTATTTTTATTTTATTAAAACTTTTAATTTCAGATAAATGTTGAGCTCTGGATCTTTCTTTTCATCAAAGTATCCAACGCTATCTCACGGCCAATTCGTAACTTTTTGTTTAGTGGCTAATTCGTATGAATTCGTACGATCTAATTCGTACAAATTAGTACGATTTGCCCATCACCCAATGACGGTTGGGGTTAGAGGGGGGGGTTAGGTGCCACGCCTCCTTTTTAAAATCGTACATTTTCGTACGACTGAACTCGTACGAATTCGTACGAATTAGCCACTAAACTGACAAAACGTAAAATACTTACGTTTCCTCGTGAGATCAGGCTGAAGTATCCTAAAGAATAATGCTTAACTGTTAATAAATATTGATGATAACAACAATTATAATATAAAGCAAAACAGTATATTAAAATGATTTCTGAAGAATCATGTGACAGGAGTAATGATGCTCGAACTTCAGCTTTTAATATAACAGGAATAAATTACATTTCAAAATGTACAAATATTTTAATTTAAAAAAAATACTGATTTTGGATCAAATAAATGCAGGCTCGGTGAGCAGAAGTGACTCATTTAAAAAAATATATAAAATCTTACTTTTGATTGGCAGGGAATTATTAAGTGGAATAATTGGAATCCCATATTAATTCATACAATAATGATTACTGTATGTTAATTAATACGATTGACACTGACTATGAGTTGTTTCTCTACAAAAGAATTTGGTCACACTTTATTTTGATGGTTCGTTTGTTGAATTTAAGTTACATTGCATCTACATGCCAACTAATTCTCTTTAGATTATAAGTAGACTGTTGAGGTTGGGGTTAGTTGACATGTACTTGCAAAGTTTCTTATAGTCAGTTAAATGTCTGAAGGAGCAGTATCAACAGATACTATGCAGACAGTCTACTAATACTCAAATGGACCATCAAAATAAAGTGTTACCAATGACATCCTATAAACATGAGTTTTGATAGGGATAAACCTACTTACAGTATTAATCAATTATAATAGTAAATTCATGCAAAGCAGGACTGTAAATTAAAAGGGTAAATGCAGCCAGACATTAACATGTATTTTTTGGTTATTTCTGCAGCTTCTGTTTCACCTGTGTATTCGCAGCGCTAATTAATCAAGGTGAGCACAACAACAATTAAAATGTAAATGTATGCCATATACTGTGCGGTTTCAGCAAATATATTTCTGTCCTTTCAGGATCTCTTCAGGTCACAGTTGAGGGTGTTATTGGTGGCTCTGCTCTCCTGCCATGTTTCTCAACTAAACATTATCTAAAACTACAGGACATTATCGTGCACTGGCGACACAATGATAAGGAGACGGTGTTTGACATTGTTAGGGGTGAAGATTCACTGAAGGACCAAACCCTGCAGTACAAGAACAGAGTCGAATCATTCCCTTATGGGTATCTGAGAGGAAACTTCTCCATCAAACTCAGCAATCTTCAACAGACTGATGCTGGAGAATACATCTGCTTCATCACACAGACATCTGACAGGCTAACTGTAAAGCTGATCATCAAAGGTGTGTGAATCTGCTTCATTAACATGTTTTTCGTTTTAAAGAATGTGTGAAATGTGATAATGTTCAGCAAATCTGAAACTATCTGAATAATGAAATCTGTTGTGATGCTGTTTTTATTTTTCTGCAATCAACAGCTGATGAAGGAGTCAAGAAGATCCAAAACCAAGAAAACCACGGAGAAGGAAAAGGTCTAGATGTGACTTTGTACTGGCTTTGCGCTGTAGCAGCTGTAGTACTGATTCTTATATTGATAATCTGTATATTTCATTTTAGGAAAAAATAATTAAATCTGCTTTGTTTTCCTTTTAAAGAACAAAGAATTGTGACTGTTCCAGGTGTGTTTTGTGTAGGGCTTAAAAACAAACCAAAAAAATCCATTCGGTTTACTCCGAGCAGAATTAATATTTTAACGTTTCTGTTCTTGCGATCCTTATTAAGCAATACATTCCAAGAAAAAGATTTCTAGAAAAAAATACTGGTTAATAATGTTATTTTATTACTTGGCACAAAATATTAGATAGATTTCATGTTGTATTCAGCACCGTCGCATTTGTACACGCCATTTAAATTAATGTTTTTTGTCTCCCAAATTTATATAATAAAGAGAACGATAATATAACATTATTAACTGGTTAATTGTACAGACCCCCTAGTTTTTTGCGATTTCGTGATAGCGGAATCCAATGCAAACAAAAAGTTGCAAATATTTGCTAAATAATCGCAAAAAATTCAAATATTCCCATAAAACATCAAATTCTAAACCAAATGATCAAATAGAGTGGGGGAACTATGACATCACCTTGTAGGCGAATCGGCTGCTAGCATAAAACTGGTTCCCTCGATAAAATCTCTATAAGATTTTCCCATAGGCTTTTCGAAAATTGCAAATAATAAGCTCTGTGTTCAAACACAGTTCATTACACTTACACGTTTTGTCCAGCCGGATAATCCTCACAGAAAAATACAACTTTTAGCACTTTTGGATCTTAAATGCAAACGCAAGAACTGAAAAGCTAGCATTAGGCTATAAACGGACTACAGCCTTCGGGGCGCTCGCCAGTGACGTCAGCATCACCCTGCTACAGACAACTCTTCAAGCTTATTTTTAGAAATATGGTCCATAACAATGATTTACTCTCTCGGTTTATTATATTATAATCCACGCTATATATTATAAACAAATAAATACGCAAAAGCACATAAACGTGCCTTTTGGATAGTTTTTACGTCTGAAATACATTTTGTTTTGCTTTACGGTTGTTGTAAAAGTTTTAAAACTGTATGTATAAATTTGCCTACAAAGTATTATCATAAGACATGTTTAAATAAGTGTATCGGTCGTGTGCATACAACCCGCTTACCTTAGTAACAGACGACAGAAATGAGGCGTGAGGGACAAGTCTAATGTTATATGCCTGCAAGTTCCATCATGGACACAGAACAACATTCAGTATTCTTTTTTGTCACCGAGTACAGCGAAAAGCATCCCATACAGTCACATATGCTGTACATTTTAAGGAGGAGTGCAAATATTGCAGTTATGACAGAGTTAAACGTGTTCAGATGAAAAAAAAAACCTGACAAAATCTATGGATCACGTTAAAATGACAGTTAATATGTATTACACATTTATTCACACGTTTGCATTACTGAGAGCAGGAAAGAGACAGGCTGCACTGGTAAGCAGCATCTTCATAATATCGTTTAATTAAAATAAATGATCAACAAATTAATCTGTCTTGACAGTCTTTACAAGTGAAGGCATTATTTACACACAATATGTATTCCCAATTAGAAAAATACTACAAACTATAAAATACTAATCATGAAAATATCTAAATAACAGACAAATCCAAATGCCCAATGCAAGTGAGCTGCGTTCCAGACTAGTGCAGCTCGATGACGTATAATGTCTCCGACACCGCCTGTAGTCCCGATTAGCAACTTGTTTGCAACCGTCTTTTTAAAGAAGCGTAACCGATTTAAAAAATCAATTGTGTGCTGTAACTGATGTGTTTTATGTCGTAGAATAAAACGTGAAAGTATCTTGAGTTTGTGTTAGTCACAGACCTTATTTAAGCGCTTTAACTGAAATCCCATTCAAAAACCCATTGACTTTGGGACGAGGGAACCGGAACTGCTAAAATGCTAACTCGCTTCCGGGTTTTTGCATACAAATTGACGTCATAGTGTTCTACAAGACTTATAGAGGGGAGTTTTCAGTTTGTGCAGTAAGCAGACGCAGATGAAGACATCTTGTGGTGCGAATTGGGCGTTTTGTGCGTTTGACGCGCTTTAGACTGCAAAAGAAAGTTGGAGAAAACAGAGCAATAGAACAGACAGGTGGAGATGAGATTGGTTCAAGGGTGACGGCTGCTGGACGTGACCGAATTAAAGGACATTATTTGTGCTTTTCATGTATGGCTGGTATTATGATGTGTGTCTAATTGATACATTATTTTGTTGAACTCTTTCCCTGCAGTTAACTAGAGAAAACGTTTTCCTGTCATTGACGAGTTTTATGGCAATCTGTGTTTTAGGTGTGTTACGGTAGGGGAAGCCCTAACGCATGTCCTATGTGTGACATGATGTCAGATGCTCTGGGCAGTGAAATCTGAGAGAAAGTAAGATTGTGGATAAAAATAAGTGTTATACAACCTTCCTTTGGCTTAATCCTTATCGTTTCAGATCTTGTCTTGACAAGAGACCAAAATAAAGAAGCTTTATTTTTAGGCTTTGTGTCATTGTTTCAGATTGCACACCTAACAGGCTAACTAATGTGATAAATACATATAATTTTTTACATATATCTATATATATATATATAAAATCGCAAAAAATTGTCCGCAAATTTCTGGGAATTACCGCCACAAAATTTTTATTGCAAAATTGTTTTAAAAATCCTGAAAAACTAGGGGGGTCTGATTGTAATTTCAAATAAACATTTCTGTTCAGAACGTTTCAATTTGTTTTCATTTTCGTTCCTTTAACCAGTTCAGAGCCCTGGTTTTGTGTAAAAATGTTTTTTCTTTTTTCCCCATTTCCTGTCACTGTGTCTATTTTTACCCCACTTTTGGGTTGATGGATATTGTTTGTTTTCCCTGCAAATCCAATCATCTCTGCTGTGTTGGCTACATTTAAACACCTTGGCTTTATCTGAAATCACCTTTCTATACCCTTAAATAGTCCACTGTTTGAGGAAGCAGCCATTTAAAGTGGGGTCTGAAACCATCCTGGAAATTCTGAAGTTCAATCAATCCCACAATGCACCTTCATAATGAGTGCACAACCCATGTGCATTGTAAGAGTTCGCGCACTGACTTAATTGGTGCGTCTTTGTTTTTTTAGGAGCTTGCTGTGTTAAAAAAACTATCACAGGGTCTGAAAAAGATGTTTAAAATTTAATCAATCTGATGCATTTATCAACCGTTTACTCACTATCCTTCGGCTTAGTCCTTGATTTATCAGAAGTAGCCACAGCAGAATGAACCACCAATTACTCTGGTATATGTTTTAATGCAGCGGATGCCCTTCCAGCCACAACCCATTAATCTACCCACGAAGCACAAACAAAACAGCATCCATTACCGTGTACTCAGTGCTCAAATACACTCACTTGTGTTCATCCAATTATTTAAGTAGACTATATTAGGGGACGGACAGCACGGTGGCTCAGTGGTTAGCACTGTCACCTCACAGTCACTGGTTCAAGTCCTGACAGGGTCAGTTGGCGTTTCTATGTGGAGTTTGCATGTTCTTCCCGTGTTGGCATGGGTTTCCTCGGGGTGCTCCGGTTTCCCCCACAGTCCAAAGGCATGAGCTAAAGGTGAATTGAATCAACTAAATTGGTCGTAGTGTATGTGTGTGAATGTGAGAGTGTATGGGTGTTTCCCAATACCGTGTTGTGGCCGGAAGGGCATCCGCTGCGTAAAACATCTGCTGGATAAGTTGGCGGTTCATTCCTCTGTGGCGACCCTTGATAAATAAAGGGACCAAGCCGAAGAAAAATGAATGAATAATGCTTAATAAATGATTCATAGTGTGTAGATATTTTAAAGTGTTACCATTTTATTATTTTTCTATTTGAATTTTGTTGCATTCATGATAATTTTTGGTAAATAAATTATTAAAACACTGTTTTGCACTTATGATTGATTATTTAAATTATAGCACTCTTCAAAATGTAAAATTGTATGGCTTTTTCATAACTTTCCACAACATGCATCCATATTAAATATTATAAGCTCAATAAAATACAGAAAATTTACTGTAAAAAAAACCAAACACATTTTTGAATTATGGGAAACTTCTGTAATTTAACGTTTGTTATTTTATGTTTTTTTTTTACCCGACACACAATTAAAACAAAATCTGTAAAAAAACAAAACTTTTTTTTGTAAAAGAAGTTTTTTTTTTTTTTACAGATTTTGTTTTACAGTGTATAAATAATCAAGCATGTCCAACCTCCATCATCTCATTAACTTTGCATCATTCTACCACCCAAGCTCCCCACTTTCAACCAATTCATACCCAGTTCTGGTAGGTGGAGCATTCCTATTATGCATAGCAACAAAAAAATGTCTATAGATGCTGTATTCTGCATGCCAAGCCAGTAGGTGGCGATGTGACTGAACAGAAGCATCATGGGTCGAGTACACACACGGCCCAACATGTAGCTACTGCATTTCGTTGCCTTGTACTGCATTTTGTTGCCTTGTACTTGTACATGTGTAATGACAATAAAGTTGAGTCTAATCTAATGTAGCCTAATCTAATGATCGGTCGATCAATCAGTCAGTCAGCGGCCTTTGGAGAACAGCAGGTGCAAATGGCACTCGCAAGAGAAATTTGAAATATGAGAAAGCATACACAGCGGCCTCTGGTGGATTCGCAAAAACAAAAACTTAAAAAAAAACTTACCTCCTGATGTATTTCATGCTGTCCAGAAATATTTGCAGGGGTACATATCAATAATGACCCTGCGTTGTTTATTTCCCTGTCTGATGTGAAAATGTATTCACACTGTCAAACTAAAAAGTATATAGTTTTAAATATTTCTTTTAAAAGTACATTTATTTTATTTCTAAAATATTGTTTTATTGTGTATGGCGTAATTGCAGCAAAATAATCTTTATATCATTTTCAGAGACGAATTACCAACCTACGTCACACATGACGTCACACGGGTCCCCGGTTACAAAAAGAGACTGGTTGTAATAGCAAACATGTCGTGTTGTGCGGTAGGACGGCAAATTCGAAAATTAAGTCCAAAAATAGAAAACTTAACTTTTACCATACACCACACTGCTTTTATGCCAACTGCAGACGTCTTTGGCTAAAAGGGATGAATGAAGTGACGACCTAATTAGAAATGCTGGACTCTGCAGTTCTCATGTTATATCAGGTAAGTTCAGGCTATGCTGAATCATACACATTACTCGTTTTTGATTGCAGCAATGATTTCAGCATAAACAGTTAAACATGGTGAATTAAAAAGCGGACACTGAATGCTAAGAATGAAACGTGAAAGTGTAAGTTATTAAAGTTGGTTTTATATTTACACAATTACGGAAGTCCTAAGAGGCCATGCATTAAAATATTTTTTCTCTCTTGTTTTGTCGTGATCACGACTTAATTATCTCGTGATTTCGACATAACAAAAAAGTTGTTTTCTTGTGATCACGACTTATTTTTCTCGTGATCTCGACATGACAAAAACTTGTTATGTCGTGATCACGACTTATTTTTTTTTTGCTTTAATTTATTTATTTATGTCTTAATTATTGTTATTATTAGTAGTAGTAGTATAGTAGTAGTATAAGTATTAATATCTGGCAAATGTCAGGCCACCGGCCTCGCGAACAGGGAGAGAATAACTGCAGACGCGCATTCGTGCAACACATTAAAGGCGTTCAGAACAGCCATAATATGAGAGCAAACGCTCGTGCTCCTGATTATTGTACATTCATGATTATGTTCATGTTTATGATCATTTTTTACAATAATTTGCATCAACTGTTACCATTTTAAAGCAACTCTATGGCGCATTTTTAAAGTTGTAAATAATTTGCGGAAAGGATCAAAGCAAGTGC
The DNA here is from genome assembly GCA_903798195.1 of Danio kyathit. Classification (NCBI taxonomy): domain Eukaryota; kingdom Metazoa; phylum Chordata; class Actinopteri; order Cypriniformes; family Danionidae; genus Danio; species Danio kyathit. The sequence continues at coordinate 35,870,459 of LR812540.1, forward strand.
AGGATCTTCATCATTCTTCATAATTTAATTCATGCATGCAGCAACTTATTTAGTGCCATATAGAGTTGCCTTAAAATGGTAACAGTTGAGGGAATATTATTGTAAATAATGGTATATAATCAAATACGTGAATATAATCATGAATGTACATTAATCATGAACACGAGCGTTTGCTCTCATATTATGGCTGTTCTGAACGCCTTTAATGTGTTGCACAAATGCGTGTCTGCAGTTGGGCTATTCTCTCCCTGTTCGCAGGGCCGGTGTAGACTCTCTGGCCAGACATTTGCCAGATAATAATAATAATAATAATAATAATAATAATAATAATTAATACATAAATAAATAAAAGCAAAAAAAAAAGAAGTCGTGATCACGACATAACAACTTTTTGTCATGTCGAGATCACGAGAAAATTAAGTCGTTATCACGACATAACAACTTTATTAAGTCGTGATCATGACATAACAACTTTTTGTTATGTCGAGATCACGAGAAAACGAGTTGTTATGTCGAGATCACGAGATAATTCAGTCGTGATCACGACATAACAAGAGAGAAAAAATATTTTAATGCATGGCCTCTTAGGGCTTCCGTACACAATTCATTCAGTGACATCTTATATTGTTTACCACGGCACTTTGAATATTCGGTCTGAAATAACCTAGTGTGACTTGAAAACAACATTAACACTGCTTATTTGACTGTGAACAATGTTGTACTTTGATAGTCATTGGCTGCTAATATGATTTCGCTATTTAGAGTTTGCAAATAATACTTTTATGAAATTATATTATTAAGGAGAAAGTCCAAATGTGCGAATATAAACCAACTTGACCTGTGTGTAAGTTCACATACCCTGCCGTACAGGTGTAGTTCGCTGTCAAAATGCAGTTGTTCTGCTTGCTGATGATTACCCAGGCCTTGTATAACGTTAGCTCCGTCTTTTTTTCCTTGTCTTTGGCTAGGAAGAACCTTGGTTTTTAGCACTACATAGTTTTAAATCTGGTAATCATGGAACAATATTTCTTGGACATGACCACACAGAACAAAACTGTAGGCATCCAAAGACTTGAAGGACTTTAACTTCTCTCTTGTAAAATCCCTTGGAGCTTTAATGAGTATATTCAATGCGTATATTTGGGGCTGGATCAGGGGCGTTGCTAGGGTTGAAAGGGATAAGGGGCTTAGCCCCAAAGGCTCTCTTTTCTTTCTAATTCGCATGTATTTATATTTATATGACGCACATTTTATTGATTACAGTTATTTTTATTTCACCAAAACTACACACATTTTATACTGTGAAAACAAATATGAAGCTTCATCAGTAGTTAGAACTATTCAGTTTCGCAAAACGCTTGTATTATTACCTCATCAGCTTCAGCTCCTCAAAATAATGAATGAATGAATAAAAAACATTTGTGTATGATTTTTTAACACCATGTGACAACAGTGCCACTCCCACCTTCTGGTAGAAACAGGTACTGCTGAACAGCTGACTGATTAACACGCTGCGTTAAGTGATGCGTGTGATGTGTGTTAATTTTAAGTACTTAGATAGCAAAATAAATGTTATACAATCTATTTTTATTTAAGTGCAACATAATCCAAAAGATCAGGGGCTTTTGACAATACATCAGGGGCTTGAGGGGCAGGCTGTTATAATACACCGAAAGCATTATGTAAATAATATATAACAACAACAAACTCTGTACCGCATCGGATGTCATTCCCTCACTGTAAATGCTAGCGCTCCCATTTTTTTTCTGCCACCACCCTGCGCGCGCATCCTGAATGTTTACAAATATGGTAGTTCATCTATAGACAGTATAAACGTCAACTCCACGTTTGATCCAGAGTGTGATGAACTGTCCTCATGAAAGTGTGTTGAAGTCAGAAATTTACAGACTCTTGGTGAAATTTAATTTCCAGCCACTGGAGGGTGCAATACTTTAACTGCATTTTACAATGTTTTGACTTCACTGACACTTGCATTTTGTTTTCTTTCTTAAAAGTTAAAAATCAGGTCATCAAAAAAAAACAAAAAAAAAAACATGTCTGATGAACGTAAGTTATTTCAGTGCAGTGAGTTCAGCTCTAATGTTGACCGTTGTTTTGAGGTTTCATCTGAAACTCTTGTGTTTCAGTTCACAATAAGAGATGTTTGCATGATCTCAGTGTTCAAGACATTCATCAAGATCAGACGATGAAGATAACACAGCTCCACATCTGTGAGTTCATCACTTCATATTTGATTAAATAGGTTAGATGTTTTAATAAATGTGTTTTATTTCTCTTACAGGTCTGTTCATGTGGTTTGAAGCCACAGAGAGTCTAACAAGGATAGCAGTAAATTTAGGAGCTGATGTGATTATAACCTGTGATCTTGAAATAGAGGAGATTTACTGGTACAAACAGAAATGTCCAGATCCTCCGGTGTGGATCTTATGCCGTTTTACTAGCACAGCAGAAGCAGCTGAATATGAAAACAGCATCTTCAAACACAAATACTCAGTGAAATCTAACAGCCGTCTGTCCATCAGAAATATCTGCACTGATGAATTAGCAGTTTATTATTGTGTCAAAATTAGCGAACCACAAAAATTCAGCAACGGCACCAGAATCTACTTAACCGTTGAGTTATTTTCATATGTTCAATGTTGTCATTTAACAACATTTACCATACTATGATGTTGTGATTGTTTTGTTTAAAATTTAAATATTTTAATATTTAGACTTTGTCTTTGACTTCAGAATCAGACGAAGCTTTACAAAACCAGAAATCATGGAGAAATTTGATCATCGTCACATCTGTCCTGTTCAGCATTTTAGTCGTCATTGCAGGAATAGGTGTGTATTGGATAATAAATCAGCTTTTTACCTTAATTTTACTGTAAATCTATAAAACATTTAATAATCTGTTCATGTTTGACGGTACATTTGTTTAATGAGTCTCAGTGATTTTTATTTTGATCCTGTTTCAGGTTTGGTCATAAGATGTGCTGATAAAAAGTGTAATAATGTGAAAGAGCAACAGGTGAGAATTACATTTAATACATAGAAACTTTTCAACATCATCTCACACCTTCAGTGTTGTTTTTATTATTTTAGTAGTACTTGAGTTGCAGCTATTCTGTAATGCATTTCAGGATCTAAAAAGATCCATTATTTGAAAAAAAAGCATTAACAGTCATTTATATATATAAAATTGCACGTCATGATTTTGCCAAGTATGATGCAATCCTGGGTTAACATCTACGTTGATCCTGGAACATAATTTTTGTTCGAAAATGCTATCAATACCCATTCCCTACCCCTAAACCCAAACATAACTGTAAACTATTTCCAAAATTAGAGGTTAATAATATTTGGCAAAAAATCGTGTGTAGAAGTGCATAAACCTAACCGTAAGCCTAAACTTAAACTAAATGATAAACATATCCCTGAATTCTAATTGGCTGATTGAAATGTTCCAGGATCAACATAGATGTTAATCCAAGTCCTATGGTGAAATCAGGTTGGTGTGTAAAATTATTCATTCATTCATTCATTTTCTTGTCGGCTTTGTCCCTTGCGGGGTCGCCACAGCGGAATGAACCGCCAACTTATCCAGCACGATTTTACGCAGCGGATGCCCTTCCAGCCGCAACCCATCTCTGGGAACTTCCACACACACATTCACACTCATACACTATGGACAATTTTTAGCTTACCCAATTCACCTATACTGCATGTCTTTGGACTGTGGGGGAAACCGGAGCACCCGGAGGAAACCCACGCGAACCCAGGGAGAACATGCAAACTCCACACAGAAACGCCAACTGACCCAGCCCAGCCGAGGTTCGAACCTGCGACCCAGCGACGTTCTTGCTGTGAGGCAACAGCACTACCTACTGCGCCACTGGGTTGCCCGTGTAAAATTATAGTTAAACATAAATATATTTTGTCTTTTATGGTCATTAAATTTGATCCACATATTTTGTTCTTTTAGTTTGTTGAAGCTGTTTTGTTGAAGCATCTCAGCGGAAGCAGATCTTGTCAGAGCGAGTGCATCTTCACTCTTCCGCGGTCAAAAACTAATGCGGTAACAACACATGTGAGAGTCAGAGAAGTTTAAAAACACGCTACTAAGTCCCTTCTAAATAAATCAGTTCATTTGTGCGTTGAAACACATGGTGCTTTGAATAAATTGTTTGAATTTGTTGAAGAAAATAAAATAGATGAACTTATATTGTACAAAAGCCAAGGTTGAATTGTTTAACTTTAAGTTTTGGTAACATTTTAAGTTTAAGTATTTCTCACTATTAACTACTGGCTTATTATACGTATAGCGCATTAAACAATTATTGTAAGTACAGGAGTTCCACAAGAAACCATTTTACCACCCTTACTATAAACTTAAGATACAGGTTTTAGGTTTTATTTAAATATGCAGATGATATGGCATTTGTTGGCCGGTTGACTAAAACAGAAACAAAGGGAGATACCTTGTACTATAGTTATATACACTTGCTTCAAAGCTGGTGTAAAATGAGTTCACTGGAGATAACTTTTTATAAAACCAAGGAGATGGTAATTAACACAAATAAACTTGTTTTTACTCAAAGGTTGTAACCTCTGGTCTCTGAAGGACATGAAATAGAGACAGTTGGATGTTTTAAATATTTAGAAACATTTATTGATAGTGAATTGACATTTGTTTGAACATTTATAATTGTATTTATAAAAAGCAATGCAAAGATTATATCTTATTAAGAGATTACAACAATTTGGTGTGTCAAAATATTGAAGATGAATTTGGTTGAAAGTGTTGTGAGTTTTAACATGACTGCATGGTATGGACTGTTGCCAGTTAAAGAAAAGCAAACACTTTTTAGTACAAATCGGCATTACAATTGTAGGTAAAGCACAACGACAACTAAATGAAATAAGAATTAAACAGAAAGCACATGTCATTATTGAATCTTTTGCTATCAAAAAGACATTTTAGGCAACCTCAAGTAAAGAAAAATGTGTTTTAAATGTCCTGTGTGCCGACTGCCAGTAGAATTTTAAATACTGGGTTTTATTTATGAATAGGGTTTATGTGATTTATGTGAGGATATTGAATGTATTTGTGTTGCCTGTTTTTTTCTGTGATATGTGTGATGTGTACGCTGATGTGGTTGTGTGGTGAAGCAAAGATACATTTCCAATTGTGGACAATAAAGAAAGTAAAATATTAAATATTGGCTGTTTATTAGTGTGTATAAAGTATGATATTAATCTACATTACTAATCCTACCCAATACCTAAACCTAAATACCCTACTATTAATAAGCAGCAAATTAGCAGTTCATTAAACTAATAATCATAGTTAATCATTTCATGTTTGTTTATAGCGTGAGTTGTACATTAAAGTGTGACCAAATTTTCTAAATTGAATTTAAATGAAACTAAACTCAATTCACGTATAATCAGTTTCTTTTGAAAATGTATCTATCTATACCTGTTTTATAGTTTTCAATCCACTTTTATTTTGATTTTATTTATGGATTCAGTTTCACTTATTCTATCACTACTCCTATATGTACAAAATCATTTATTTCTTTGCTTAAAGCCTCTAAACACTCTTCATTGATGTTGCGGTTTATTAACAGACACCCTGCAGTGCTGCTATTTCCATCTGAGGTTTAGACGACTGTGAGAACTGCGAGACATAAACGTATGAAGGGTTTGGAAAAACATTGCACTGGGTTTATGGTCAAACCTTCACTCTAAACAAAGGCGAACATATTTTGCTTTTGCTTTAGTGTTTCAGTTGAGTTTAACCACATGGTTTTGGTGTTTTTTTCCTTTCTGTCTTTTATAGGTCAAGATTTTTATTAGTTATTGTTTTTACTGACATGAACTAAGAATGAATGATAATTGTGCAACATTTATTAATCATAGTTCAAAAGTTTTCCAAAGTTGTGCTTAACATCAGATATTATGCGGCTGTCTTGAATACTATATATTCTGAAATAACAACTGCTGAAACTAACACATTACTTAGAATAATCTTGACCGTCAGCAAATATGTGCACATCCATATTTATATGATTGTCATACTGCTGTTTTTTAAATGTTTGGCACCATTTTGTGAATGAATAATTCACAGGTTAGTGTATGCTGCATTCAGCCTTTTTTTATTTCTGTCAGCTTTGCATTTAATTAAAGAATTAATTAACTATTATGGCTCATAATAATCTTTTGTGTCTAATCTTTTTATGTTTTGTGGCAGGTAGCCTTGTAATAAGTGGTATGAAATACATCCAGGCAATTATTTTCAAGAAATAAAGCCCTTCATTCATTATACAACAGCAACCAATAAGCCTGTATTGCTTTATTCTGTGATAACAATCCCCTGGACGTACTTTATCTCTTACGTATAGCACTGTAAGTTAACAAAACTATAAATGGCTTTATGTGTTGCCTTACGTTAACAAATATACTGTAATAATACTGTATAAATGGATTCTTCATTGTTTCTTCATATTTGTAAATCATCATAGGACATTAATGAAATAAATATTAAATCTTTTGGAAAAGCTTAGTTTTCAGATAAGAAATGTACTTTATCCAGTTAATGTTCATTACTATCACATATTTTATGCTGTATGCAATTCTTGACTCAATTAATAACTGCAGCTCAATATGAATGAAATAAAATATATCAGTGTAGTTAGGTTTGAGTAGTCAAAACCTTCTTTACTGTATCTTTCTTGCAGTCAATAGTGATGGGAATGTTTGAGCCATAAAGAGCCAGTAATGAAACCTACATTCTAATCAATTTATTAGTGTAAAAAGAGAGACAAACTGTGTGTAATTTTACTCCAACACTAATTTTACACTGTAAAACAATAAATTCTTCCACATAACCTTCTAGGGCTTGAGTGTCCACATACGACAGCACATTTTAGCTCTTAAGTGGCTATTTAAAATACTTTAAATGTTTTATATTTTGTTACAAACATACAGTGTCATCCTGCAACTGTTTTGCAGCATATGAAATGTCCCAAACACTATTTGTAACTGTCCAAAATGGAAAAAAAATTGTGTTTTTACTCTCTCCAATAAGCCCAAATAGCGAAGAGAAATAAAATAAGAGAAATAAAATGCATGTAAAAAAACACCTTGGGCCTTAAGAGGATAACACACAATTTAAACTGATTGATATTTTAAGAACATTTTATATAGTCATACATTAAAATACAATATTTATTTATAAAGCACATTTGAAAGCAACCAAAGTTGACCAAAGTGCTGTACATAAGAGTACTAAACACAGAGAAGAAAACAGTATATTAAAAAAATATTTAATAAATAAATGCAATAAAACAGTGATCAAGGAGTATTAAAAGCAAGAAAAAATATACTGTAGATCTTTAAATGGACATAAACACAGAAATAGAGGGGGGAAAGTCTAATGTGAATTGGTAGAGTGTTTAGGATCAGCAAGTGCCAACGCTCGATCAAAGCGTGTTTTAGGCACAGTGAGTAAATTAAGATCACAAGATCTCAATGATCAAGAGGGGGTATACAGACAGAGCAAATCTGTAAGGTACTGAGGTGCAAGATTATTGACGGTTTTGTATTTAAATAATGCAATGTATACACCAATGCTGTTCACTTACCAAATATTTTATACAGCTCAAAATGTCTGTCAGCACACTGAAAAACAGTTGAGGAAAACAATTAAAATGTCAGTGCATTTGAACTAATATAACCTCAAATTAATTAAAACAATGCTTCAGTTGGAGAAAAAATAGGTGACAAAGTATCCTACATCATTATTAAAACTTTAATCATACCATTAAAAATAACTATAAACATAACTATAACAATAAATGCATTACTTCCAATGCACAAAATCCTTGTTTATAATAAATGTTCCACAGTTGTTTAACAAATTTTTAAGCTCTTTAATTCTAATAAAATTGACATTTTACACTCATTTATTTAGATTAATTTAGATGCTTTTATCCAAAGCGAATTACAAATGAGAATAAAAATGCAGCATAATCAGCTTAATAATGCGCATGTAAATGCACTCAAAATATGTTGTTTATAAGAAGGTGTCTGGTGCTTTGTGTGAACAGGCTTTTTGCATATACAGTTCAAGTCCGAATTATTAGCCCCCCTTTGAATTTTGTTTCTTCTTTTATAAATATTTCCTAAATTATGTTGAACAGAGCACAGAAATTTTCACAGCATGTCTGATAATGTTTTTTTCTTCTGGATAAAGACTTATTTGTTTTATTTCGGCTAGAATAAAAGCAATTTTTATTTTTTTTAAAAGGAATTTTAGGGACAAATGTCAATTTAAGCTGTATAGAAGTGTCTTGAAAAACATCTAGTAAAACATTATTTACTGTAATCATGGCAAAGATAAAATAAATCAGTTATGAGAAATGAGTTATCAAAACTATTATGTTTAGAAATGTGTTCTCTCCATTTACAGGGGGGCTAATAATTCAGGAAGACTAATAATTCTGACCTCAACAGTATATATATATATATATATATATATATATGATTTCATAAAATTTACCTGATTTGTTTGGTTCTTGAGGCTGATATATAACTTGAGTCCACAGTATATCAGCAGCATGAATGTGCTTTTTCAGCCTCTCTTTTTTTCCAGCAGCAAAAACTAAAGATGAAACTGTAAATTCATATCAGAGTTATTAATGTGCAACAAAATCAATGACATTATTTAATGACAAAATCTTGCCTTTTGTAAAAGAGCATCATATTGATACTTTTACTTGGATATTTCTATGCTGACTCCTCATATCCTAATTAAATATTTATTTAAGTACAACAACTCACCAATTAGCTCAATGAGCAGAAAGCCACACATGAGAGCAGATATGAAGCCAATAATCTGCCATTGTGTGTGATTCTGATCCATAAACACCTCTGCTGTACGATTGAGACACTCATTTAAATCAGTTAGTTGACCTGGTTCTGTAAATAAAGTGTTTAAAAAGTGAAATTAGTACATATCTTAACAGTAAACTTTAGCTTTTCATCGCCAAAAGGAGTGAATGGACTTACCGGTTTTGATGTATAATCTGGTGCTGCTGCTGAATTGTGGTGTGCGTGTGCTCATACAGTAATAAACTCCTAATTCATTAGCAGTGAGGTTATTAATAACCAAACGATGTTTAAACTGCACTGAATATTTGCTTCTGAATGTTTTATTCAAGTATAAAGATGATGCCGGTGTTGAGAATGATCGCAGAATCACTGTTGGAGGATCAGGTGTTTTCTGAAAGATCCAATAAACGTCATTTTCGTCAAGATCACAGTTTATGGTCACATTTGATCCCAAATCAGTTATTAGATCTGCCACTCCTGCTTGACAACAGATCAATACATCTATAAAAATTAATAAAAAAAAAAAGGAGAAGAAAAATGAGCATCATAATTCAGATTAGAGATGATAGTTTAAACATTGCCACATATTATAGCATAAACAAAACTTAAGGTATTTACTTCTGCTATATTTAGATACATGTTCAATAACATTGTCCAATATAAATTTGTATTTTGACATAAAACTTTGTAAATATTGTTCATAATAATACATTTTATTTAACATGCTTCATAATTTCATACATTTAGTGTTTAATTAAAAAAAGACAAATCTATAATTACTTTAATTTCCAGTTTATTTAAGAGTTTACAGTTCTTTCATGCTTTGCTAAGAAACATAAGATAACCAGTTGTCATTTTCAGTTGTGCAAATTGGAAATATTGTAAAACTGTATTACAATGTGATCTGCTATTATTCAAATAATATGCTATTTTGTGACATTAGAGATATAATTTTTTGTATGTGCTTAAATGTGTTTCTTTATTCATTCATATTGTTTTTAACTTTGCTGTGTGCTGTCAAAAGCCCTCGTGAAAATGCATTTACTGTAAAAAATTTTCCAAAGTGTAAATATGTATAAATGGCACTATTTATTCATTTAATCTTTATTTCTATAGTGCTTTTACAATGTAGTGTCAAAGCACATAGAAGTTCGAGTAAATTCAAATTGAAACTGTTTACTTTGAAAAAGTTAATTTTATTGATAAAATAATTGTATTTGTGAATATTTTTCATTTTTACGATTACATTTAAAGGCGTAGGCCTAATACAGTCAAGATACATTGTTAATTAGTTTTGGGATAAATAAAGAAAAACTACACGGTAATGTAACAAAATCCCGTACACCATGTGGATTAACACAAAACGTTGTAGGCTACCTCTCCTACCAAATGTAAAGTCATACTAAAACGATTTACAACAAATCTGCGAGATTAATAATTGAATGTTACAGTACATTGGTAATTAAACTTACAGAGCTGAAGCTGAAAACTCCTCATGTCGCGTCGAGATTAAAAAACTACACGAAATCAATTCCTGCCACACAGCACTTCAGATAGCTTGACTGAAGCAATAAAGCAAAATAATATTTATGAATTTCAGGCTCACAACACTCACTATGAATACTAAAAACGTCAACTCCGAGTTTGATGTGTGATGTAGGGGTGGGCGGATCGATTCTAATATCGATAGTATCGATACCAACGTTGGTATTGATATCGGATCGATAGTAGCTTTCCGAGATCGATACTTTTATTTAAATTTCATCTAATTTACGCTAAAGTACACTGCTCCTGTTTCCTAAAAGAGCGGACATGTCTCTAAATACTCCGCTCCTTTTATATCTCGTATGCACCGTTGCTCCTTCTTGCTCTGCTGTTATTAGTTGTCCTTTCATCACGTGACTCAGCAGCGCCAAAGCGCAAGCACTTTTGGCTGTTTTGAGATGACGAAAAAAAGAGGAGCGCTGTTTGGAGTTATTTTACTGCATTAAACGAAAATATTGCAAACTGCAAAGTTTGTATAATTCCTTTATTCGATACTATTTGAGTATATTCGATACTGTGGCAACACCACAAGTCTACGCATAACACATAAAACAACAGAAAAAAAGAGAACACCGAGCTGCAAAAAAAGGAGAGAAGAGGAGACAAATGCTCCAGACAGACCCCCAGCAGTGCCAGCCCTGAGACAGAGGTCACTGGCCGAGTCGTTTCGGAGAGGCAATGAATATCAAGGTAGCTAGCTACAGTGGTGAAATTAATATTTGAGTTTTATAGGACATTCAGTATTAGTTAATGCCAACTTGAAAAAAAAAAAAGTTAAACTTGTTACTTTCATCATCAGGGGTGCGTTTCCCAAAACCATCGTTAGCCAACTAAAGTCGCAAGTTCCGTTGTTACAAAGATAATTTGTTGATTTGCCGTTTCCCAAATCCATCGCTCCAACAAACATTCGCAAACTGTGTCGCAAAGTCGAGCACTTGAAACGACACCTGTGGAGCTGTAGTTAGAAACATAGTTCCTGGCTGTGTTCTATTCCTACTTATCCCCCCTATGCCCTATTCATTTAGAAGATTCTAACATTCAAAGTAAAAAAGCATTAAGGTCATCTCTCTTAGCTGTAATTTGCTTTCAAAGTATTTTTACAGTTGAGTTTTAGCGATCTTCATGTTTACAATTGTGCTCCCTTCGCAGTGCACTTTGAAAACATTGATATCATTTTGAACACAGCCTCATGGCGAAAGAACTATTTTTTAAAAGCGGAATTTGTTACGTCTCCAAAGCTTGTGAAAATAAAAAAAAACATAGCGTACGTTAATTCTTTTATTTTATAGTGGGTTATTTATTAAGTGTCTGTACTGTATATGACATGGGCCTGTTGCTTAGAACTTTCTGCTGTGGTTTGCATGTGTCAAATTGTAAAAGTAGACTTTTAATTTTTTTTTTTAATAAATAAACAATATGCTACTTAATAATAATAATAATAATAATACTATTAATAATAATATTAATAATACTCATCATCATCATTATTAATATTATTATTAAAGTAAATATATTTATAATAAATAGCCTCATTATTTATTTATTTATATGATTTATATATGGTATTAGAATAGTGTTAGCTTATGTAAGTGATTTTATGTTTTAGAATAGAATGATGTAATGTTCAACTTCTCAATAATATTAGTAAAGCAAACACAGGCCCTATATGTGCCATTTACATATATTTCAATTAATATGGAAAATGAGTGCATGTTTTTACCAAAACTAATATTGCATTTTATTTTAAATGCGTGTGCGTGTAAAACAATATAATTTGCACAACTAAATGATGGGGTTGTTCTCTAAAGAAGTTGCTCCACCCCGTTTAGAGCATCATTATGGGCATTTTACGTTATAACCAGCGTGGTTCTAGTGATGGATCTGCGACAGAGAAACTAGGGGTTTTGGGAAACACTCATCACTACATCGTTCTTTCCCCAAACGATGCATCAAACTATGATAGTTCAGCAGCGAGTTACGTCGTTGTTTGGGAAACGCACCCCAGGCTGATTAAATGTAGCCTATATACAGGTAGTCCGCATATATACCTGCTATTTATATTAATTATTTTATAATTTAAAAATATAAAGTGGTTAGAAAGGTAGTTTTTTCATCAGCTAAAAAATGGTTTTAAGTCAGTTATCTTTTGTTGTAGTGTGTTAGTACTTAGTAGGACATAATAAAAAAACATTTTAAAACACTTAAAACATTTTTAGCTAATGAGAATTCAGGTGTTCTAATTCTGGCCACCACTGTATACCATAAACTTAAAATATGAAAATGTCAGAATATCCCTCATTATGGACAAGCAACTGTTTGCACTTTGTTTATAAAATAAGGCAATGTTTAGTGTCTAATGAAAGAGAAACACTTTATTTTGTTGTTTCAAACAAAACAGTCAACAAAAACTGAAAAAAGTTTTAAGACATTTATTCGCCAGTAATAATTTCTGGTCTTTGTTTATAAAAAATGTATTTGAAATGCATATTTGTTTTACATTTATTTGTTTAAAGACATTGAAGAAGTGCTAAAATAGAAAGGGTTTTGTTATTGTTATATATTTTTTTCTGAACAAAAACCCCAGACTGAAGCAAAGTAAAAAAAAAAAATATTGTTCTCTAGTAATGTGTTTGCAAATCCAGATTATTACAATAATAAAAATGTTTTTATTTGGCTTAAAAGTGTTTAAAATTTGTCCTGGGTTTTAACAAATGCATTTAATTATAGCTGCTTTGAGAGCATTCAACTCATAAATCATCACACACTGTTCTCCCCTACAGAAAAGTACATTTAGGTTCAAGTGCATGGTTTTTAAAGTAAAAGTATCAGTATCGGTATCGATATCGGCGATACTGGCCCTGTATTTACTTGGTATCAGATCGATACCACATTTTGCAGTATCGCCCAGCCCTAGTGTGATGAGCTGTCCAGTGTATTATTTACTGAATTACTGAGTCCGCCGCCATCTCGTGGTAAGGCAAACTACAGCATCTTGGCAACATTACTGTTCAGTCTCTAGAGGGCGCAATACCTCAACTGCTGTTTAACTAATACGGTGTTTTAATCTCACTGACATTGGCAATAATATTTTTTTTTCTAGAAAAGAGTATTTCCATTTTCAAGACGCAAAATTATTAATAAAAAAAAAACTTGCCTGTGCAGTGGGTAATTTCAGCTCTACTGTTCTAAGGTTTCATCTGTGTTTCCGCTCAAATTTAAGAGATGTTTGAATGATCTCAGTGTTCAAGACATTCATCAGGATCAGACGATGAAGATCACAAGCTTCTAATCTGTGAGTTTCTTATAAACATTTTATTATATGGGTTTGTTTTAATTTCATACCTCAATAAATGTGTTTTATTTTCTCTCACAGGTCTGTTCATGTGGTTTAAAACCACAGACAGTCTAACAAACATAGCAGTGACTTTAGGAGCTGATGTGATTATAACCTGTGATTTTGATATAAAGGAGATTTACTGGTACAGACAGAAATCTCCAGATCCTCCAGTGTTGATCTTACGCACTTTTGATAAGACATATGAAGGAGGACGATATGAAAACAGCATCTTTAAACACGAATACTCAGTGAAAGCTAGCAGCCGTCTGTTCATCAGAAATATCAGCACTGATGAATTAGCAGTTTATTATTGTGTCAAAACTAGTGAACCACAAAAATTCAGCAACGGCACCAGAATCTACTCAAACAGTGAGTTATTATTGAATGTTTAATTGTGTAATTTATTATCACTCTAACAACATTATACTATACTACACTGTGGTTGTTTTAAGATTATAAATGTTGATATTTACAGACTTTGTACACAAGAATCAGACTTCAGAATCAGACGACGCTTCACAAAACCACAAATCATGGAGAAATTTGATCATCATCGCATCTGTCCTATTCAGCGCTTTAGCCGTCATTATGGCAATGGGTGTGTATTAAATAATAAATCAGTTTTTTAGCTTATTTTTACTCTTAATCTATAAAACATTTAATAATCTGTTCATGTTTGATGGTACATTTGTTTAATGAGTCTCAATGATGTTTATTTTGCTGCGGTTTCAGGTTTGGTGATAAGATGTGCTGATAAAAAGTGTAATAATGTGAAAGAGCAACAGTTGAGAATTAAATTTAATACACAGAAACTTTTTAGCATCGTCTCACACCTTCAGTGCTGTTTTTATTAAGTTGGTTGAACTTCGGTTCTTTTGAAAAAATTGAGTTGCAGCTATTCTGTGATGCATTTCAGGCTCTAAAAAGAGCATTAATTTAAAAAAAACAGTAACAGAGTAATTTATATATGTAAAATTATAGTTGAACATAAATTCATGTTGTCGTTTATGGTCATTAAATCTGATCCACATATTTTGTTCTTTCAGTTTGTTAAAGCTGTTTTGTTGAAGCATTTCAGCGGAAGCAGATCTTGTCAGAGCGAGTGCATCTTCACTCTTCTGCGGTCAAAAACAGATGCATAAAAAACATATTTGACAGTCAGGAAACTTTAAAGCAGCGCTTCAGATTTAAATAAATGTCATTTCATTTGGGTATTGAAATATAATATTAAAAAATGTAGTGGTTTTATAAACTGCACTCAGAATTAAACCTTCCCTCTACACAAAGCCGACTGATGCTGTTTGTCATTAGTTTTTAAGAGACCATATGAAAGGAACTTGTTTCTGGTTTTGGTTTTTCGCTTAAGCTGAGTTTAACCACACAATGTAGCATGTGACTTTCTAGACAAAAACAAGTTGCACAATTGCAAAAATACTATTAAATCTCTATGAGAACTTTAAAATATTAAAATCAATTCAGGTTATCACCTTGGCATTAAATCTGAAATAATTGTGTATTTTTTGTTACTTATACCCCCGGTTTCACAAACAAGGTTTAAGGCTAGTCATGGATTAAATTGCATGTTTGAGCTGTCTCAACTGCAATTAACTTGCAGTTAGATGTCTTGAAATATGTCAGTGTCATTTTTTGTCTCCAGGTGCACACCAGTAATGTATTTTTCTAAGGCTGTTTTTATAAATGTGGCTTAAATAGCCTAATTTAACTAAGGTCTAGTCCTGGCTTAAGCTAAGCCCTGTTTGTGAAACTGGGCCATAAACTGCTGTTGTGTGTTGTGGCTGGAAGCGCATCCGCTGCGTAAAACATATGCTGGATTAGTTGGCGGTTCATTCCACTGTGGCGACCCCCAGGTTAATAAAGTGACTAAGCCGAAAAGAAAAAACAAATGAAACTGCCTGTAAATTATCCAAATTTGAGGAGCTATATAGGCTAATAAAGCCTACAGTTTACTACAGTATTTATTAGTTTATCAGTTTACGAGTACTTAATACTACAGCATGCTGTAGCATCTATTAATGAAGTGTTGCAAATAACATATAGTATAATAAAGTTTACTATAGCGTGGTTAAAAACCCCATCATTTTTACAATAAATTACTATAGTATTTATTTATGTGTAAACACAGCAACAACAAAAAGAGAGAGAGACTGACACAAAGCCAAATGCAAAAATCTAGCTTGTAGTCGAATATTTTAACTATTTATTTTATCAAAGCAAAACTGTTTCGCACAAAATGAAGACAATTTTTACTTGTAGAGTTATAGGCTTAGATAATTATTATATTTTTTACATAAATGTCAGCTGTTGTTTTTGATCTAACAGATGCAAAACTACCTGCTGAACGCTGTGAGTTTGTGTCAAGATGATGAAACAAAGGGCGACTTTTTGAGCAGTGTTGTTGGTCAATATTGCAGAGTGATATTGCTTGACCTCTGGATTGCTGAGAATGGGCAACAACATCTTTACATTAAAATTAGAAATGTAAGTTATTTTGTATAAATGTGTCAATATGGTGCAATCTAGGTCTATTTATCAGCATAAAACTATCGGTAGTAGTAATAGATTCTTTCTATACTGCAAAAAATTATTGTCTTGTTTCTAGTCCAAATGTCTAAAAAATTCTTAAATCAAGAAGCATTTTCTAGACAAGCCAAACATATTGTCTTGTTTTAAGAAATAATCCCCCGGTTTCACAAACAAGGTTTAAGGCTAGTCATGGATTAAATTGCATGTTTGAGCTGTCTCAACTGCAATTAACTTGCAGTTAGATGTCTTAAAATATGTCAGTGTCATTTTTTGTCTCCAGGTGCACACCAGAAATGTATTTTTCTAAGGCTGTTTTTATAAATGTGGCTTAAATAGCCTAATTTAACTAAGGTCTAGTCCTGGCTTAAGCTAAGCCCTGTTTGTGAAACTGGGCCAATATGTCAAAATTAAGTGAGTTTTACCTTAAAACAAGCAAAATAATCTGCCAATGGGGTAAGCAAAATAAACTTTTGATGCGAGATTATTTAGCTTACCCCATTGGCAGATTATTTTGCTTGTTTTAAGGTAAAACTCTCTTAATTTTGACATATTATTTCTTAAAACAAGACAACATGTTTTGCTTGTCTAGAAAATGCTCCTTGATTTAAGAGGTTTTTCATAATTACACTGTAAAAAAAAAACCTAATTTTACAGAAAATATCTCTAAATTTTTTACAGTAATTTTTTGTCATTTCAAATTATATTCAAAACTTAGTAAAATGACAAACAATCTCTCTAAATTAACAGTTTGACTTTCATTTTAGGTACTTTATCATTAAAGACAAATTACTGACATTTTTGTTTTTTATACAGGGAAATTACACTATTATTTATACAGTATTTTTTCTGTTATTTTAAATTATATTCAAAAGTCCGTAAAAATTACAAACAATATCTGTAAATTAACAGCTTGACTGTTATTTTATGTACTATACAATTAATGACAAATGACAGCAATTTGTCTGTTTTATACAATTAAATTGCCGTATTATTTAAACACTGTTTTTTCCTGTTTTTTTGAAGTACATTTAAAATTACGTAAAATTAAAGTAATAAATTGTAATTGTAAAAAAAAAAAAATCGTAAAAAAAAGGTAAATGACTGGCAGCTACGGCTGCCAAACAAAAACCATAAAATTACGGTAAAATTTCTTTTGTTGAAATAAAGTGCAAAAATAATAAATTTACAGATATTTTCATTAAAATGTTTACAGAAAAACACTGTTATTTTACAAACTTCTCCTAGATTATTACGATCAAATCCATTTAATAAAGTTACACAATAAGAGTTTTACAGAGAAACACTGTTATTTTACAGACCTTTCATAGATTATTATGATCGAACACCATCAATAAAGTGATGAGGCTTTATATACTGCTTGTTATACTGTTACTGTGAACATTATGACGCGTTTCGCTTGCTTTGCTTGTTAATTGTTTATGTTGTTGTTGTAGCTGCTGGGACTGACCATTTGCCTGTTATTTGACCATGACTCTGGATTCCCTGCATACATCTGTTTGCTCCTCTGTTGACTGTTGCTTGCGTGACCATCTCTGTGTAATAAACTTGCATTTGGATCCACACTCCTTTGTCAGTGTCCCATTCACATTACAGTTTCATTTAAGATTTGGAACTGAGTCATTCCATATAACTGAAACCTCAACATGTTTTACATAAATACTATTCAATAAAATGTAACCACTTTAATTTTAAAGCTGTGAGAATTTTAACCAGTTGTATCTTGTATCTTGTTTTTTCCAGACTTTTTTGATCCAAAATAAAACCGTTAAATTATGACCTTGCGCATGTCTTGGCATTTTATTAAAGGTGTTTAATCGTAATGATTTAGGGAAAATTCTTTTAAATAACATTGTTTTCTCTTAAACTTTTAGTGCAGTCACTTTATTGATGGTGTTCGATCATAATAATCTATGAAAAGTCTGTAAAATAACAGTGTTTCTCTGTAAAACTCTTATTGTGTAACTTTATTAAATGGATTTGATCATAATAATCTATGAAAAGTCTGTAAAATAACAGTGTTTCTCTGTAAAACTCTTATTGTGTAACTTTATTAAACGGATTTGATCATAATAATCTATGAAAAGTCTGTAAAATAACAGTGTTTCTCTGTAAAACTCTTATTGTGTAACTTTATTAAATGGATTTGATCATAATAATCTAGGAAAAGTCTGTAAAATAACAGTGTTTCTCTGTAAAACTCTTATTGTGTAACTTTATTAAATGGATTTGATAATAATAATCTAGGAGAAGTCTGTAAAATAACAGTGTTTCTCTGTAAAACTCTTATTGCGTAACTTTATTAAATGGGTTTGATAATAATAATCTAGGAGAAGTCTGTAAAATAACAGTGTTTCTCTGTAAAACTCTTATTGTGTAACTTTATTAAATGGATTTGATCATAATAATCTATGAAAAGTCTGTAAAATAACAGTGTTTCTCTGTAAAACTCTTATTGCGTAACTTTATTAAATGGATTTGATCATAATAATCTATGAAAAGTCTGTAAAATAACAGTGTTTCTCTGTAAAACTCTTATTGTGTAACTTTATTAAATGGATTTGATAATAATAATCTAGGAAAAGTCTGTAAAATAACAGTGTTTCTCTGTAAAACTCTTATTGTGTAACTTTATTAAATGGATTTGATAATAATAATCTAGGAGAAGTCTGTAAAATAACAGTGTTTCTCTGTAAAACTCTTATTGTGTAACTTATTAAATGGATTTGATCATAATAATCTATGAAAAGTCTGTAAAATAACAGTGTTTCTCTGTAAAACTCTTATTGTGTAACTTTATTAAATGGATTTGATAATAATAATCTAGGAAAAGTCTGTAAAATAACAGTGTTTCTCTGTAAAACTCTTATTTTGTAACTTTATTAAATGGATTTGATAATAATAATCTAGGAGAAGTCTGTAAAATAACAGTGTTTCTCTGTAAAACTCTTATTGTGTAACTTTATTAAATGGATTTGATAATAATAATCTAGGAAAAGTCTGTAAAATAACAGTGTTTCTCTGTAAAACTCTTATTGTGTAACTTTATTAAATGGATTTGATAATAATAATCTAGGAGAAGTCTGTAAAATAACAGTGTTTCTCTGTAAAACTCTTATTGTGTAACTTTATTAAACGGATTTGATCATAATAATCTATGAAAAGTCTGTAAAATAACAGTGTTTCTCTGTAAAACTCTTATTGTGTAACTTTATTAAATGGATTTGATCATAATAATCTAGGAAAAGTCTGTAAAATAACAGTGTTTCTCTGTAAAACTCTTATTGTGTAACTTTATTAAATGGATTTGATAATAATAATCTAGGAAAAGTCTGTAAAATAACAGTGTTTCTCTGTAAAACTCTTATTGTGTAACTTTATTAAACAGATTTGATCATAATAATCTATGAAAAGTCTGTAAAATAACAGTGTTTCTCTGTAAAACTCTTATTGTGTAACTTTATTAAATGGATTTGATCATAATAATCTAGGAAAAGTCTGTAAAATAACAGTGTTTCTCTGTAAAACTCTTATTGTGTAACTTTATTAAATAGATTTGATCATAATAATCTAGGAAAAGTCTGTAAAATAACAGTGTTTCTCTGTAAAACTCTTATTGTGTAACTTTATTAAATGGATTTGATCATAATAATCTATGAAAAGTCTGTAAAATAACAGTGTTTCTCTGTAAAACTCTTATTGTGTAATTTTATTAAATGGATTTGATAATAATAATCTAGGAGAAGTCTGTAAAATAACAGTGTTTCTCTGTAAAACTCTTATTGTGTAACTTTATTAAATGGATTTGATCATAATAATCTATGAAATATCTGTAAAATAACAGTGTTTCTCTGTAAAACTCTTATTGTGTAACTTTATTAAACGGATTTGATCATAATAATCTAGGAAAAGTCTGTAAAATAACAGTGTTTCTCTGTAAAACTCTTATTGTGTAACTTTATTAAACAGATTTGATCATAATAATCTATGAAAAGTCTGTAAAATAACAGTGTTTCTCTGTAAAACTCTTATTGTGTAACTTTATTAAACGGATTTGATCATAATAATCTATGAAAAGTCTGTAAAATAACAGTGTTTCTCTGTAAAACTCTTATTGTGTAACTTTATTAACGGATTTGATCATAATAATCTATGAAAAGTCTGTAAAATAACAGTGTTTCTCTGTAAAACTCTTATTGTGTAACTTATTAAACGGATTTGATCATAATAATCTATGAAAAGTCTGTAAAATAACAGTGTTTCTCTGTAAAACTCTTATTGTGTAACTTTATTAAATGGATTTGATCATAATAATCTAGGAGAAGTCTGTAAAATAACAGTGTTTCTCTGTAAAACTCTTATTGTGTAACTTTATTAAACAGATTTGATCATAATAATCTATGAAAAGTCTGTAAAATAACAGTGTTTCTCTGTAAAACTCTTATTGTGTAACTTTATTAAACGGATTTGATCATAATAATCTATGAAAAGTCTGTAAAATAACAGTGTTTCTCTGTAAAACTCTTATTGTGTAACTTTATTAAATGGATTTGATCATAATAATCTAGGAGAAGTCTGTAAAATAACAGTGTTTCTCTGTAAAACTCTTATTGTGTAACTTTATTAAACGGATTTGATCATAATAATCTATGAAAAGTCTGTAAAATAACAGTGTTTCTCTGTAAAACTCTTATTGTGTAACTTTATTAAACAGATTTGATAATAATAATCTAGGAAAAGTCTGTAAAATAACAGTGTTTCTCTGTAAAACTCTTATTGCGTAACTTTATTAAATGGATTTGATCATAATAATCTAGGAGAAGTCTGTAAAATAACAGTGTTTCTCTGTAAAACTCTTATTGTGTAACTTTATTAAACGGATTTGATCATAATAATCTATGAAAAGTCTGTAAAATAACAGTGTTTCTCTGTAAAACTCTTATTGTGTAACTTTATTAAATGGATTTGATAATAATAATCTAGGAAAAGTCTGTAAAATAACAGTGTTTCTCTGTAAAACTCTTATTGTGTAACTTTATTAAACGGATTTGATCATAATAATCTATGAAAAGTCTGTAAAATAACAGTGTTTCTCTGTAAAACTCTTATTGTGTAACTTTATTAAATGGATTTGATCATAATAATCTATGAAAAGTCTGTAAAATAACAGTGTTTCTCTGTAAAACTCTTATTGCGTAACTTTATTAAATGGATTTGATAATAATAATCTAGGAAAAGTCTGTAAAATAACAGTGTTTCTCTGTAAAACTCTTATTGTGTAACTTTATTAAATGGATTTGATAATAATAATCTAGGAAAAGTCTGTAAAATAACAGTGTTTCTCTGTAAAACTCTTATTGTGTAACTTTATTAAACGGATTTGATCATAATAATCTATGAAAAGTCTGTAAAATAACAGTGTTTCTCTGTAAAACTCTTATTGCGTAACTTTATTAAATGGATTTGATAATAATAATCTAGGAAAAGTCTGTAAAATAACAGTGTTTCTCTGTAAAACTCTTATTGTGTAACTTTATTAAATGGATTTGATCATAATAATCTAGGAAAAGTCTGTAAAATAACAGTGTTTCTCTGTAAAACTCTTATTGTGTAACTTTATTAAATGGATTTGATCATAATAATCTAGGAAAAGTCTGTAAAATAACAGTGTTTCTCTGTAAAACTCTTATTGTGTAACTTTATTAAACGGATTTGATCATAATAATCTATGAAAAGTCTGTAAAATAACAGTGTTTCTCTGTAAAACTCTTATTGTGTAACTTTATTAAATGGATTTGATAATAATAATCTAGGAGAAGTCTGTAAAATAACAGTGTTTCTCTGTAAAACTC
This sequence comes from Danio kyathit, assembly GCA_903798195.1. NCBI lineage: Eukaryota > Metazoa > Chordata > Actinopteri > Cypriniformes > Danionidae > Danio > Danio kyathit. Next base: position 35,892,659 of record LR812540.1, read on the forward strand.
TTATTGTGTAACTTTATTAAACGGATTTGATCATAATAATCTATGAAAAGTCTGTAAAATAACAGTGTTTCTCTGTAAAACTCTTATTGTGTAACTTTATTAAATGGATTTGATAATAATAATCTAGGAAAAGTCTGTAAAATAACAGTGTTTCTCTGTAAAACTCTTATTGTGTAACTTTATTAAACGGATTTGATCATAATAATCTATGAAAAGTCTGTAAAATAACAGTGTTTCTCTGTAAAACTCTTATTGTGTAACTTTATTAAATGGATTTGATCATAATAATCTATGAAAAGTCTGTAAAATAACAGTGTTTCTCTGTAAAACTCTTATTGCGTAACTTTATTAAATGGATTTGATAATAATAATCTAGGAAAAGTCTGTAAAATAACAGTGTTTCTCTGTAAAACTCTTATTGTGTAACTTTATTAAATGGATTTGATAATAATAATCTAGGAAAAGTCTGTAAAATAACAGTGTTTCTCTGTAAAACTCTTATTGTGTAACTTTATTAAACGGATTTGATCATAATAATCTATGAAAAGTCTGTAAAAATAACAGTGTTTCTCTGTAAAACTCTTATTGCGTAACTTTATTAAATGGATTTGATAATAATAATCTAGGAAAAGTCTGTAAAATAACAGTGTTTCTCTGTAAAACTCTTATTGTGTAACTTTATTAAATGGATTTGATCATAATAATCTAGGAAAAGTCTGTAAAATAACAGTGTTTCTCTGTAAAACTCTTATTGTGTAACTTTATTAAATGGATTTGATCATAATAATCTAGGAAAAGTCTGTAAAATAACAGTGTTTCTCTGTAAAACTCTTATTGTGTAACTTTATTAAACGGATTTGATCATAATAATCTATGAAAAGTCTGTAAAATAACAGTGTTTCTCTGTAAAACTCTTATTGTGTAACTTTATTAAATGGATTTGATAATAATAATCTAGGAGAAGTCTGTAAAATAACAGTGTTTCTCTGTAAAACTCTTATTTTGTAACTTTATTAAATGGATTTGATCATAATAATCTAGGAGAAGTTTGTAAAATAACAGTGTTTCTCTGTAAACATTTTAATGAAAATATCTGTAGATTTATTATTTTTGCACTTTATTTCAACAAAAGAAATTTTACCGTAATTTTATGGTTTTTGTTTGGCAGCCGTAGCTGCCAGTCATTTACCTTTTTTTTACGATTTTTTTTTTACAGTGTAGGCTAAAAACAAGACAAAAAATCTAAGTAAGAAGAGCACTTTTTGCAGTGTACTCAAACGCATGTTTGAGGCCATACTTTTTTACCATTAAATGGTTTGAGTGTATTTGTAAAATATGAATCATTTTACAAAAATGCATACTTTAAGAAATATTTTGGATCACCTACACCAAACCTAACCCTAAACATACCCACTTAAATAAGCAGCAGGTAACTAAAAGTGGAGCCATGAGTGTTTATAGCAAACACAACCATATAAAAGCGATACAATTGAGCCGTGTTGCATTCCATGTCCTGTGAAGCCATAGGATGTCATTATGTGTGGATTGCTTTTTAAAAAAAGATATGCTGTGCTGTGAATTGAACGGTTTTTAGGGGTTGGGAAATGTCCTATCTCTATATTTTGTAGCGTACATAAATGTTCTTTTTTTTGTGACTGTTATTTGAAAAGTTTTTTTAAGTTTATCAGCTGACACACTGCAGGCCCAATGAGTTATGTGTATACATATAGCGTTTTGTTTCCCTTTACTGCAAATGTTCAAAATATATTGTGAAATATCTGATATTCCAATTCTCAAATATATGATCATATTATTTGATAAATGAAGGGTTATGAGTGTTTAGACCAGGGGTGCCCAATCTCTGTCCTGCAAAGTTTAGCTACAACCCCAATCAGACATACCTGGACTAGCTAGTCAAACTCTTACAAGGCTTTCTAGAAACATCCTTGCAGGTGTGTTGCAAGTTGGAGCTAAAATTTGCAGGACACCGGCCCTCCAGGACCAAGTGTGGACACCCCTGGTTTAGACTATGCTGAAGAAGAGATTAAAGCTGCTGGATTTACAACACGTTTATTCATCATTTTCCTCCGAAATACATGAAAGAAAGTGGCTGTTTAACTGGGAGAGTAATAAAGTAAATGTTGGAGTAAAATAAACAGTGTGTCTCTAACGTGAATAAAGCACATCGTGCAGTTATATTAAAAATAATGATTATTGCCACCTCCATAGACACCAGCCTGTATTTTACAAACCATAAATGTTACGGTTTGTTTGCAGTTATGTGTATTTGAATGTCTGAAACCTAAAATAAATGTTATTTGTTTGAAAACACTGATAAACTGTGAATGACCAGCACTGCACATCTCTTTCTATGCCTCAGCTTAAATGAGAAGATTTTAATGATGACGTGTGCTCTGAACATTTTAATCACATAGGTGTGATTGGACATGTGAAAGAGTTAAGATCGCACAGAGTCACTGACTCTGTATAAAGCACAAATCCGGCATAGAGAGGTTCAGTGAATTTGGTTTTGAACGTGTACAAGTGATTGAGTGTGTTTTCATCAGGGACGCTGAAGAAGCTCAAAATGCCGGCCGGCTCATCCACAAACACCCCTATTCTGTTATAGGGAGTTGTTGGGAGAGGAATATAAGCTCCTATGTTATCATGCCAGGCAATCAGTTTCTCTCCAATAAAGCAGCTCAGAATCCAGGATTTGTCATTGGCTCCAAATCGACAATCAAGACTTTCTCCTTTCCGGCAGATTCCTCCATAAGACACCACCATGTCACCCAGTCCTTTCCACTCGGCCTCCCAGTAGCAGCGTCCAGACAGACGCTCTTTACACAGAATCTGCGGGAGGCCGGTAAATCTGTCTGGGTGATCAGGATAAATCATCGGCTCTGAGTTACGCACCAATGTTTTGTTGTCCTCTGCAACTGAGAGCATTTCATGTGCCGTGTTCGGATCAAGAGTGAGATTACAGGCATCTGCGAACAACAATAGAGAACATTATTAAGAGCACAAATACACTGTTAAATATAAAGACAGCACATTTTTGCTCCCATTTTCAAGAGCTGAATTCAAAGATTGTTTTCTATGTACACAAAAGGCCCATTTCTCTCAAATATAGTTCACACATTTGTCTAAATCTGTTAGTGAGCAATGGGCTATATGCACAAGGACTTTTAATTTAAGCCAGGCAGCCCTAGCCCAAGTCTTTCATTACAAAATTGTCACGTTTAAGATCTGATTTCTTTACAAAGCAGAGATCTTCACTGCCTGTTAGATATACGATATATAGTGGGTATCAGAACAGACAAGAAGCACTGCATTAAATTCCATTTCCCCCTCGCCATGTGTTTAAAATATGATGATTTATTTTACCCCAGTTTTTTCAATGGAATTTCTGTGCTAGCCTGTTGCTACTGACGGCGCTAATGGTTACAATGGTCTTTCATCTCGCTTTATGCTTAAACAACTAAATAAATGCTTAAGTCTATTTAATTATGTAAAAACAACCTTGTGCAATTGAAAATAGTCACATTAAGCTTTCACCGGAAGTTTATCATTGGCTTAAAAACTCTGTGCATAGAGCCTATTCTCCTGTCGAGATCCATCCACCTCATGCAGATTTGGCAGTTCATCCAACCGGCCACACAACCACAGCTGCTGCAATAATCGGTTTGCATTACCAAAGAATTTCTGCACAAACAGTCAGAAACCGTCTCAGGGAAGCTCGTCTGCATGCTTAGCATCCCCAGTGGGGTCTCGACTGCAGTTTCTCATCGTAAACAACATTTGATGATATCTGGCACTTTGGAGAGTGTCCTCTTAACGGATGAATCCTGGTTTTCACTATACAGGGCAGATGACAGACAGTTTGTATGCTGTTGTGTGGGTGAGCGGTTTGCTGAAGACAACGTTTTGAATCAAGTGGGCCATAGTGGCGTTGAAGTTACGGTATGTGTGGCATGCTATTAATGGTATTTTAAATGCAATGCATAGAGATACCTTGAGGCCCATTGTTGTGCCATTCATCCACAAACATCTGTCTGTCAATCCCTGGAAGCTGAAAACATCCCAGTTCTTGCATCCTGACCTGATATGTCACCCAATGAGCATGTTTGAGATGCTCTGGATTGGTGTATATGACAGCTTGTTCCAGTTCCTGCCAATATCCAGCAATTTCACACAGCCACTGAAGGAGTGGACCAACAGTCCACAATCAACAACCTGAGCAATTATGTGAAGGAGATGTGTGGCAATTTACTTCATGAGTGGTCACACAAGATACTGACTGGTTTTCTGACAATATATGAGAGAAATAGGCCTTTTGTAAACAGATAGTTTCAGATCTTTGAGTTCAGCTCATTAAAAATGGGAACAAAAACAAAAGTGTTGCATTTATATTGTTGTTGAGTGTAAGTGGCATGAAAATATTTCCTGGTTCTGATGTTTGTTGAAGAAAAATAGGTGTGTTGACCTACATTTTAGTAGTTCTTCTCTAGCCAGGGTCTCTCCATTATGATCCTTGGCACAGACTGTGAAAGAAAAATGTACAATTGTTCACTGAATGTGTGTGGAGGTGAATGTTGAAAAAAAAATAAAAAATTAAAAATGGGAAAAAAAAAAGTCAAATTATGTCACAAGAGGGATTTTTATTTCAAAATAAAAGATTTTTGTAACACAACTCCAGGAGAATACTTTCATTAAAATATATACGTAGTATTTTCTTTTTTAATGTCATTTACATCATATATTTGATTGTTATTAATAAATTTTTGTATTTTTAATGGTAGAAAAATCTGTTTTTAACCTTTTCCCGTTTTCTGCCACATTGTTTAAATAGCAAATCCATTTGCGCTGCTTTGTGGACTGATGGGTGTTCCGGTCTAGAAAAGAGGTGTGTTAAGGCGCATTGTTGGCGCGTTGCTATTTTGAGGAACTAAAATAGACTGAGCTGAAAGCAGGTTTAAAGTCCATTACAGAACGCGTTAGTTGGTTTTGGACCATATGGGGCATAGCATATGAGTTTGGATAAAACTAATTTTTTGACCAGACTTCGTTATTATTGTTCATTTATTCGTTTGCTGGAAATAAGAACTGAATTTAGAAATAGTTTTGAAACAAATCTTTGCCCTTAATAAACAAAATTAATTATGTACGTCTTCAGTAAAGTGAGTTTCCACCGTTTCCTTATCCATGAAAGAGAGAAAGCATGTAGATGCTTGCGCTGTAGATGCTCTGTTTAACTGTTTTCTTGCTAGTAAAGCATCCAGGGCTCTATTTTAACAATCTAGGCACAAGGTCTGAAGCGCATGGCGCAAAAGCATTAAGGGCGTGTCCGAATCCACTTTTGCTATTTTAAGGATGGAAAAATATGCTCTGCGCCACGGCGCATGGTCTAACAGGGTTGAGCTTATTCTCTTATTGAGTTATGGGTGTGTTTTGAGAATAAACTAATCAGAGTCTCATCTCCCATTCCCTTTAAGAGTCAGTTGTGTCATCGCGCCATAACGCATTTGCTTTTTATGTGGCGGACTTTGTACGTGGAAAAACTGAACGCTTCACTAGTGAGAAAACAGTTAAAAAGCATCTGCAGCGAGAATATAAAGAACGAGCCTCCTCCATTCGGCCTTTCTCTCTTTCGTGGGTAAGGAAACGTGTTGTATGCACAGACATTAGCCTACATTATTAATTTCATTTGTTAAGCGCAAAGATTTGGTTCAAAACTATTTCTAAATTCATTTCTAATTTCCAGCAAACGAATAAATGAACAATAATAACGAAGTGTGGTAAAAAAAACTAAGTTATTTCCAAATGCACATGCTTTGCCCCGTATGGTCCAAAATCTGACAGATGGACAAATCTAAGCCTGTTTTTAATAAACAAATATAAATATGCATATAATTAATAATACTACTAATAATAATAACATTATACAAAAGCATACTGTCATGAATAAACTAAAATAAGCCCCCCCAAGATGAAGAAGGCATGAAGGCAGTGGTTTTTATATTTATGTAGAAAATAATAATTTTTTTAATAATTTAATCCTTTAATTATTTTTCATTTGTAAAGATATTTCTGTATTGCTGTACATCCTGCATGTTTTAAGCAATGTGTAAGCAAAGCGCACAACTAACGCACTCTGCGCTGGATTTTCAGCCGGTCTATTGTGCAGTCTATTTTCATTCATTCATTTTCTTGTCGGCTTTGTCCCTTGCGGGGTCGCCACAGCGGAATGAACCGCCAACTTATCCAGCACGATTTTACGCAGCGGATGCCCTTCCAGCCGCAACCCATCTCTGGGAACTTCCACACACACATTCACTATGGACAATTTTAGCTTACCCAATTCACCTGTACTGCATGTCTTTGGACTGTGGGGGAAACCGGAGCACCCGGAGGAAACCCACGCGAACCCAGGGAGAACATGCAAACTCCACACAGAAACGCCAACTGACCCAGCCCAGCCGAGGTTCGAACCTGCGACCCAGCGACGTTCTTGCTGTGAGGCAACAGCACTACCTACTGCGCCACTGGGTTGCCCGCAGTCTATTTTAGTTCCTCAAAATAGCAAGCATAGCATGCGAGTTTGGATATAACTCATTTTTTGACCAGACTTCATCATTATTGTTCAATTATTCGTTTGCTGGAAATTAAAACTGAACTTAGAAATAGTTTTGAAACAAATCTTTGCATTTAACAAACAAAAGTAATTATGTAGGCTAATGGATGTCCTCAGTAAAGTGAGTTTCCACCGTTTCCTTATCTACAAAAGAGAGAAAGAGAAAGTGAAAGTAAAGGCCTATTGGAGGAGGCTCATTCTTTATCCTTGCGCTGCAGATGCTCTGTTTAAATGATCTAGGAGCAAAGTCTGAAGAGCATGGCGCAAAAGCATTAAGGCCGTGTCCGAATCCACTTTTGCTATTTTAAGGACAGAAAAATATGCTCTGCGCCACGGTGCATGGTCTAACAGGGTTGAGCTTATTCTCTTAATGAGTTCTGGGTGTGTTTGGAGAATAAACAAATCAGAGTCTCATCTCCCATTCCCTTTAAGAGTCAGTTGTGTCGTCGCGCCATGGCGCATTTGCTATTTACATAGCGGACTTTGTAAGTGAAAAAACTGAACTAGTGAGAAAACAGTTAAACAGCATCTGCAGCGAGAATATAAAGAACGAGCCTCCTCCATTCGTCCTTTACTTTCACTTTCTCTCTTTCATGGGTAAGGAAACGTGTTGTACGCACATCCATTAGCCTACATAATTCGTTTTGTTTGTTAAGCGCAAAGATTTGTTTCTATACATGTAAATAACTATTTCTAAATTCAGTTCTAATTTCCAGCAAACGAATAAATGAACAATAATAACGAAGTGTGGTCAAAAAACTGAGTTACATCCAAACTCACATGCTATGCCCCATATGGTCCAAAATCTGACAGGTGGACAAATCTAAGCTTGTTTTTAATAAAACAAATATAAATATGCATATAATAAATAATTATAATTAATACTACTACTAATAATATTATAAAAAGCGAACTGTCATGAATAAACTAAAATAAGCCCCCTGAGATGAAGGCAGTGGTTTTTATATTTATGCAGAAAATAATAATTCTTAAAATATTTTAATCCTTTTTCATTTGTAAAGATATTGCTGTACATCCTGCATGTTTTAAGCAATGTGTAAGCGAAGCACACAACTAATGCGCTCTGCGGTGGACTTTCAGCCGGTCTATTGCGCAGTCTATTTTAGTTGCTCAAAATAGCAACGCACCAACAATGTGCCTTAACACACTTCTTTTCTAGACCGAAACACTCTTAAATCCACAAAGTGGCACAAATGGATTTGCTATTTAAACAACATGGCGAAAAACGGGAAAATTGGGGTTGCGCTGGTCTGAAAATAGCAACACGTCGGGACAAACAGGTCTTGTGCCTTATTGTGACAGGTGTATGATAGGGCCTCCAGTTTTTCCACTTACAATGTCTGCCATATAAATAGCAAATGTGCCATGGCGCGGTGCAACTGACTCTTAAAGGAAATGGGAGATGAGACTCTAATTTATTTTTTCTCAAAACACACCCAGAACTCATTAAGTGAATAAGCTCAACCCTGTTAGACCATGCGCCGTGGCGCAGAGCGTATTTTTCCGTCCTTAAACTAGCAAAAGTGGATTAGGACATGTCGGGATAACGTGGGGACACATCGGGAAAATTGTCAATTTATTTGTTTTATATAGTATTTATTTATAATTTCATATTTTTAATCAATTGATTGATGTTTTAGACATTTTTGGCATGAAATACATATTATTCACGGTATTTATGTTTTTATTTCAGCGACAGATAATGTACGTTTCTGGTAGAATGTCAGCTTATATTATTCCGCTGTATGCCCAGATTTTCTTTATATGTGACCTTCAAGAATTGTTTGACATACCTGCTAAACTTGTGCTCACCTTTGGTTGAGTAATAATCAGCAAATATCAGCAGAAACAAGCCAATTATCCTTTGTCTGTAACAAAAAGTAAAAAAATAATAAAGTTCAATTTACCTTTAGCAACACTATAATTTTTTTTACAGTGAAACAAATCATGGTAATGGAAACATTTGGATACAACCTTCAAAATATGAATAATAATCTTTGGTGAAGTACAGTAGTGTTTTTATTTATCTATTTGACTACTGTATGTACAGTAAAGGTGGTTTTGACACAATCTCGCCTGTAGTAAGTTGGTCTGGTCTCCATGAAGTTACTACAACCTTCAAAATATGAATAATAATCTTTGGTGAAGTACAGTAGTGTTTTTATTTATCTATTTGACAACTGTATATACAGTAAGGGTGGTTTTGACTAAATATCGCCTGTAGTAAGTTGGTCTGGTTTTCATGAAGTTACTACAACCTTCAAAATATGAATAAAATCTTTGGTGAAGTACAGTAGTGTTTTTATTTATCTATTTGACTACTGTATGTACAGTAAGGGTGATTTTGACAAAATATCGCCTTTAGTATGTTGGTCTGGTCTCCAAGAAGTTACTACAACCTAAATAATATGAATAATAATCTTTGGTGAAGTACAGTAGTGTTTTTATTTATCTATTTGCCTACTGTATGTACAGTAAGGGTGGTTTTGACAAAATATTGCGTGTAGTAAGTTGGTCTGGTCTCCAAGAAGTTACTACAACCTTCAAAATATGAATAATAAACTTTGGTGAAGTACAGTAGTGTTTTTATTTATCTATTTGCCTACTGTATGTACAGTAAGGGTGGTTTTGACAAAATATCGCCTGTAGTAAGTTGGTCTGGTCTCCATGAAGTTACTACAACCTTCAAAATATGAATATTAATATTTCGTGAAGTACAGTAGTGTTTTTATTTATCTATTTGACTACTGTATGTACAGTAAAAGTGGTTTTGACAAAATATCGCCTGTAGTAAGTTGGTCTGGTCGCCAAGAAGTTACTACAACCTTCAAAATATGAATATTAATATTTCGTGAAGTACAGTAGTGTTTTTATTTATCTATTTGACTACTGTATGTACAGTAAAAGTGGTTTTGACTAAATATCGCCTGTAGTAAGTTGGTCTGGTCTCCAAGAAGTTACTACAACCTTCAAATTATGAATAATAATCTTTGGTGAAGAACAGTAGTGTTTTTATTTATCTATTTGACTACTGTATTTACAGTTAGGGTGGTTTTGACAAAATATCGCCTGTAGTAAGTTAGTCTGGTTTTCATGAAGTTACTACAACCTTCAAAATATGAATAATAATCTTTGGTGAAGTACAGTAGTGTTTTTATTTATCTATTTGCCTACTGTATGTACAGTAACGGTGTTTTTGACTAAATATCGCCTGTAGTAAGTTGGTCTGGTCTCCAAGAAGTTACTACAACCTAAATAATATGAATATTAATCTTTGGTGAAGTACAGTAGTGTTTTTATTTATCTATTTGCCTACTGTATGTACAGTAAGGGTGGTTTTGACAAAATATTGCATGTAGTAAGTTGGTCTGGTCTCCAAGAAGTTACTACAACCTTCAAAATATGAATAAAAATCTTTGGTGAAGTACAGTAGTGTTTTTATTTATCTATTTGCCTACTGTATGTACAGTAAGGGTGGTTTTGACAAAATATTGCGTGTAGTAAGTTGGTCTGGTCTCCATGAAGTTACTACAACCTTCAAAATATGAATATTAATATTTCGTGAAGTACAGTAGTGTTTTTATTTATCTATTTGACTACTGTATGTACAGTAAAAGTGGTTTTGACTAAATATCGCCTGTAGTAAGTTGGTCTGGTCTTCATGAAGTTACTACAACCTTCAAAATATGAATAAAAGTCTTTGGTGAAGTACAGTAGTGTTTTTATTTATCTATTTGCCTACTGTATGTACAGTAAGGGTGGTTTTGACTAAATATCGCCTGTAGAAAGTTGGTCTGGTCTCCATGAAGTTACCACAACCTTCAAAATATGAATAATAATCTTTGGTGAAGTACAGTAGTGTTTTTATTTATCTGTTTGACTACTGTCTGTACAGTAAAAGTGGTTTTGACAAAATATCGCCTGTAGTAAGTTGGTCTGGTCTCCAAGAAGTTACTACAACCTTCAAAATATGAATAATAATCTTTGGTGAAGTACAGTAGTGTTTTACTTATCTATTTGCCTACTGTATGTACAGTAAGAGTTGTTTTGACAAAATATCGCCTGTAGTAAGTTGGTCTGGTCTCCAAGAAGTTACTACAACCTTCAAAATATGAATAATAATCTTTGGTGAAATACAGTAGTGTTTTTATTTATCTATTTGACTACTGTATGTACAGTGAGGGTGGTTTTGACAAAATATCGCCTGTAGTACGTTGGTCTGGTCTCCAAGAAGTTACTACAACCTAAACAATATGAATATTAATCTTTGGTGAAGTACAGTAGTGTTTTTATTTATCTTTTTGCCTACTGTATGTACAGTAAGGGTGTTTTTGACTAAATATTGCATGTAGTAAGTTGGTCTGGTCTCCAAGAAGTTACTACAACCTAAATAATATGAATAATAATCTTTGGTGAAGTACAGTAGTGTTTTTATTTATCTATTTGCCTACTGTATGTACAGTAAGGGTGGTTTTGACAAAATATTGCGTGTAGTAAGTTGGTCTGGTCTCCAAGAAGTTACTACAACCTTCAAAATATGAATAAAAATCTTTGGTGAAGTACAGTAAAGTTTTTATTTATCTATTTGCCTACTGTATGTACAGTGAGGGTGGTTTTGACAAAATATCGCCTGTAGTAAGTTGGTCTGGTCTCCATGAAGTTACTACAACCTTCAAAATATGAATATTAATATTTTGTGAAGTACAGTAGTGTTTTATTTATCTGTTTGACTACTGTATGTACAGAAAGGGTGGTTTTGACTAAATATCGCCTGTAGTAAGTTGGTCTGGTCTCCAAAAAGTTACTACAACCTTCAAAATATGAATAAAAGTCTTTGGTGAAGTACAGTAGTGTTTTTATTTATCTATTTGACTACTGTATGTACAGTAAGGGTGGTTTCAACAAAATATCGCCTGTAGTAAATTGGTCAGGTCTCCAAAAAGTTACTACAACCTAAATAATATGAATAATAATCTTTGGTGAGGTACAGTAGTGTTTTTATTTATCTATTTGACTATTGTATGTACAGTAAGGGTGGTTTTGACACAATCTCGCCTGTAGTAAGTTGGTCTGGTCTTCATGAAGTTACTACAACGTTCAAAATATGAATAATAATCTTTGGTGAAGTACAGTAGTGTTTTTATTTATCTATTTGCCTACTGTATGCACAGTAAGGGTGGTTTTGACAAAATATCGCCTGTAGTAAGTTGGTCTGGTCTCCAAGAAGTTACTACAACCTTCAAAATATGAATAATAATCTTTGGTGAAGTACAGTAGTGTTTTTATTTATCTATTTGACTACTGTATGTACAGTAAGGGTGGTTTTGACTAAATATCGCCTGTAGTAAGTTCGTCTGGTCTCCAAGAAGTTACTACAACCTAAATAATATGAATAATATACTTTGGTGAGGTACAGTAGTGTTTTTATTTATCTATTTGACTACTGTATGTACAGTAAGGGTGGTTTTGACAAAATATTGCGTGTAGTAAGTTGGTCTGGTCTCCAAGAAGTTACTACAACCTTCAAAATATGAATAAAAATCTTTGGTGAAGTACAGTAGTGTTTTTATTTATCTATTTGACTACTGTATGTACAGTAAGGGTGGTTTTGACAAAATATCGACTGTAGTAAGTTGGTCTGGTCACCATGAAGTTACTACAACCTTCAAAATATAAATAATAATATTTGGTGAAGTACAGTAGTGTTTTTATTTATCTATTTGCCTACTGTATGTACAGTAAGGGTGGTTTTGACTAAATATCGCCTGTAGAAAGTTGGTCTGGTCTCCTTGAAGTTACCACAACCTTCAAAATATGAATAATAATATTTGGTGAAGTACAGTAGTGTTTTTATTTATCTGTTTGACTACTGTATGTACAGTAAAAGTGGTTTTGACAAAATATCGCCTGTAGTAAGTTGGTCTGGTCTCCAAGAAGTTACTACAACCTTCAAAATATGAATATTAATATTTCGTGAAGTACAGTAGTGTTTTTATTTATCTATTTGACTACTGTATGTACAGTAAGGGTGGTTTTGACAAAATATCGCCTGTAGTAAGTTGGTCTGGTCTCCAAGAAGTTACTACAACCTTCAAAATATGAATAATAATCTTTGGTGAAGTACAGTAGTGTTTTTATTCATCTATTTGCCTACTGTATGTACAGTGAGGGTGGTTTTGACAAAATATCGCCTGTAGTAAGTTGGTCTGGTCTC